>JAGFNQ010003357.1:162908-231359 GCA_024364735.1 Boesenbergia rotunda | reverse complement strand
CCGCCATATACACCACAGCATAATGGTGTATCTGAGAGGCGCAACCGAACCTTGATGGACATGGTTAGGTCGATGATGAATCATGCAACTCTTCCAAAATCCTTTTGGGGCTATGCACTTAAGACAGCTGTTTACTTGCTAAACAGAGTCCCGACCAAGGTAGTCTCTACTACTCCATATGAGGCATGGAACAGTAAGAAACCCCACTTAACTCACCTTAAGATATGGGGTTGTCCTGCTTATGTGAAGTGGATTGTATCAGACAAATTGGATGCTAAGTCTGATAAATGTCTATTTATTGGATGCCCTAAGGAAACGAAGGGTTACCAATTCTATCATCCCTTGGAACAAAAGGTGTTTGTTTCAATGCATGCTGTATTTCTGGAAAAAGAATTTCTTTTACAAGAAAACAGTGGGAGTGGCATTAAACTTGATGAAGTTCAAGAAACTCCAATAGACATTATAGAGACACCTAGTCTAGACCCACAACCAATAACTTATAATGATGAGCTATCATTTGAACCTAAAACTACACCACCTCTTCGTAGATCTGATAGGACACGCAATATTCCAGAGAGATACGGATTTCTCGTAAGTGAATCGAACGACGTGTTACTCATAAGCGATGACGAACCTATTAGTTATGAAGATGTTCTGAAATGTTCAGAAAGGGACAAATGGCTTGAGGCCATGAAGTCGGAAATGGATTCCATGTACGAAAACCAAGTATGGGACTTGGTTAAACCACCTGAAGGGATTAAGCCCATAGGGTGTAAGTGGGTTTTCAAGAAGAAAATCGACATGGAAGGTAATGTAGTTACCTTTAAAGCTAGATTAGTGGCAAAAGGATATCGTCAAAAACAAAGAATTGATTATGACGAAACCTATTCGCCAGTAGCTATGCTTAAATCCATTCGGATGCTCCTAGCCATAGCAGCTCATTATGATTATGAGATATGGCAAATGGATGTGAAAACAGCTTTCCTTAATGGAAACCTGCTTGAGGATGTACACATGATACAACCTGAAGGATTCACATCGGTTGATAAAACCAAAGCATGCAAGCTTCGACGATCCATATATGGACTGAAGCAAGCATCTAGGAGCTGGAACATCCGTTTTGATGAGACAATCAAAGAGTTTGATTTCTCACAAAATCCTGACGAACCTTGTGTGTACAAGAAGATTAGTGGGAGTGCAGTCGTATTCCTAGTATTATATGTCGATGACATATTACTTATAGGAAACGATATATCAGTCTTACAGACAGTTAAAATTTGGTTGTCAAAACTTTCTCCATGAAAGACCTGGGAGAAGCAACCTATATCCTTGGGATTAGAATCTATAGAGATAGATCAAAACGGTTGCTTGGTCTTTCGCAGTCTACATATATAGACCGAGTGCTAAAAAGGTTTAGCATGTCGGAATCCAAGAAAGGTTACCTTCCCATCAGGCATGGGATCAACCTTTCAAAGTCTATATGTCCGCGCACAGAAGACGAGAGGATTTGCATGAATAAGATTCCTTATGCATCCGCGATAGGATCTATCATGTATGCTATGTTATGTACTAGGCCCGATGTATCGTATGCTTTGAGCGTCACAAGCAGATACCAGTCGGATCCAGGAATGGATCATTGGGCGGCTGTCAAGACAATCCTTAAGTACTTAAGAAGAACTAAGGATGTGTTCCTAATATATGGAGAAGGAGATATGGTAATACGTGGGTATACAGATGCCAGTTTCGAAACAGATAAGGATGACTCTAAATCTCAGTCTGGATACGTATTTACTTTGAATTGAGGCGCAATAAGTTGGAAATGTTCCAAACAAGACACCGTAGCGGATTCTACCACGGAAGCAGAATATATCGCAGCTTCGGAAGCAGCAAAGGAAGCAGTCTGGATCAAGAAGTTTGTCTCTGAACTTGGCGTGGTTCCAACCATTGATGAAGCAGTGCCGGTTTACTGCGACAACAATGGAGCTATTGCACAAGCAAAGGAACCAAGGTCTCATCAGCGATCCAAACACGTGCTTCGCCGCTATCATCTGATCAGAGAGATTATAAGTAGGAATGACATACAAATTGAGAAAATTCCCACTGAAAGGAATTTAGCGGATCCATTAACTAAGGCCTTGCCTCAAAACAAGTTTGAGGGTCATGTTAGAGCCTGTGGTATTGGATACCGTAGCGATTGGCATTAGGCCAAGTGGGAGTTTGTTAGTGATATGAGAGAAGTGTCCTAAGGCAATCGCCTTATGATTGTAAATATTTATTTTAATAAATGATAATTCACTATTTGAGTATACATGTTTGTGTATTTGATTGGGATCTTAAACTCATCTACTGAATGTCCGCAATACAATTCACAGCATAAGAGAATTTATGATGGGATCACAACTAGTGATTATCTCTACATGTGCAATTGTGAAGTATTGAAATTATCCCTAGTCGATGAATTGATAAAAACGGACACTATCAATTCTGTTGAGACTAGCATGGGTTATTCTCTAATCAGCTGATTCTCACTGGCTGGTGACATTGGGATGTCCGGAGATAAACATGGATGCTAGTTAAGGGAACTAGTTCATTGGAGTGACTAGCTGTAAAACTTCATATGGTAATCTACATAGATTTGTCAATAAAGTTCTTACTGCAGCTTAAGTGCGATGTTCCTTTGACTTGCGGTGTTCAAGTCATCTTGGTCATGGAGACTTATACTTTAACATCTTAAGCAAGCATCTCCAAGGAGGTGTGGACCCAGGATGATTGGGTATGAGCCGAAGTGCCTGAAGATGTTTGAACAGCCTACAAAGGATTCACCACTCCTTGCGAGGAGATGTATACCCAGGCCTATCGTCGGATTGTTACTCAAAGCCTCTGGCCAGAGCATATCATGTTTAGAGTGCGAGTCTCTTAAATACATGAGAGTAATTAGAAATCCAAAGGACGAGAAAGACACTACTTGGGCTAGGTGTGACGTAGTCAGTCTAGTGGGGACTGACACAAACAGACCATGTCCTAAACCAAGTGGGTATAAGATGGTGAAGGGAATGGGGCACGATTCATTAGAGCTGCTGAAGGTTTTCAGAATTACCTCTGATGTCAACCGTTGATTTTTCGATTAATTGGGGGTCATGATGTACTACTAGGTGCCACTCATGATCGTTCTATAATTGGTTAATTATAGACGGCCAACATAAATCGAAAGCCTATTTAGTCACACGCACTACGAGTAATCCGAGGGATTTAAAACGAGTTGAAAATTGGATTTTTCGATAAAGAGAAATAAGTCGAATCTGAATTTATCAGAGGCATAATGGAAGCTAAAAATGGCTAAGTCTTTTGAAGGCTTATTAGGCGAATTAAATGAGTTTAATTCGCGATGGGATCGGCTTGGTTTGGCCGGCCATTAAAAGGGGAATAAACCAATTTAATTGGTTTAATTAATAAAATAAATCTAGCGCGATTTGTTTTATAAATTATGGATAAATAAATTGATATATAAAGAAGTTTATATAAAGAGATTTATAAAGAAATTTGTAGTAAATTTATTTTTTTTATGGAAATTAAAATGAACCATGAATTGGTTTAATTTTAATTTATAAAATCAATTATGAATTGATTTATCCATGATAAGAAAATTTTATACAAATTTTATTCCATAATTAAAAGAGAGAAGTATTTATTTTATTATAAAGTTAGTTATAATAAAACTTGGCTTAAACAGAATAATTCATAAAAGAATTTATAGGATAAATTTGTTATGAAAATTTTGTTAAGAGGGAGACTTGGCAAGGGAGAGGTTACTATATAAAGGAACCAAAGGCAAGCCTTGAATACCAATCAATTGAGTAATCAAGAGATTAGTAAATTCTCTCCCTCTCTCTCTCTTATTCTCTTCCTCCCCTTCTCTTCCCTTTAGGGCCGGCGCCCCAAGCTCCCATTAGGGCTGGCGCACCATCCACCCATCTAGGGTTGGCGTGAGCAACAACAACCAAGGAAGAGTCGAAGAAGAAGAAGAAGCGGATTGCGATTCCTTCCTTCTTTTCCCGGAATTTTGATTCCGTTACTTTGGTGGTTAGTTTCCTATCTTTTCTCTTGTTCTTCTAGTTGTGCCTTCCGAGAATCTAGTAGTTCTCGTCGGCACAAAACTCGTGACTTTGCGAAGTCATCCCCAAGAGAACTCGGCGTGGACGCGAATAGAGGCGAAGCTTCCAAGGGACGCTACGGTTGGATCTCGTCCCTTACTTCGAGTTACGCGAGGTACTTAGTAAATTAGTTTACTTTTCCGTAAAGTTTTAATTTATGATCATGTCCACACATCATAAGGTTGCATGCTAGATACGTGGTTAAAATAATTTAGAAAATTATTTTATGCTAATTCTTCCGCTGCACGTAAAAAATTTAAAATTTTACGAACCTGTATCCCTGTCAACATGCACCCGGTCCCAACAGGCTTTGCTTAACAAGTATGGGGTTGTGCATAAAGTATCTACTTCCTACCACCCCCAAACTAATGGACAAGCCAAAATATCAAATAGAGAGATCAAGGCAATTTTGGAGAAGACCGTTGGGCCTAGTTGAATAGTTTGGAGCAAGAGACTTGATGATACATTGTGGGCCTATCGGACGGCATATAAGACACCCATTGGAATATCTCCCTACCGGCTAGTTTATGGAAAAGCTTGTCATCTACCCGTGGAGATAGAGCATAGAGCTTATTGGGCGATGAAAGCTTGCAACTTTGATGCCAATAAAGTGGGAGAAGAAAGGAAGCTTCAACTTCAAGAACTTGAGGAGATAAGATTAGAAACATATGAAAATTCAAGGATTTACAAAGAGAAGACCAAGAACTTTCATGATAAACATATAGTGAAGAAGGAGTTTCAAATTGGTGACAAGGTTCTTTTATACAAATCAAGACTCAAGTTGATTAAGGGTAAGTTGAGGTCTAGATGGAAAGGTCCATTTCTTGTTACTAATGTTTTTCCTTATGGTGTTGTTGAGATTAAGGATGAGGATAATGGTTTTATTTGGAGAGTTAATAGCCACCGACTCAAGAAATACTTTGAAGAAGTGAAGGAGCTAGAGGTGGATGGATTGAATATCAATGAAACTATCTACCCAACCAAAAGGGGAGTTTTAACTTTCTTGCATTTCTATTTCATTGTATATATCATTTTTATGTTTTCTAAAAATAATCTTTCTTTTAAAGTGAGTTTTTGTTAATAAATGCTTAGGTAGTGTAGAATGAATAAAGGGTCATTGTAGATACCATTTTATCCTTTTTGGCACCTTATTTCTTGCATGATTTGGAATAAATGTATCCCTCTAGATTTTCTTTATATCATTTTAGAGTCCTTTGAAAGTGAATTAAATTTGGTTGTTAAAACCTAGGATTTGAGCCAATGGATGAAAATTCTTGGATGCTTGAGTACTACTTAGTTATGGACTCTACATTGATGACTTGAGATAAATTCTTTTTACCTAGTGAGGATTTGACCTTATTGTTAAGATACACACATGTGATTGTACTCTAGAACTTGCTTAGGTTCTTTTAAAACCATATTTCTATTATTAGACCATATTTATAGAGGTGAATCACTTTGTTTCCTTGTTCATATCAATTTTTGCAATATTGCTTGTTGATCTACTCTATATTCTATTTTCCCTCCTTTATTTTTCTGTTCATAACCATATTCTCCAAGGACTTGGTTGCTTTCGATTGTTTCTTGATGTTGCTTTGCCCGAGACGGTCAAAAAGCTTTGTGTGGGGGAGTGACAATCAAGCATTGGTAACCTACAAGCAAAAGTGTGTCAACTTGAGAGAGTTGTGTATCAAGAGTGAGTTGCAAGAGTTGGTTAGTGAAGGTCACATTTGGAGCATCTTAATTCCTAATTGCTATTTGATGTTTCAGGTTCTTGAGGCAAATTCCGAGGGGAAAAAATCAGTGAAGGAAAGAATGTGACTGAGGAAGATTAAAGATGATAGAAAATCGTGGGATTTCCAAAACCAAAGTTGAGAAGGTTTTTACAATACAAGTAGCAGCTACCTGAGAGGATGAACAAAGAAGTGATGAGGAAGCTCAGCTAGCCATTGTAAGAAAGAAGAAAAAAAACTTAGCTGCAAACAAAAATAGAACAGCAGCTGGAAAAAAAAGAAGAGAAAAGAAAAAAAAAAGAAACATGAAGTGGAAGTAAGTGATGGACCAGATTTCTAAATTGGAAGAAGTGATCAAGTATCAAGAGTGAGTTATTAATTGAAAGAAGAGAAATCTCAGAAGAACAGTTTCGAATTCAGTTCAGTTTCAGCTACTGATCAGACCCTGATCGGTCACCAATCCGATAAGGGAAGAGACTGATCGGTCACTCTGACCGATCAGAAGGAGCTCAGTCCGATCAAAGGGCAGTCCAGAACGATCAAGGCAGCGACTGATCGAAATCTCCAGACCGATCAGAAGAAGGTCGGAAAGATAAAAAAGAGTCTGATCGGTCTCTTGACCAATCAAAAAGAGTCTGATCGATCTCTTGACCGATCAGAAGAGGGAAAGAGGGGCAAAGTTCATCTAGTGACACTCTTTAGTATTCAAGTCTTCCACTTTCTTAAATTTTCATCTTCTACATTTCTATTTCATTTTATCATTTCATATTTCCTAAACTTGTTTGAATAAGCTTTTGTAGGTGTGGATCCAAGTCAAGAATGATGGTGGAGAGTAGAACATAAGCAAGCTTATGGTAGTGCAAGAACCATGTTTGTGTTTGAGTGAGCTCCACTTTCTTCAAAAATATAGAACATAGGAAGAGAGCCACCCAAAAATTCCCTTGAGAGGATTTGTGAGTTTAATTCATCTCAATTAGTCATGAAGGATGACGTATACTAAGTTGTTGACTAGGGTCAAGATACTAGTCCATTGAGCTTAGATTTTTAAGGATTGACAACCCTAGGTGATTTCCTTTCAATTGCTTCTAATTATGATTGAGAATGATCTAGGGGGTACATTATTAGTTTAGTTGTGCGAGACGCCCAAGAGCAAGTGTGGGGGAGTTGATAATTACCATTTTGTTAATAAATTTAGGCTATCAAATCCATGTGTTGATCCCTTTTTACATGCTTAATCTTGTATTTACACTAGGTCCCACGAATTATTGCTATTTTAGCTTTGGGATGCAATTCATTCTATATTTGAGATATTGTGGCACTAAACTTTGATCTAATTTTGTAGGCTTTGAATGATCATGGACTTAGATCAGATTGGATCGAGTTAGAGTCAGAATTGAATCCGGATCAAGATGATCAAGCATTGGATTAATATGGGTCGTCCGATCAAGAAATGGGAAGATCTGAGCCATTTGTCAACTTCTGATCAATTTGAGTTCAAGATATAGTTAATCATGGCCACAGATCAAGATCTGAAAGTTTGGTCCAAATCAGAAGTCATCCAACTGTTGGATCAAGCTCGAGAGGGTTTAAGCCGTCCATTCAAGAGGCAGTGAGATCTGAGCCATCCGTTGCCGATCTGATCGATCCCAACTGAGGAGGAGCAGATCCTGACCATTGATGGAGATCTGGAGATTTTGGACTCAATCCGAGAAGATTCGACCGTTGGATGAGGCGAGGATGATCACAGCCATCCATTTTGAATTGCAGTTAATTAAATCAGAAAACTTCTCCGCTCGAGCTCGTCGTCGCGAATTCTACTTTGTTCTTTGGTTGTTCTTCAGCATTCGTCTCCGTTTTCTTTATGCGGCCACTTCAGATCCGAATCATTTCCAGATTTCAAATCAAAGGAGCGATTCTTCGTGAGGTTTGCAAACCAATTTTGACGCTGAGAGGAGCTCAGGTGAGGGTTTCGCCGGAGTCCTGCTTTTTCTGATCGGATCCTGCTTGAGAGATGATTTCATCGATCGGAGTCATCAAAGCAATTGGAGGGGTTCTCTGAGAGTTTCTGAGGGTTCCTGAGCCATCAACGCCACCCAACTTGTCAAGAAAGAGGAGATCGGAAGAAGAATTCAGCTAAATGCCAATCTGATGCTGAATTGTTCTCAGGAGTCAAGTCTCGGTTGATTTATCGAGCTAGGGGGTTCCTAGCTGGTTCTTGTGTGACGGCAAGGAAGATCTCGGATTGAGGGAAGGATCTGATGTTTAGACTTTGTAATTTCTATTTCTGAATTCTCGTTTCTTACTTCTGTTCATTCTGTATCAGTTCATCAGGTAACTGATCGGTCTGTTCGACCGATCAAGACAACATCTGATCGGTTTGTTGACTGATCAAGCAGTTCTTTGCTATAATTTAGCCTATTTTCTGTATTCAACTTTGCTTCAATTTCTCATTTCTGAAGTTAGTTACAGATCTATTGCTTTCCTGCCTTTGATATTAGTTTTGTCCTTCAATTTCATAAGTTCGTATTGAATTGCTCAATTTTCAAATAGGTTAAGTTTAGTGTTGCAATTTCCTAGTTTAATTCTGCTTTAGCTAAGTCTATTTCATTTCAAACTGTATTTTGCTTCCTTATTGCAAAACAAACCCCCCATTTCAATTGAAAACCCAAAACAACATAGACGACAAAATTCAAGCTTGGATTACACACACTTAACTAGTCCTTGGAAAAATATGACTTGAGGCCCCTGTACTACATTTAATTTTGTGAGCTAAGGGTTTTCAACTTATAAATTTTAAATTTGAGGCTCATTCGTGACACTTGATTGTGGGTCCATCAGTCATCAGGACGGACAAGGAGAAGCGCCAGGGCCCTATTATCTCCTTCAACCCTGACGATCTGGAGGACGTGGAAGCCCCTCACGAAGATGGGCTGGTAATCCTCGCCCGAATAGGTAATTACTAGGTTAAACGCATCTTTGTGGATACAGGTAGCTCCATCAACATCCTGTACAAGGCGGTGCTGGATTAGATGCACATTGACGAGGATGAGTTGCATTCTGTCTCCACTCCGCTCTTCGCCTTCATCGAATACCGAGTGCAGCCGATGGGACATATCTCATTGTCTATGTCGCTAGGGGACGACCCACTACGAGGATAAGGAGGACTTCCTTCATGATCGTGGATGCCCCATCATCCTACAACGTTATTCTGGGGTGACTGACACTTAGCTTATTTCAAGTGGTGGTCTATGACTATCACCAGAAGATCAAATTCCCGGTGGGAGAGCAGGTGGCTGAAGTCAAAGGAAACCATCTGGCTTCCTAGCGGTGCTACAATAGGGAAGTTAGAATAGATGCCGACAAGAACCTGAGGACCCATGATGCCTTGCAAATCAACCTGGCTAATCCTCGAGAAAAAGGAGCCAAAGAGGAATGTAGGGAGGTCGAGAGAGAAGAAGTCCAAATTCATCCTCAACAGGTTGGAGGAAACACAAAAATTGCTGTTGATCTTGGGCCATAACTTAGAAGCTGGTTGATCAGCTGCTTGATGGACCATCAGGATATGTTTGCATGGGCTACTGAAGAAATCAAAGGAGTCCCTCCTGTCTTGGCCACACATTGGTTGCATATCACCCCAGGAGCCCGACCAGTGAAACAGAGGCGAAGACACTTTGCACCAGAGCAAGACAAGATAATCAGGGAGGAGGTCGCAAAGTTGTTGAAGGTCGGGCATATCAGAGAAGTTCAATTCCCGACCTGGCTGGCGAATGTTATACTAGTCCCTAAGCCGGTGGGTAAATGACGGGTTTGTATTGATTTCTATGATTTAAATAAAGCCTATCCTAAAGACTGTTACTCCTTACCTCGCATTGATCAACTAGTAGATTCGACTTCCGACTGTGAGTTTATTTCAATGTTGGATGCATATCAGGGGTACCACCAGGTTCCCCTTGCTCGGGAAGACCAAGAGAAGATAAGTTTTGTAACGGTAAATGACACTTACTTCTACAATGTCATGTCATTTGGGTTGCGCAATGCAGGGGCAACCTATCAATGGATAATGGATAAGGTCTTCCGCCACTAGATCAGAAGGAATATTGAGGTGTATGTGGATGATATCCTGGTCAACACTAAGAAGGGAAGGACATGATAGCCGATCTAGAGGAGGCATTCGCTACCTTAAGGGCCAATGGATTGAAACTAAACCCTGCTAAATGTTTGTTTGGGGTGAAAAGTGGTCGGTTCCTCGGGTATATGGTGACAGAGAGAGGAATAAAGGCTAATTCTAATAAAGTGCAAGCTATCCTCAACATGCCATCGCCTCACAATTTTAAAGACGTACAACGACTTAATGGTAGAATTTCAGCTCTGTCTCAGTTTACCTCCAGGTCTGCTGACAGAACTTTGTCATTCTTTAAAATTTTGAGGAAAGTTGTCAAATTCGAATGGGATGATCAGTACGAGAAGGCTTTTATGGATTTAAAAGCATATCTCTCTGAGCTCCCCATCCTATATAAGCCACTAGAAGGAGACGCGTTGTACTACCCTGGAGAAGTTGGCATATGCCTTAGTATTAATGGTGTGAAGGTTACGATCATATTTTTTCGCACATCTCATCGTAGTGCTTACTAATAGTCCACTCGGGTGTATCCTCACAAATCCAGAGGCCTTGAGACGACTGATCAAGTGGACGACAAAGTTGAATGAGTACGAAATTGAGTACCACCCCCGAACCACTATCAAGGGTCAAGCTCTAGCTGACTTTATGCTCGAAGCTATCATAGGACCTAAAGCTGATGAAGTGTGAAAAATTTATGTTGATGGCTCCTTCAATAACAAGCATAGTGGGGTCGGGGTCCTGATGATTTCTCCCAGAGAAGACGTACTACAACTATCTATCCGACTCAACTTCCGAGCCACCAATAATGAAGCCGAATATGAGGTGATCCTAGTGAAGCTCCAAGTTGCCAAGCAAGTGGGAGTTACTCGGGTTATCTTGCACTCTGATTCTCAGCTCGTAGCTCAGCAGCTAAAAGAAGAGTTTGAAGTTAAAAATGAGCGCTTGCAGAGGTATGTGACCATATACGAGCAACTAAGGTCTTCTTTCACTGAAGTTGTTCTGCAGAAGATATCTCGAGCTGATAATGTCAAGGTAGATGAGCTAGCCAAATTTGCAAGCTCCCTTGCACTGCAGACGCTAGAAGAGCCTAGCGCTCTGGAAGGAGCTGTGGCCCAGATCGAAGAAGAAACTGTTGACACTATATTACCTGACTGGTGAGACCCCTATGTGGAGTTCCTACGCAGTGGAACAGTGTTGGCGAATGATAAGGAAGCTCGACTCTTCCGTCGCAAGGCTACCAGATTTACGTTGGTCGGAGAGCAGTTATATAAAAGAGCATTTGCCCGACCGTTGCTCAACTGTATTGGTCCAGGGGAGGTCGACTACATCATGCGGGAGGTTCATGAAGGCATATGTGGAAGCCATATTGGGGGGAGATCCATGGCTAGAAAGATTATTTTAGCCGAATATTTTTGGCCCACACTGCAAGCAAATGCTATCAAATTTGTTGCCGAGTGTGAAGCTTGTCAAGAGCATCAACATATCACTCATCGTCCGACCGACCTACTTTGAGCCTCCACTATCTCATGCCCCTTCGATCAGTGGGGAATAGATATTGTAGGTTATTTCCCGATCGGATCTCAGCAGAAGAAGTTCCTATTAGTATTGGTCGACTACTTCTCCAAATAGGTTGAGGTTGAGCTGCTTACGCATATCACAGAGGTCGCCGTGATAAAGATCCTATGGAAGGATATATTCTACAGGTATGGAATTCCTTATAAATTGGTGTCAGATAATGACAAACAGTTTATAGAGCGCAAACTCAAAGAATGGTGTGAAGGACTAGGTATTCACCAAGCCTTCACTTCAGTCGCTTATCCTCAAGGCAACGACCAGGCAGAAGTGGTCAACTGGGAGATCATTAGGGGGCTCAAGATAAAGCTGGACCATTTGGAGGCAGTTGGGTCAGAGTGCTTCCAAGAATCATGTGGTCGTACTGTATTACTCCCAAAGAAGGGATCGGTCATAGTGCCTTCAATTTGGTGTATGGAGCAGAAGCGGTGATTCCTGTGGAAATAGGCGATGAGTCAATCCAACGACAACACTACGACAAGGAAGATAATGATCAGGAGTGACTAATTTGTTGGGACCGGGTGCATGTCGACAAGGATACGAGTTCGTAAAATTTAAAATTTTTACGTGCAGCGGAAGAGTTTGCATAAAATAATTTCCTAAATTATTTTAACTTCGTATCTAGCATGCAACCTTATAGTGTATCAACATAATCATAAAATAAAAGTTTGCGAAAAGTAAACTAATTTACCAAGTACCTCGCGTAACTCGAAGTAAGGGACGAGATCCAACCGTAGCGTCCCTTGGAAGCTTCGCCTCTATTCGCGTCCACGCCGAGTTCTCTTCGGGATGACTTCGCAAAGTCACGAGTTTTGTGCCGACGAGAACTACTAGATTCTCTAAAGGCACAACTAGAAGAATAAGAGAAATAATGGAAAACTAACCAACGAAGTAACGGAATCGTATTCCGGGAAGAGAGGAGTCGCTATCCGCTTCTTCTTCTTCGTGTTCGGGTTCTCCTCCTTCTTGATTGCTCACGCCAACTTCACCTTGGAAGTTGGTTGGGTGCGCCGGCCCAAATCCACAAGGGTGGGCACCGGCCCTAGGCAAGAGAGGGAGAGGGAGAGGAGAAGAGATTAAGAGAGAGAGGGAGAGCTCTATGATAAGTTGAGTTAGGAATAAGGGTTAGCCTTTGGTTCCTTTATATAGTAGCAACTCCTTTGCTAAGTCTCCCTCTAAACCGAATTAACGGAATTAACGGAATTAGTTATAAGAAATTTATCTTATAAATTTTCTTATTAATTATTCCATTTAAACCGAGTCTTTATTATAAACCAATTTATAATAAAACAAATTAATTATCATAAGAAAATTTATTCTATAAATTCTCTTATGAATTTTATTATAACTAGCTTTATAATAAAAACTAATTAATTATCATAAGAAATTTATCCTATAAATTCTTATGAATTATTCCGTTTAAACCAAGTTTTATTATAACTAATTTATAATAAAACAAATTCTTCTTCTCTTTAAATTATAGAATAAATTTTATAAGAAATTTATAAACTTTCTTATTATGGAAAAATCAATTCATAATTGATTTTATAAAATTAAAATAAACCCAATTCATGGATTATTTTAATCTTCCATAAAAGAATAAATTTCTATAAATTTATTTATATAAATTTCTTTATACAAATTTATTTATCCATAATTTATAAAATAAATCGCGCTGGATTTATCTTATTAATTAAACCAAAATTAATTGGTTTTCTCCTCTTTATTGGCCGGCCACCAAAGGGGGTTTTGGCACCCTCTTTGGCCGACCAAACCAACCCGAACCGTCGCGAATTAAACTCATTTAATTCTCCCAAAAAGCCTTCAAAAGACTTAGCCATTTTTAGCTTCCATTGCGCCTCTGACTAACTCAGATTCGACTTATTTCTCTTGATCGGAAAATCCAATTTTCAACTCGTTTTAAATCCCTCGGATTACTCGTAGTGCGTGTGACTAAATAGGCTTTCGATTTATGTTGGCCGTCTATAATCAACTAATTATAGAACGATCATGAGTGGCACCTAGTAGTACATCACGATCCCCAATTAATCGAAAGATCAATGGTTTGACCTCAGAAGAAATTGTTCTGAAACCCTTCAGCAGCTCTAATGAATCGTGCCCCATTCCCTTCACCACCTTATACCCACTTGGTTCAGGACACGGTCAATGGTGTCAGTCCCCACTAGGCTGACTACGTCACGCCTAACCCAAGTAATGTCTTACTCGTCCTTTGGATTTCTAATTACTCTCATGTATTTTAGAGACTCTCACTCTAAACATGATATGCTCTGGCCAGAGGCTTTGAGTAACAATCCGACGATAGGCCTGGGTATACATCTCCTCACAAGGAGTGGTGAATCCTTTGTAGGCTGTTCAAACATCTTCGGGCACTTCGGCTTATACTCGATCATCCTGGGTCCACACCTCCTTGGAGATGCTTGCTTAAGATGTCAAAGTATAAGTCTCTATGACCAAGATGACTTGAACACCGCAAGTCAAAGGAACATCGCACTTGAGCCGCAGTAAGATCTTCATTGACATATCTACATGTAGATTCCCATATGAAGTCTTACAGCTAGTCACTCCAATGAACTAGTTCCCTTAACTAGCATCCATGTTTATCTCCGGACATCCCAATGTCACCAGCCAGTGAGAATCAGCTGAATAGAGAATAACCCATGCTAGTCTCAACAGAACTGATAATGTCCATTTTTATCAATTCATCGACTAGGGATATTTTCAATACTTCACATTTGCGCATTTAGAGATAATCACTAGTTGTGATCTCATCACAAATTCTCTTATGCTGTGAGTTATATTGCGAACATTCAGTAGATGAGTTTAAGATCCCAATCAAATACACAAGCATGTATACTCAAATAGTGAATTATCATTTATTATATGGACTGAAGCAAGCATCTAGGAGCTGGAACATCCGTTTTGATGAGACAATCAAAAAGTTTGATTTCTCACAAAATTCTGACGAACCTTGTGTGTACAAGAATGTTAGTGGGAGTGCAGTCGTATTCCTAGTATTATATGTCGACGACATCTTACTTATAGGAAACGATATTTCAGTCTTACAGACAGTTAAAATTTGGTTATCAAAAACTTTCTCCATGAAAGACCTGGGAGAAGCAACCTATATCCTTGGGATTAGAATCTATAGAGATAGATCAAAACGGTTGCTTGGTCTTTCGCAGTCTACATATATAGACCGAGTGCTAAAAAGGTTTAGCATGTCGGAATCCAAGAAAGGTTACCTTCCCATTAGGCATGGGATCAACCTTTCAAAGTCTATGTGTCCGCGCAGAGAAGACGAGAGGATTTGCATGAATAAGATTCCCTATGCATCCGCGATAGGATCTATCATGTATGCTATGTTATGTACTAGGCCTGATGTATCATATGCTTTGAGCGTCACAAGCAGATACCAGTCAGATCCAGGAATGGATCACTGGGCGGCTGTTAAGACAATCCTTAAGTACTTAAGAAGAACTAAGGATGTGTTCCTAATATATGGAGAAGGAGATTTGGTAATACGTGGGTATACAGATGCCAGTTTCCAGACAGATAAGGATGACTCCAAATCGCAGTCTGGATACATATTTACTTTGAATGGAGGCGCAGTAAGTTGGAAAAGTTCCAAACTAGACACCGTAGCGGATTCCACCACGGAAGCGGAATATATCGCAGCTTCGGAAGCAGCAAAGGAAGCAGTCTGGATCAAGAAGTTTGTCTCCGAACTTGGTGTGGTTCCAACCATTGATGATGCAGTGCCGGTTTACTGCGACAACAATGGAGCTATTGCACAAGCAAAGGAACCAAGGTCTCATCAGCGATCCAAACACGTGCTTCGCCGCTATCATCTGATCAGAGAGATTATAAGTAGGAATGACATACAAATTGAGAGAGTTCCCACTGAAAGGAATATAGCGGATCCTTTAACTAAGGCCTTGCCTCAAAGCAAGTTTGAGGGTCATGTTAGAGCCTGTGGTATTGGATACCGTAGCGATTGGCATTAGGCCAAGTGGGAGTTTGTTAGTGATATGAGAGAAGTGTCCTAAGGCAATCGCCTTATGATTGTAAAACATTTATATTAATAAATGATAATTCACTATTTGAGTATACATGCTTGTGTATTTGATTGGGATCTTAAACTCATCTACTGAATGTCCGCAATACAACTCACAGCATAAGAGAATTTGTGATGAGATCACAACTAGTGATTATCTCTAAATGCGCAAATGTGAAGTATTGAAAATATCCCTAGTCGATGAATTGATAAAAACGGACACTATCAATTCTGTTGAGACTAGCATGGGTTATTCTCTAATCAGCTGATTCTCACTGGCTGGTGACATTGGGATGTCCGGAGATAAACATGGATGCTAGTTAAGGGAACTAGTTCATTGGAGTGACTAGCTGTAAGACTTCATATGGGAATCTACATGTAGATATGTCAATGAAGATCTTACTGCGGCTTAAGTGCGATGTTCCTTTGACTTGCGGTGTTCAAGTCATCTTGGTCATAGAGACTTATACTTTGACATCTTAAGCAAGCAGGATTCACCACTCCTTGCGAGGAGATGTATACCCAGGCCTATCGTCGGATTGTTACTCAAAGCCTCTGGCCAGAGCATATCATGTTTAGAGTGAGAGTCTCTAAAATACATGAGAGTAATTAGAAATCCAAAGGACGAGTAAGACATTACTTGGGCTAGGCGTGACGTAGTCAGCCTAGTGGGGACTGACACCATTGACCGTGTCCTGAACCAAGTGGGTATAAGGTGGTGAAGGGAATGGGGCACGATTCAATAGAGCTGCTGAAGGGTTTCAGAATAATTCTCTGAGGTCAACCGTTGATCTTTCGATTAATTGGGGTCATGATGTACTACTAGGTGCCACTCATGATCGTTCTATAATTGTTGATTATAGATGGGCCAACATAAATCGAAAGCCTATTTAGTCACACGCACTACGAGTAATCCGAGGGATTTAAAACGAGTTGAAAATTGGATTTTCCGATCAAGAGAAATAAGTCGAATCTGATTTATCAGAGGCGCAATGGAAGCTAAAAATGGCTAAGTCTTTTGAAGCTTATTGGCGAATTAAATGAGTTTAATTCGCGAGGGATCGGCTTGGTTTGGCCGGCCATTTAAATCGGTGAGAAAGGGGAATAAACCAATTTAATTGGTTTAATTAATAAAATAAATCTAGCGCATTTTTTTATAAATTATGGATAAATAAATTGATATATAAAGAAATTTATATAAAGAGATTTATAAAGAAATTTGTAGTAAATTTATTTTTTTATGGAAATTAAAATGAACCATGAATTGGTTTAATTTTAATTTATAAAATCAATTATGAATTGATTTATCCATGATAAGAAAATTTTATACAAATTTATTCCATAATTAAAAGAGAGAAGTATTTATTTTATTATAAAGTTAGTTATAATAAAACTTGGCTTAAACAGAATAATTCATAAAAGAATTTATAGGATAAATTTGTTATGAAAATTTGTTAAGAGGGAGACTTGGCAAGGGAGAGGTTACTATATAAAGGAACCAAAGGCAAGCCTTGAATACCAATCAATTGAGTAATCAAGAGATTAGTAAATTCTCTCCCTCTCTCTCTCTTATTCTCTTCCTCCCCTTCTCTTCTCCTTCCTTAGGGCCGGCGCCCCAGCTCCCATTAGGGCCGGCGCACCATCCACCCATCTAGGGTTGGCGTGAGCAACAACAACCAAGGAAGAGTCGAAGAAGAAGAAGAAGCGGATTGCGATTCCTTCCTTCTTTTCCCGGAATTTGATTCCGTTACTTTGGTGGTTAGTTTCCTATCTTTTCTCTTGTCTTCTAGTTGTGCCTTCCGAGAATCTAGTAGTTCTCGTCGGCACAAAACTCGTGACTTTGCGAAGTCATCCCAAGAGAACTCGGCGTGGACGCGAATAGAGGCGAAGCTTCCAAGGGACGCTACGGTTGGATCTCGTCCCTTACTTCGAGTTACGCAGGTACTTAGTAAATTAGTTTACTTTTCCGAAAGTTTTAATTTATGATCATGTCCACACATCATAAGGTTGCATGCTAGATACGTGGTTAAAATAATTTAGAAAATTATTTTATGCTAATCTTCCGCTGCACGTAAAAAATTTAAAATTTTACGAACCTGTATCCCTGTCAACATGCACCCGGTCCCAACAGGCTTTGCTTAACAAGTATGGGGTTGTGCATAAAGTATCTACTTCCTACCACCCCCAAACTAATGGACAAGCCAAATATCAAATAGAGAGATCAAGGCAATTTTGGAGAAGACCGTTGGGCCTAGTAGAAAAGTTTGGAGCAAGAGACTTGATGATGCATTGTGGGCCTATCGGACGGCATATAAGACACCCATTGGAAATCTCCCTACCGGCTAGTTTATGGAAAAGCTTGTCATCTACCCGTGGAGATAGAGCATAGAGCTTATTGGGCGATGAAAGCTTGCAATTTTGATGCCAATAAAGTGGGAGAAGAAAGGAAGCTTCAACTTCAAGAACTTGAGGAGATAAGATTAGAAGCATATGAAAACTCAAGGATTTACAAAGAGAAGACCAAGAACTTTCATGATAAACATATAGTGAAGAAGGAGTTTCAAATTGGTGACAAGGTTCTTTTATACAAATCAAGGCTCAAATTGATTAAAGGTAAGTTGAGGTCTAGATGGAAAGGTCCATTTCTTGTTACTAATGTTTTTCCTTATGGTGTTGTTGGATTAAGGATGAGGATAATGGTTTATTTGGAGAGTTAATAGCCACCGACTCAAGAAATACTTTGAAGAAGTGAAGGAGCTAGAGGTGGATGGATTGAATATCAATGAAACTATCTACCCAACCTAAAGGGGAGTTTTAACTTTCTTGCATTTCTATTTCATTGTATATATCATTTTTATGTTTTCTAAAAATAATCTTTCTTTTAAAGTGAGTTTTTGTTAATAAATGCTTAGGTAGTGTAGAATGAATAAAGGGTCATTGTAGATACCATTTTATCCTTTTTGGCACCTTATTTCTTGCATGATTTGGAATAAATGTATCCCTCTAGATTTTCTTTATATCATTTTAGAGTCCTTTGAAAGTGAATTAAATTTGGTTGTTAAAACCTAGGATTTGAGCCAATGGATGAAAATTCTTGGATGCTTGAGTACTACTTAGTTATGGACTCTATATTGATGACTTGAGATAAATTCTTTTTACCTAGTGAGGATTTGACCTTATTGTTAAGATACACACATGTGATTGTACTCTAGAACTTGCTTAAGTTCTTTTAAAATTATATTTCTATGATTAGACCATATTTATAGAGGTGAATCACTTTGTTTCCTTGTTCATATCAATTTTTGCAATATTGCTTGTTGATCTACTATATATTCTATTTTTCCTCCTCTATTTTTCTCTTCATAACCATATTCTCCAAGGACTTGGTTGCTTTCGATTGTTTCTTCATGTTGCTTTGCCCGAGACGGTCAAAAAGCTTTGTGTGGGGGAGTGACAATCAAGCATTGGTAACCTACAAGCAAAAGTGTGCCAACTTGAGAGAGTTGTGTATCAAGAGTGAGTTGCAAGAGTTCGTTAGTGAACGTCACATTTGGAGCATCTTAATTCCTAATTGCTATTTGATGTTTCAGGTTCTTGAGGCAAATTCCGAGGGGAAAAAATCAGTGAAGGAAAGAATGTGACTGAGGAAGATTAAAGATGATAGAAAATCGTGGGATTTCCAAAACCAAAGTTGAGAAGGTTTTTACAATACAAGTAGCAGCTACCTGAGAGGATGAACAAAGAAGTGATGAGGAAGCTCAGCTAGCCATTGTAAGAAAGAAGAAAAAAAACTTAGCTGCAAACAAAAATAGAACAGCAGCTGGAAAAAAAAAGAAGAGAAAAGAAAAAAAAAGAAACATGAAGTGGAAGTAAGTGATGGACCAGATTTCTAAATTGGAAGAAGTGATCAAGTATCAAGAGTGAGTTATTAATTGAAAGAAGAGAAATCTCGGAAGAACAGTTTCGAATTCAGCTCAGTTTCAGCTACTGATCAGACCCTGATCGGTCACCAATCCGATAAGGGAAGAGACTGATCGGTCACTCTGACCGATCAGAAGGAGCTCAGTCCGATCAAAGGGCAGTCCAGAACGATCAAGGCAGCGACTGATCGATCTCCAGACCGATCAGAAGAAGGCCGGAAAGATAAAAAAGAGTCTGATCGGTCTCTTGACCAATCAAAAAGAGTCTGATCGATCTCTTGACCGATCAGAAGAGGGAAAGAGGGGCAAAGTTCATCTAGTGACACTCTTTAATATTCAAGTCTTCCACTTTCTTAAATTTTCATCTTCTACATTTCTATTTCATTTTATCATTTCATATTTCCTAAACTTGTTTGAATAAGCTTTTGTAGGTGTGGATCCAAGTCAAGAATGATGGTGGAGAGTAGAACATAAGCAAGCTTATGGTAGTGCAAGAACCATGTTTGTGTTTGAGTGAGCTCCACTTTCTTCAAAAATATAGAACATAGGAAGAGAACCACCCAAAAATTCCCTTGAGAGGATTTGTGAGTTTAATTCATCTGAATTAGTCATGAAGGATGACGTATACTAAGTTGTTGACTATGGTCAAGATACTAGTCCATTGAGCTTAGATTTTTAAGGATTGACAACCCTAGGTGATTTCCTTTCAATTGCTTCTAATTATGATTGAGAATGATCTAGGGGGTACATTATTAGTTTAGTTGTGCGAGACGCCCAAGAGCAAGTGTGGGGGAGTTGATAATTACCATTTTGTTAATAAATTTAGGCTATCAAATCCATGTGTTGATCCCTTTTTACATGCTTAATCTTGTATTTACACTAGGTCCCACGAATTAATGCTATTTTAGCTTTGGGATGCAATTCATTCTATATTTGAGATATTGTGGCACTAAACTTTGATCTAATTTTGTAGGCTTTGAATGATCATGGACCTAGATCAGATTGGATCGAGTTAGAGTCAGAATTGAATCCGGATCAAGATGATCAAGCATTGGATTAATATGGGTCGTCCGATCAAGAAATGGGAAGATCTGAGCCATTTGTCAACTTCTGATCAATCCAAGTTCAAGATATAGTTAATCATGGCCACAGATCAAGATCTGAAAGTTTGGTCCAAATCAGAAGTCATCCAACTGTTGGATCAAGCTCGAGAGGGTTTAAGCCGTCCATTCAAGAGGCAGTGAGATCTGAGCCATCCGTTGCCGATCTGATCGATCCCAACTGAGGAGGAGCAGATCCTGACCATTGATGGAGATCTGGAGATTTTGGACTCAATCCGAGAAGATTCGACCGTTGGATGAGGCGAGGATGATCACAACCATCCATTTTGAATTGCAGTTAATTAAATCAGAAAACTTCTCCGCCCGAGCTGGTCGTCGCGAATTCTACTTTGTTCTATGGTTGTTCTTCAGCATTCGTCTCCGTTTTCTTTACGTGGCCACTTCAGATCCGAATCATTTCCAGATTTCAAATCAAAGGAGCGATTCTTCGTGAGGTTTGCAAACCAATTTTGACACTGAGAGGAGCACAGGTGAGGGTTTCGCCGGAGTCCTGCTTTTTCTGATCGGATCCTGCTTGAGAGATGATTTCATCGATCGGAGCCATTAAAGCAATTGGAGGGGTTCTCTGAGAGTTTCTGAGGGTTCCTGAGCCATCAACGCCACCCAACTTGTCAAGAAGGAGGAGATCGGAAGAAGAATTCAGCTAAACGCCAATCTGATGCTGAATTGTTCGCGGGAGTCAAGTCTCGGTTGATTTATCGAGCTAGGGGGTTCCTAGCTGGTTCTTGTGTGACGGCAAGGAAGATCTCGGATTGAGGGAAGGATCTGATGTTTGGACTTTGTAATTTCTATTTCTGAATTCTTGTTTCTTACTTCTGTTCATTCTGTATCAGTTCATCAGGTAACTAATCGGTCTGTTCGACCGATCAAGACAACATCTGATCGGTCTGTTGACTGATCAGGCAGTTCTTTGCTATAATTTAGCCTATTTTTTGTATTCAACTTTGCTTCAATTTTTCATTTCTGAAGTTAGTTACAGATCTATTGCTTTCCTGCCTTTGATATTAGTTTTGTCCTTCAATTTCATAAGTTCGTATTGAATTGCTCAATTTTCAAATAGGTTAAGTTTAGTGTTGCAATTTCCTAGTTTAATTCTGCTTTAGCTAAGTCTATTTCATTTCAAACTGTATTTTCCTTCCTTATTGCAAAACAAACCCCCCATTTCAATTGAAAACCCAAAACAACATAGACGACAAAATTCAAGCTTGGATTACACACACTTAACTAGTCCTTAGAAAAATATGACTTGAGGCCCCTGTACTACATTTAATTTTGTGAGCTAAGGGTTTTCAACTTATAAATTTTAAATTTGAGGCTCATTCGTGACACTTGATTGTGGGTCCATCAGTCATCAGGACGGACAAGGAGAAGCGCCAGGGCCCTATTATCTCCTTCAACCCTGACGATCTGGAGGACGTGGAAGCCCCTCACGAAGATGGGCTGGTAATCCTCGCCCGAATAGGTAATTACTAGGTTAAACGCATCTTTGTGGATACAGGTAGCTCCATCAACATCCTGTACAAGGCGGTGCTGGATTAGATGCACATTGACGAGAATGAGTTGCATTCTGTCTCCACTCCGCTCTTCGCCTTCATCGAATACCGAGTGCAGCCGATGGGACATATCTCATTGTCTATGTCGCTAGGGGACGACACGCTACGAGGATAAGGAGGACTTCCTTCATGATCGTGGATGCCCCATCATCCTACAACGTTATTCTGGGGTGACTGACACTTAGCTTATTTCAAGTGGTGGTCTATGACTACCACCAGAAGATCAAATTCCCAGTGGGAGAGCAGGTGGCTGAAGTCAAAGGAAACCATCTGGCTTCCTAGCGGTGCTACAATAGGGAAGTTAGAATAGATGCCAACAAGAACCTGAGGACCCATGATGCCTTGCAAATCAACCTGGCTAATCCTCGAGAAAAAGGAGCCAAAGAGGAATGTAGGGAGGTCGAGAGCGAAGAAGTCCAAATTCATCCTCAACAGGTTGGAGGAAACACAAAAATTGCTGTTGATCTTGGGCCATAACTTAGAAGTTGGTTGATCAGCTGCTTGATGGACCATCAGGATATGTTTGCATGGGCTACTGAAGAAATCAAAGGAGTCCCTCCTGTCTTGGCCACACATCGGTTGCATATCACCCCAGGAGCCCGACCGGTGAAATAGAGGCGAAGACACTTTGCACCAGAGCAAGACAAGATAATCAGGGAGGAGGTCGCAAAGTTGTTGAAGGTCGGGCATATCAGAGAAGTTCAATTCCCGACCTGGCTGGCGAATGTTATACTAGTCCCTAAGTCGGTGGGTAAATGACGGGTTTGTATTGATTTCTGTGATTTAAATAAAGCCTATCCTAAAGACTGTTACTCCTTACCTCGCATTGATCAGCTGGTAGTTTCGACTTCTGACTGTGAGTTTATTTCAATGTTGGATGCATATCAGGGGTACCACCAGGTTCCCCTTGCTCGGGAAGACCAAGAGAAGATCAGTTTTGTAACGGTAAATGACACTTACTTCTACAATGTCATGTCATTCGGGGTTGCGCAATGCAGGGGCAACCTATTAATGGATAATGGATAAGGTCTTCCGCCACTAGATCAGAAGAAATATTGAGGTGTATGTGGATGATATCCTGGTCAACACGAAGAAGGGAAGGACATGATAGCCGATCTAGAGGAGGCATTCGCTACCTTAAGGGCCAATGGATTGAAACTAAACCCTGCTAAATGTTTGTTTGGAGTGAAAAGTGGTCGGTTCCTCGAGTACATGGTGACAGAGAGAGGAATAAAGGCTAATTCTGATAAAGTGCAAGCTATCCTCAACATGCCATCGCCTCACAATTTTAAAGACGTACAACGACTTAATGGTAGAATTTCAGCTCTGTCTCGGTTTATCTCCAGGTCTGCTGACAGAACTTTGTCATTCTTTAAAATTCTGAGGAAAGTTGTCAAATTCGAATGGGATGATCAGTACGAGAAGGCTTTTATGGATTTAAAAGCATATCTCTCTGATCTCCCCATCCTATATAAGCCACTAGAAGGAGACTCGTTGTACTACCCTGGAGAAGTTGGCATATGCCTTAGTATTAATGGTGTGAAGGTTGCGATCATATTTTTTCACGCATCTCATCGTAGTGCTTACTAATAGTCCACTCGAGTGTATCCTCACAAATCCAGAGGCCTCGAGACGACTGATCAAGTGGACGACAAAGTTGAATGAGTACGAAATTGAGTACCACCCCCGAACCACTATCAAGGCTCAAGCTCTAGCTGACTTTATGCTCGAAGCTATCGTAGGACCTAAAGCTGATGAAGTGTGAAAAACTTATGTTGATGGCTCCTTCAATAACAAGCATAGTGGGGTCGGGGTCCTGATGATTTCTCCCAGAGAAGACGTACTACAACTATCTATCTGACTCAACTTCCGAGCCACCAATAATGAAGCCGAATATGAGGTGATCCTAGTGAAGCTCCAAGTTGCCAAGCAAGTGGGAGTTACTCGGGGTTATCTTGCACTCTGATTCTCAGCTCGTAGATCAGTAGCTAAAAGAAGAGTTTGAAGTTAAAAATGAGCGCTTGCAGAGGTATGTGACCATATACGAGCAACTAAGGTCTTCTTTCACTGAAGTTGTTCTGCAGAAGATACCTCGAGCTGATAATGTCAAGGTAGATGAGCTAGCCAAATTTGCAAGCTCCCTTGCACTGCAGACGCTAGAAGAGCCTAGCGCTCCGGAAGGAGCTGTGGCCCAGATCGAAGAAGAAACTGCTGACACTATATTACCTGACTGGTGAGACCCCTATGTGGAGTTCCTACGCAGTGGAACAGTGTTGGCGAGTGATAAGGAAGCTCGACTCTTCCGTCGCAAGGCTACCAGATTTACGCTGGTCGGAGAGCAATTATATAAAAGAGCATTTGCCCTACCGTTGCTTAAGTGTATTGGTCCAGGGGAGGTCGACTACATCATGCGGGAGGTTCATGAAGGCATATGTGGAAGCCATATTGGGGGGAGATCCATGGCTAGGAAGATTATTTTAGCTGAATATTTTTGGCCCACACTGCAAGCAAATGCTATCAAATTTGTTGCCGAGTGTGAAGCTTGTCAAGAGCATCAACATATCACTCATCGTCCGACCGACCTACTTTGAGCCTCCACTATCTCATGCCCCTTCGATCAGTGGGGAATGGATATTGTAGGTTATTTCCCGATCGGATCTCAGCAGAAGAAGTTCCTATTAGTATTGGTCGACTACTTCTCCAAATAGGTTGAGGTTGAGCTGCTTACGCATATCACGGAGGTCGCCGTGATAAAGATCCTATGGAAGGATATATTCTACAGGTATGGAATTCCTTATAAATTGGTGTCAGATAATGGCAAACAGTTTATAGAGCGCAAACTCAAAGAATGGTGTGAAGGACTAGGTATTCACCAAGCCTTCACTTCAGTCGCTTATCCTCAAGGCAACGACCAGGCAGAAGTGGTCAACTGGGAGATCATTAGGGGGCTCAAGATAAAGCTGGACCATTTGGAGGCAGTTGGGTCAAAGTGCTTCCAAGAATCATGTGGTCGTACTGTATTACTCCCAAAGAAGGGATCGGTCATAGTGCCTTCAATTTGGTGTATGGAGCAGAAGCGGTGATTCCAGTGGAAATAGGCGATGAGTCAATCCAACGACAACACTACGACAAGGAAGATAATGATCAGGAGTGACTAATCGACCTACACCTGGTGACAGAGGTGCGGGATAAGGTTGTTGCCCGACTAGTTGCGTACCAGCAACGTATGCAGCAAGTGTACAATCGCCGAATGATCATTCGGACTTTCCAAGTTAGAGATAGGGTCTGGAAAAGAACTAAACTAGTCGGCGACGTCGGAAAGCTCGAGCCTCAATAAAGAGGACCTTACATCATTATCAAAAAGCTTACAGGAGGGAGCTATTACTTGCAAGATGTTAAAGGCAAAAGGTTGGGAAGGCCCTGGAACTCAAGTCACCTCCAGCCGTATCGCACTCGATGAGCCATGTGAGCAATACATATATTTATATGTGTACTTGTATTTCTTTGCAGTTTGAGTAATTAATGAAACAGAAGAAATGTCTCACCAAGACCAAATGCAAGAGCCAAACATACCCGAGATGTGTAGACCTGACAATGGTGCTGAGGATGCCCAACTAGGAACAGCCAAAGATCCTACCATCACGTGATGCAGAGGATGCCTGAGATGTGTAGACTTGGCTGGTGCTAAGGATGCCGGGCCGGGAGCAGCCCAAGATCCTACCATCTTGTAGTGACGAGGATGTTCGAGATATGTAGACCTAGTTGTGGTGCTGAGGATGCCCGGCCGGGAGTAGCCCAAGATCCTACCATCTCGTGGTGACAAGGATGCCCGAGATTTGTAGACTTTGTGGTGCTGAGGATGCCCGACCGGGAGTATCCCAAGATCCTACCATCTTGTGGTGCCGGGGATGCTCGGGATATATAGACTAGGTCGTGGTGTTGAGGTTGCCTGACTAGGAGCAACCCAAGATCCTACCATCTCGTGGTGTCGAGGATGCCCGAGATGTGTAGACCTGGCCATGGTGCTGAGGATGTCCGACCGGGAGCAACCCAAGATCCTACCATCTCGTGGTGCCAAGGATGCCCGAGATGTGTAGACCTGGCGATGGTGCTGAGGATGCTTGGTCTGGAGCAGCCGAAGTTCTTACCATCTCATGGTGCCGAGGATGCTCGAGATGTGTAGACCTGGCCGTGGAGCTGAGGATGCCCGACCGGGAGTAGCAGATATTCCTATCATCTCGTGGTGCCGAGGATGTCCAAGATGTATAGACTTTGGCCGTTGTTCTGAGGATGCCCGGCCGGGAGCAGCCCAAGATCCTAACATCTCATGGTGTCAAGGATGCCTGAGATGTGTAGACCTGACTGTGGTGCTGAGGATGCCTAGCCGGAAGCAGTCGAAGATCCTACCATCTCGTGGTGTTGAGGATGCCCAAGATGTGTAGACCTGGCTGTGGTGCTAAGGATGCCCTGCCTGAAGCAGCCGAAAATCCTACCATCTTGTGGTGTCGAGGATGTCCGAGATGTGTAGACCTGGCCGTGGTGCTGAGGATGCACGACCGGGAGCAGTCCAAGATCCTACCATCCTGTGGCGTCGAGGATGCCCGAGATGTGTAGACCTGGTCGTGGTGTTGTGGATGCCCGACCGGGAGCATCCCAAGATCCTACCATCTCATGGTGCCGAGGATGCCTGAGTTTTGTAGACCTAGCCATGATGCTGAGGATGCCCGACCGGGAGCAGCCGAAGATTCTACCATCTTGTGGTGCCGAGGATGCCCGAGATGTGTAGACCTGGCCATGGTGTTGAGGATGCCCAGCCAAAAGCAGCCCAAGATCCTACCATCTCGTGGTGCCGAGGATGCCCGAGATGTGTAAACCTGGCCATGGTGTTGAGGATGCCCAACTAGGAGCACCCAAGTGCCTACCATCTCGTGGTACTGGCGATGCGGAGATGTGTAGGTCTGGCCATGGTGATGAGGATGCCCGACCGGCAGCAGCCCGGGCTCATACCACCTTGAGGTGTCGAAGATACCCAAGATAGATAAGCCCAACCGAAGTGTTGAGGAAGTCGAGTCCTGTCCTTGCCATCATATGCAAATAACAACGTACCAAGTCCTTGTCTCTTCCTTAACATTAGACTTCACGGGTGTAATGAAGTCTATAAGGGGGGCCGAGAAGCAATATGCAACATAATCGCAATGCATGAGATAGGAAACAAAATGCAGAAAATAAACCACACAAGAGATTGACACAGAAAATAATAAAACTTCAATTCAATGTTTGATGTTACTCATTCAAAGTTTGATCTTACATGTTTGAGTACATTAAAAAAAAACAAAAGAAAGGAAACAAATGCAAAATACAAAAGAAAAAAGAGAGAGAGCACTACAGCTCCTTCTCCTTTGGCGATAGCTCCTCCCAGGCACGACCGACGCTGAGGAAGCTTTGGTCAGCGTCCGGCTTCAGCGCCTCAGCTTGACGGAGTTGTTGGACAACCCCATTGAAGTTCTGCTTCAGCCACCTCAGCACATGACCGACCAAGATGTCGCCAAATTCCTCAAATTGCAAGAATTTAGCCTTGAACATCGCCTCTGCCTCTGCCTGCCGGGACTCCTCGTTAGCCTTGTAGGTCTTCAGTTCTTTTAAGGCTCGGTCCCAAGCAGTCTTGAACTCGACCGCTTCAGAGGATATTTAATCTCGAGCCATCTGGGTCACCTTGAGCTACTTGGAGGTGATCAGGAGATGCGACTTGGCCTGCTCGAGATCCTCTTGCAAGTCAGACATGTGCTCGGCAGTAGCTCTTATTACTGTTTCATGTTTTACTAGCTGGTCTATCTACTCCTTAATCTAACCATTGAGGACCTAGGTCGATGATTCCAAGAGTCAGATGTCGTCCGACAGCTTCGCCTCCCGATCTTGGAGGAGCCCCTTCTCTTGAGCTAATTCGCTCACCTCCTCAAAGAGGGTTGTTGCAAGCTCTGATAGTAAGCATTCCCGGTGTCGGGTGCTGTGTAGTGAGGACTCAGAGGCCAACAGGCTATCCAGGTAGTGCTCCACATTAACCCGAAGACCCCTATTGACCTCTTCCTACATTAGGCCTTCCTCGCGAGCCCGAAAAACCTCCACCTCTAGCTCAGTGACTTGTTGGCGCAGAGCTTCAGTTTCCTACTCGGAGGATAGGCGACGTCCCAGGGGAAGGCAGTCGAAAAAGGCCTGTTGAGGCAATCTGTGGTTCGGAGTGACCATGTGTTTTGATATTTGGGCAAAGCGTTTAAGTTAGGTTTACCCTTTTGTATTTGATATGTGTATGTGAGTATACAGGTTGTGCATGTTACACATATTGACTTAGCTGGACGGCTTCGGTACGGTGAAGGGTGGCATGGAGATAAGTTGGAGGCTTTTGTGCACCCGAGGGACCTTGGTATAGCAGGGACGATGAGCTGAGGGGCGCGGACTTCAAGGCATGCGTGAACGATGGCATGGAGGCAAGCTAGAGGTTTGCGTGCATCTGAGGGACTGGAGCCGAAGATGAAGAGGGCGTGAAGGTAATAGTCGAGGCTAGTGGTGTGGAGTCAGCTGAGTCGTGAGGGTACGAGTGCTGAGTGATTGTACTCAGGGAATCCTAGGGTTCGAGTGCTGAGAAAAGTGTACTCGGGAAGGGAACCCTTAGGTGTGTGAGTGGACCAGTCGACTACCCTGGGAGCAGTCGACTGATAAAACTCACAGAAAGTTTTCGACTGGGGACCAGTCGATTGCCCTGTGAGCAGTCGACTGGTAACGTCAAAAACTAGCCGTTACAAGAGCCGTTGGACTACTATTTGGCTGGCACTAGTCGACTGCCCTGGGAGCAGTCGACTGGTGGTGAGGGTTTCAGCCTTAGTTTTATTTAAGAGGACTTCGTGTTGGCTGAAAGGTTTGACGAATTTGGCTTTGGGTAAGAGCCAAATAGTAGTCTAAGTGCTCAGATATTGTCGAGGTGTTGTAGCGAGGTTTCACCACTCACAAGGAGCGACAAGGGCATGGAGTGATCCATTGAAGGATTCGTGGATTAGTCACCCTTAGGGTTGGATATCAAGTAAACTCTTTTGTTAGCATTGTTTTCTTATTGTTTATTGTTTTGTTTGTATTTCCGCTTGCGCAACTAACAACATAGGAAGAAGAAAGCCGAGATTTGCTATTCACCCCCCTCTAGCAACCGGCATTGATCTAACAAGTGGTATCAGAGCCGGGGTCGCTCGTCTACGGATTAACCGCCGGGAGAGCAAAAGGCTAGAGGAAAATGGAAGGAGAAGGTCCGCTAGGATAGAATATCCGGATTCCACCTTTGTATGACCGTGACGATTTCGCGTATTGGAAAGGTAAAATGTCATATTTTCTAATGACTAATATTGAAGATTGGATGTGTATAGAAATAGGCTTCGATTCTCCCAAGGATAAAAAGGGAAGGATTCTTAAGAAGAAGAAGTGGACCGAGGAGCAAATTCATCAATCCGAAATCAATAACAAGGTAACCAAAATGTTAATCAATTTAATACCTAATGACATTTTGGATAGGATAGATGAGTATAGGGATGCTAAGGAATTATGGAGCAAGCTAGTAGCGCTTCATGAAAACCCTACACGAGTAGAAGAAGAAGAGCCCAAGGAAATGGGCTTAATGGTCCAAGAAGAGGAGAAGGACCAATCGGATGAGGAGAGGAGCTCAACATCCGAAGAGGAGAAAAAGGAAGAAGAATTATCTACCTCCTCAAGTGAAGTGGCACAAGAAGATAAGAGACCATCTCAATGCCGGAACAAGAGGAAGCATCCACTTCATCCAAGGTTGAAGAAGAAGTCAACCTAGCCTCCACCTCCACCAAAGCAAAGAAAAAGCATCATATCATATGCTTTGGATGCAATGAAAAGGGACACTACAAGGACAAGTGTCCAAAGGGTAAGAAAAAGGAGGTATACTCTAAACCTATCTCAATTCAAGTAAATTCTAACATGAGTTGTAGGAATGGAGAAGCCCTAGAGAAAATAAGAAAAATTAGATGCTTCACATGTGGAGAGCTAGGGCACTACCACACCAAGTGTCCAAGAAAAGGAGAGCTAAAGAAATTGGGACACTTGAGGAGATGGGAGAAAGAAGAAAGGAAGAGAAAAAGCTCATATCAAGGGGGAGCTCCAAGGGTAAGGGAGGTAATCCCTAACTTTAAATTAAAATGTAATTCCAATTTGAGTTCCTCCATGAATATTAAAAATAGTGTTACTTATTCCTCCAGCATGCTAGGATTAATGAAAATTGCTTACTTGTGCACAATCACGATTTTAGATACAATGATAGGAGTAGGGTTAACAAAGTAGATCAAAGTCCTAGGAAAAGCATGCATCATGAAAAATCCAAGACCTTAGGACCTATGGATCAAGGCATTAACCCCAAGAAGGGGAGACACATGCCTAGGAAAATTGGTAGGTATAAGAATGTCCAAAGTGGACATATGGACTCTAAGGTTAAAGGTCTAGAAAGGGAAAATCAATCCTTGAGGACAAGACTTGATAAATTAGAAAAGACCCTAGAAAGATTCAAGGTTGGATCTAAGGGTTTAGACATGGTGTTGGGTAGTTTAAAACCTAACTATGATAGATCGGGGTTGGGATACCGGTCTAAGACCTCCAAGGCCAATGGAAGGAAATATGCTAGGGTAGCATATGACTATAGCAAGGAGGGAAAGCCCAAAAATGACAAGGGAATGCCATCAAAAGGTAAAAAGAATGACTTAACCAAGGACAAGGTGTCCAAGGTTAAGAAGGTTAGATTTGTAGGTTAAGAATCACCGGGGGCTCACCGGTGTGGTCTAGTATGGATTGAGTCACCTAGGGAGGTGGCTAGGGCTAAGAGCTCAAGGGGGAGCACTAGGAGCCTTTGGGGTCCATGGTAAATGGATCTCAAGAGGTTTTCAACTTGGAAATTAGATGAAATGTGCCAAAGGGATTGGAAGACTAGGGTAAGTCTTAATCCTAGAGAATTGACACATTAAAAGGAGAATTATGGAGAAAAGAGGATGAGAATAGGATTATATTTGATAAATTTTGATTTAATGGTTAAATACCATATATTTCAGTGCTAAAAATATATCATGGTCAAGTATGAAAAGATATATTAAGGATAGGCCAAAATTAGGACTTTTGGATAAGGATTCAATGATACAATTTTGATAGGTTTAAATTTTGTACCAATCTTGGGATCTAGAGTATATTTATTTGGAATCATATTTTTCCCAAGTAGACATAGGATCCACAAATCTCTCCACGAAATTTCAGATTTTTTGAAGATTTATGGAATTATTTAGGCATTTATGAAATTGGACTGAAAACCTGAAATTCAGGTATCAGTCGACTGCCCTCTCTCAGCCCAAAAATATTTTGTTTGTTTTGGCAGTCGACTGCCCTAGGGGCAGTCGACTGATTCATAGGTATGAAGAGAAAAGGTATATTGGATAATAGGATATGACCTTAAAATTAAGATCCTTGATTATACTCCTTGAACAAAGGTTTGCCTCATGGTTTAATGGTGAAATGAAGTCTTATGGATAATTTAAGGAAGATTGATAAGTGTATATTTATCTAGGGTTAAGAGATAAGGAGAAGGAGATATTTATCATATTAAGGACACATAAGGAAAAGGAGAGTTGAGGACAATTCTATGTGTCAAATTATAATGGTTAGCCTTGGCAAACACATGAAATTATAGATGGATTTGAAAGATGATACCAAATGCCAAACCTTTTAGGAAATAAAGGATGTACCAAAAATCAAGCACATTTGTGGTTTTCATGGAATCATATTTTTCAAGGATAGGGTATATCCTAGCAAATGTACTTACAAACTCTTAGATTGTTTAAGGTTTTGTTGAGTTCTTTTTGGCACTAGGGATAAGGTTGCTTGGGGCAATCCTTTAATGGTGTCAAAGGGAAAAGAACTTGGGTGTTAAGTTGGGTAGAACTTAACCGGTATTATGGTGTTAAGTTGGGTATAATTTCACCTAGGTAAATTGAAAATTGGAAAAGGCATAGATTAAGGGGGAGGTTGCCTCTTGTTTGCCTTAATTTTCATAGGAAATTTTCGGTTTTGTGTCAAACATGGGAATGGTAATAGATACATGGTTGAATATATTTTTCCCAAGTAGGTATAGGTACCACAAAGTTATCCACAAAATTTGAGAATTTTTAGAGATTTATGGAATTTCTGGCGCATTTCTGAATTTGGCCAGAAAAGTTGATTTTCAGAGTATCAGTCGACTGCCCTGGGGGCAGTCGACTCGTCAGGGCTAGGGCAGTCGACTCGTCAGGGCTAGATTGGGTATCCAGCAGATGATTTGTATCCAAATGATTTAAACAAGTGTATGGGGGACTAATACACTGTGTTCAGGATCATTGGGGATTAAAAGAACCAATAATTGAGATATTATTGGGGTCTTTTTGATCTTAGGCAAAGGGGGAGAATTGTTGGGTTTAATTTAGAAAACCAAACACACCTCTGCTAGAAACCCTAGGTCTAGGGGGAGCTGATATTAAGGGGAAGCATGGTTGCTCCATTCTTGCCGTAAGGGGAACCTTGGAGGGGTTCTTAAATAGACTTTGTAAGTCCAATATAGGGGGAGCTTTGGAGAAGCTTTAAAAAGCCCATTTTTGGTAAAAAGTCCTAACTTGGAGGATTAGGTGTGGGATGCCTTGGGATAGGATCCATGTATGCATTGCATATGCATTAGCAGTGTAAGTCCAAGGGGGAGTCTTGGCAACATAAGTCCAGTTGTTTGTTTAGCATTGTTTTTTCTACCTATATTATTTGTATTCCCTAACTTAAACGTATTGCCAAACATCAAAAAGGGGAGATTGTTGAGGCAATCTGTGGTCTGGAGTGACCATGTGTTTTGATGTTTAGGCAAAGGGTTTAAGTTAGGTTTACCCTTGTGTATTTGATATGTGTATGTGAGTGTGCAGGTTGTGCAGGTTACACATATTAACTTGGTTGGACGGCTTCGGTATGGTGAAGGAGGGCATGGAGACAAGCTGGAGGTATGTGTTCACCCGAGAGACCTTGGTATAGTAGGGACGATGAGCTGAGGGGCACGGACTTCGAGACATGCGTGAAGGATGACATGGAGGCAAGTTGGAGGCTTGCGTGCATCCGATAGATGGGAGCCGAAGATGAAGAGGGCGCGAAGGCAATAGACGAGGCTGCTGGTGAGGAGTCAGCTGAGTCGTGAGGGTACGAGTGTTGAGTGATTGTACTTGGGGATTCCTAGGGTTCGAGTGCTGAGAGAAGTGTACTCGGGAAGGGAAACCTTAGGTGTGTGAGTGGACCAGTCGACTGCCCTGGGAGCAGTCGACTGATAAAACTCATAGAAAGTTTTTGACTGGGGACCAGTCGACTGCCTTGGGAGCAGTTGACTAGTAAAGTCAAAAACTAGCCGTTACAGGAGCCGTTGGGCTGTTGTTTGGCTGGCACCAGTCGACTGCCCTAGAAGCAGTCGACTGGTGGCGAGGGTTTCAGCCTTAGTTCTATTTAAGAGGACTTCGTGTTGGCTGAAAGGTTTGACGAATTTGGCTTTGGGTAAGAGCCAAATAGTAGTCTAAGTACTTAGATATTGTTGAGGTGTTGTGGCGAGGTTTCTCCACCCACAAGGAGCGACTGTTAGTAATATGAGAGAAGTGTCCTAAGGCAATCGCCTTATGATTGTAATCATTTACTTTAATAAATGAATATCCACTATTTGAGTGTACATATAGATATGTCAATGAAGTTCTTACTGCAGCTTAAGTGCGATGTTCCTTTGACTTGTGTTCAAGTCATCTTGGTCATGAAGACTTATACTTTAACATCATAAGCAAGCATCTCCAAGGAGGTGTGGACCCAGGATGATTGGGTATAAGCCGAAGTGCTCGAAGATGTTTGAACAGCCTACAAAGGATTCACCACTCCTTGCGAGGAGATGTATACCCAAGGCCTATCGTCGGATTATTACTCGAAGCCTCTGGCCAGAGCATCACATGATCAGAGTATGAATATCTCAGATACATGAGATTAATTAGAATCCGTTGGACGAGAAAGACATTGCTTGGGCTAGGTGTGACGTAGTCAGCCTAGTGGGGACTGATCTCATAGACCATGTCCTGAACCAAGTGGGTATAAGATGGTGAAGGGAATGAGGCACGATTCATTAGAGCTGCTGAAGGGTTTCAAATAATTTCTGAGGTCAACCGTTGATCTTTCGATTAATTGGGGATCATGATGTACTACTAGGTGCCACTCATGATCGTTTTATAATTGGTTAATTATAGACGGCCAACATAAATCGAAAGCCTATTTAGTCACACGCACTACGAGTAATCCGAGGGATTTAAAACGAGTTAAAAATTGGATTTTCCGATCAAGAGAGATAAGTCGAATCTGAATTTTTCAGAGACGCATCGGAAGCATAAAATGGCTAAGTCTTTTGAAGACTTATTGGACGAATTAAATGAGTTTGATTCGTATGGTTTTAGCTTGGGTTTGGCCGGCCAAAGAGGGTCCCCACCCTCTTTGTTTGGCCGGCCACAACAAAAGGGGAAAACCATATTTTTGGTTCAAATTATAAAATAAACCGAGCATGGGTTGTTTTATAAAATTATGGATAAAGAAATTTATATAAAGAGATTTATTTTTCATGGAAATTAAAATGAACCATGGATTGGTTTATTTTATTTATAAAATCAATAATAGATTGATTTACCATGATAAAGAAATTTATATAAAGAAATTTCTTTCCATAAGAAAAGGGAGACATGGTTGTTTTTATCATAAATTAAATTATGATAAAAATTTGGCATGATGGAATAATTCATAGAAAAATTTATATGATAAATTTCTTATGAAAATTTATTACATAAAAAGGAGACTTGGCGATTGAGAGGCTACTATATAAAGGAACCAAGGCAAGGCTTGGAAATTAATCTAAGAGATCTAGAAATAAGCCCTCTCTCTCTCTCCTTCTCTCCCTCTCCTTCCTCTAGTGCCGCCGGCCCTAAAAGGAGGATCCTTTGTTGCCGTGAGCTTCATCCACCAAGCAGCTGCCGAAGAAGAAGAAGAAGCGGGCGCAACTTCTTCCTTCCTCCCGGAATCTTGAGTCCGTTCTTCGTTTGGTGGTTAGTCTTCCCATCTCTCTCTTGGTATTCTTGTTGTGCCTTTGGAGAATCTAGTAGTTCTTGTCGGTACGAAACTCGTGGCTTTGCGAAGTCATCCCGAAGAAAACTCGGCGTGGACGCGAATAGAGGCGGAGCTTCCAAGGGACGCTTACGGTTGGATCTCGTCTCTTCCTTCGAGTTACGCGAGGTATTAAGAAAATTAGTTTACTTTCTGCAAAATTTTAATATATGATCATGTCTACACAATATAAGGTTGCATGCTTAGATGTGCGGTTAAATAATTTAGAAATTATTTATGCTTAATCTTCCGCTGCACGTAATAAAATTTAAAATTACGAACCCGCATCCATGTCAACATGCACCCGGTCCCAACAGCGACAAGGGCTAGCCAGAGGTTATCCGTGGGCTAAATTAATTTGTTAATCAATTTAGGCTCTCAAATCCATGTTTTGATCCCTTTTTACATGCTTAATCTTGCATTTACACTAGGTTCCATGAGTTTTTGCTATTTTAGCTTTGGATGCAAATCTTTTTATATTTGAAATGTTTTGGCATTAAAATTTGAATATAATTTCGTAGGCTTCGAATGATCAAGGACCTAGATCAGATTGGATCGAATTCGAGTTCAGACTTGGATTCGGATCAAGAGGATCAAGGATGGAGAAATGTGGGTCGTCCAATCAAGACATTGGGAGATCTGAGCCATCAATCATCTTCTGATCAATTCGAGCTCAAGGTATAGTAAATCAAGACCACAGATCAAGATTTGAAGTTTTGGTCCAAATCAGAAGTCATCTAGTCGTCGGATCAAACTCGAGAGGAGTCTAAGCCATGCATTCAAAAGGAAGGGCAATCCGAGCCATCTGTTGCAGATCTGATCAATCCAAGCTAAGGAGGAGAAGATCCTGACCATTGATGTAGATCTGGAAAGTTTGGTCTCAATCCGAGATGATCTGACCGTTGGATAAAGCGAGGATGATCACAACCATTCAATTTTAATTGGAATTAGTTAAATGAGAAAACTTCTCTCCCGAGAGGGGCGTCGCGAGTTCCTCCCTATTCTTCAGCATTTCTTTGCGTTTTCTTCTCCGATCCGCCGGCCACATCAGATCCAAGCTTCTTTTCAAGATTTTGAATCATCGAGATAGATTTTCTGTTAAGTTTGCTAATCAAATTTGTCTCAACAAAGCTCAGGTGAGGGTTTCGCCCGGAGCTCTATTTCTACTGATTGATTCCTTGTTGATCGCTGCTTTTCTTCGATCGGAGCTGTCGGTGCAATTCGAAGGGGTTCTTAGGAGGGTTTCTGAGTCGAGTTGCCATTCAGCGTGTCAAGAAGAAGAGCTCGGTGAGATATTTCAGATACTGGTCGGTCTTATTGATCGAATAGAGACACTACTAATCGATCGCCAATCTGATCAGAAGGAGTCTTGATCGGTCACTTGACCGATCAGGAAGATTAATTCACTCCAAGCCAAAGCAAACTGATCAAGGGAGTCTGTTCTTCGCTGGTTTTTGAGCTAGAGGGTTTCTAGCTAGGCTTTTGTGTGACGGCAAGAGGAAATCTTGGCAAGGGACTGGTTTGATGTTTAATTTAGGAAAATTTTGTTTCCAAATACTTGTTTGCTTAGTGGTTTTAGTTTGAATCAATTTACATCTCAGATATGTTTCTTAGGCATGCTTTGTTCTAGTTTTCATAATTCTGCAATTTAGCTACAGATCTTATGTTTTTCTACATTCAATATTAGTTCTTGAATTGCAATCTCATAGTTTTGAAGTGAATTGCTCAGTTTTTAAATAGGATAAGTGTAGTTTTCGCAAATTTCAAATTAGTTTCTGAATTAGCCGAGTTTATTTTGTTTCAACTATAATTTCATTCATTATCGCAAAACAAAACCCATTTCACTTGAAAACCCAAAATAGAAATGACAAAATATAGCATGAGTTAAGCATTCTTAACTAGTCCTTGGAATAATACGACTTGAGGCCCCTATACTACACTTAGTTTTGTGAGCTAAGGGTTTTCAATTTATAAATTCAAATTTGAGGCTCATCGTGACACTTATTGTGGGCTTATACCATCAAATTTTTGGCGTCGTTGCCGGGGAATTACACTAGTTGAGTTTGTTTGATTTGAGCTTGTGCTTAGTTTCATATTCTTTGACACTATTTCATTTGCTTTAGCTTTCTATATACATTTGCTGCCATTTTGTTGGTTTTATAACTAGGACTGCAGGTGGTGATATTGTGGAATTTGATCCTGAGATTGAGAGAACATTCAGAGCTAGGAGAAATCAAGGAAGAGTTTCAGAAGCTACATGGCAGAACATCAGAAGACTATGAAGGAGCTTGCAGCCCCTGATGATGCATTTCAGTATTCTTGCATTGCTTATCCAGAGTTAGCTGGAGATTTTGAGTTGAGATCAGGCCTAATTCATCTACTTCCCAAGTTTCAGGGACAATCAGGAGAAGATCCTAACAGATATTTGCATGAGTTGCATGTAGTGTGCTCCACTATGAAGCCTCAAGGGATTTCTGAAGAGGACATCAAATTAAGGGCATTTCCATTTTCTTTGACTGAATCAGCTAAAGATTGGTTTTATTACTTACCTACCGGACATGTTGCAAGTTGGATTGCTATGAAAAATACATTTTTAGAGAAGTATTTTTCCAGCTTCAAGAATTGCTATTATTAGAAAGAGCATATGTGATATTCAACAAGTGGTGGGAGAGACCTTATATGACTATTGGGAGAGATTTAATAAGTTGTGCTCAAGTTGTCCTCAACATCAAATAAGTGAGCAACTTCTTATTCAGTATTTCTATGAAGGTCTATTTCAAATGGATAGAAGCATGATTGATGTTGCAGGTGGAGGAACTCTAGTGAATAAGACCCCAGAACAATCTAGAGAATTGATTCAAAATATGGCGGAGAACTCTCAACAATTTGGAAGTAGGGCTCTTTCTACTAGAGGGGTGAATGAAGTTCAAGTGGTTTCAAATGAACAAAAAGATATCAAAAGTTCATTGTTGGAGTTAACCTCTTTGGTGAAGCAAATAGCTTTGAATAATGTGAACCAACCTCAAAACTTTCCAGTAGCTTCTTTTCAAAATCCGGTTATGGGAGTGTGTAATATATGTTCAAGCCAAGAGCATAATTCAGATTTGTGTCCTAATCTTCAACAAGATGAATCTTTAGCTGTTTTGACTAGAGGAGGCCAATTCCAACAAAGAAACAACCCTTATTCATCTACCTACAATTTGGGATGGAGAGATCACCCTAATTTGAAGTATGATAATTCATTCTATCAACAAAACACTTCACAACAACCCCTACAACAAAATCATCCACAAAATCAGAATTTTCAGTAGCATTTTCAGAATTTTCAGCAACCTTATCCGCAATTTCAGCAACCAAATCAACATTTTCAGCCTCAAATCCAACAAAATCAGCAAGGATTTCAACCAATTCAGAATTTTCAGCAATCTTTTCATCATTCACAGCCTTCAAATCACAATTTTCAATTTCAAAATTAGAGTTTTCAGCAGCTCCAACAATTTCAGCCTTCAAACCAAAATTTTCAACCTCAAAATCAGAATTGTCAGAGCAATAATTTCCAGCAACATCCACCTAGTTATCAACCCAATTTTCAGCAATTTCAACAGCCCATTCACTCATTTAATCAGCCCCAACAATAGAATTTCCAAAGTTCACAGCGTACTCATAATTTTCAGCAGCCCAATGTTTCATTTCAAGGCCAACAAAAGTCCCATACCAATCAAGGAGGCTTTGGGAACTCTGGTGGGTTTAATGCACAACAACAAAGGCTTGAGGAGATGATGCAACAAATCCTACAACAACAATAAATTTTACAACAACAACAAGGGCAACAAAAGAATGATTCCACTCTTCAAAACATTGAAAGACATATTGGACAACTAGCTAGTGGAATGAATCAATTGCAAACCTAAGGATCGAGTCAATTACCTTCTTAAGTAACTCCTAATCCTAAGGGAAATGTTAGTGCAATAATTTCGAGGAGTGGGAGAGTTGTTTCAAGTCCAAATACTCAAAGGGCTGATTTTTCTGAAAAATTTTCAGCAACTTATTTTCCAACTCAGAACAACCCCGAAATGGATACTACAACCGTTGAATGCGACCCTAGTTCAAGCCTAAGTCCTTCTTCTATTGATCCTGTGATTTTGGTGGAAGAACAAGAAGAAATCAGTAAAAACAGGGCACCTACAGCAGCTATACAGATTGAAGATCCTGCTCAAGACTCACTTCCGAAAATTTCAGCTCAAGTAGAGGAACCGAGAGTCCCTTTACCTTTTCCACAGCGTATGATTCAAGCTAAAAAGCATGTAGAGGAGGAGAAGGCAAAGGAGTATCAAGAGCTTGTGAATCTATTCAGTAAGGTGGAAATAAATGTGCCATTGTTGACCATGATCAAGCAAATACCTAAGTATGCCAAATTTCTTAAGGATTTGTGTGTGCACAAGAAGAAGCTAAAGGGGAATGAATTGCTCAGTTTAGGAAAAAATATTTCAACCCTTATTCATTCAATTCCCCAGATATGTGAAGATCCAGGAGTTTTTACTGTGTCCTGTGAGATTCGGAGGAGTATTTTTCATGATGCTATGTTAGATTTGGGAGCTTCTATTAATGTGATGCCTAGATCAGTTTTTCAGATGCTTGGTATTGGACCTATGCAGCCTACAGGAGTGGTTATTCAGCTACCAGATAGGAGTCAGACTTGTTGGTGCAGGCAGCACCTAAGTCGAACCTGGGTTTTGATAATGGCAAAGGGTTCAAGAGTTAAGATGTTATTTTGGTCTAATGTACTCACTGAGTGTGCAGAAAAGAAGTCCTGGCAAAGGGCTGCTAGGCACCTAGCGAAGGAATGCTAGGCATCGAAACCCTAAGACCTGGCGAAGGGCTGCTAGGCACCTGGCGAAGGGCTGCTAGGAAATCGAAGACCTGGCGAAAGGCTGCTAGGCACCTGGCGAAGGGCTGCTAGGCACCTGGCGAAGGACTGCTAGGTACCGAAGACCTGGCGAACGACAGCTAGGCACCTGGCGAAGGGCTCCTGGGTACCGAAGACCTGGCGAAGGGCTGCTAGGCACCTGGCGAAGGGTCGCTGGGCAAAAGTCCAACTGGAGGAGCCGGTTGGCAAAAGGTAAACTCTCCTGAGAGGAGTAGGTGAGGACGCATTCCCCGTCGAGGGAACAGTAGGTGTCGGTTCGACCTAGGGTTTCATTTGGGAGACCCGAAGTCAGAACCAAGACAGCTACGGCTGTAGAAATCAACTAATATTCTTGCCTTGTTGTTTTGGAACTAACCTTGAATGCAGGGACCAAGGGAATGTGTTTCTGCAGCTCAGAACGCCCCAAAGGAGAGGGGCAGGCAGCTGGGCCAGGCGCCCGGGAGGTCCCAGGCGCCCAAGGTCAAAGACAAAACAAGGAAGCAAGAAATGCTTCGAAACAGACTTGGGCAGGGCGCCCCGGAGGCCCCGGGCGCCCAAGGTCAAAGCAATCGAAGCAAAATCAGTATGAAGCCAGCTGACCAAGTCAAGCAGGGCGCCCCCAACGTCCCGGGCGCCCCCGTCAGCTCCAGAGCCGATTCGAAGGGGATAAGCGCTGAACAAGTTTCGGATAGAGGTTCTCGGATCCGAAGGCACGTGTCAGGCACCCCCGACGTCCCAGGCGCCCCCAGGAGCACTATAAAAGGGGCTCAACCCCAATGATTCAGAACAACAATTTTCCAACGCCTCTACGCTCTTCGTTCAAGCGCTCTGCTCCAGCAAACTCCGATCTCGGGATTCTAGAGTCTACGACGACCCTCTGCTCCGAAGTTCAATCTACACCGGGCGTCGGTAACGAAAAGTGCAGTCATTTATTTACTGCAATATTTCTGTATTATACTCTGTAAACCTTTGCGCGAATATAGAATTGCCTGCAGTAAACTGTCAAGGACCGTGGGCCTTGGAGTAGGAGCCGACCGCGACTCCGAACCAACTAAAACTACTTGCGTTCTTTGTGTGTATGTTCTAATTCCGCTGCGTATTCTCTTTTTCTTATTGAAACGTTTTCACGATATTCACCCCCCCTCTATCGTGTTTCTCGATCCAACAAGTGGTATCAGAGCGGGGTAGCTCAAATTGGTGCAACCACCAATTTGGGAATTTTTTGGATTTTACGAAGTCTTTTTAATTCTTTTTCATTCGAAGTTTTCATCATTAATCGAGGTTGGTGCAACACCACTCGATAAATTCTTTTAAATATTTTATTCCCACAATGCTAATCCAAGACCAAGTCTTGGGACAGTTTTTTGTTTTTTTTGTTTTGTTTCAGTAATTTCTAAATGGCCATGCAAGAGAGGTTTAGTATAGCCAGACCACCACTCTTCAGTGGGGAGGATTTCTCCTACTGGAAGAGTCAGATGGAAGTCCACCTGAAAACTCAGGTGAACATGTGGATAATAATCCAATCTGGTCTGAAAATCCCAAGAAATGCCGAAGGAGTGCCACAACCTTACACCGAATGGGACGCCTCACTAAAAAGGAAGATCGAGGTTGATGCTAAAGCGACTCAAACACTCCAATGCGATCTAACCAAAGAAGAGCTGAACCCGGTGGGACCATTCAACAGTGCAAAGGAACTATGAGGTAAGTTAATTGAGTTATACGAAGGAACCTCCGACACCCGAATCAGTAAGAGGGACCTACTGCTAAACAAGCTATACACAATCAAGATGAACGACAGCGAATCTGCAGCCCAGCTTCACGCCAGAATCCAGGAGCTAATGAACGGTCTACATTCAATTGGTCACAAGGTAGAAAATCATGACCTAATCAGGTACACCCTTAACGCTTTCCCGAGAAATACTTTGTGGGCATCTATGGTAGATGCGTACAAAGTTTCAAGGGATCTTTCTAAAATCAAATTAGATGAGTTATTTTCTGAGATTGAATTACATGAGCAGACTAACTGCACCCTAGCCGAGAAAGGCATTGCTTTTGTTGCAGGCAAAACAGGAAAGATGACCAAGAAGAAGCCTCAACCTGCACCCAAGTCTAACTCAGACTCAGACTCAGAAGACAATGAAGGAGATCAACCCATGATGGTTCGGCTAGCCCGGGACTATTACAAGGAGCTGAAAAATCAGACCAACAAAAGGAAAGCCAGCCGAAGAAAGGAAGAGCTAGCTGAACCTTCAAATGAAAAGACCAAACCAAATGTGACCTGCTATGAATGCAAAAAGAAGGGTCACTACAAGACGGAATGCCCCAATCTGAAGGAGACGAAGAAGACAAGAAGGAAGAAGGCCCATCAAGCAACGTGGGATGAGTCCTCCTCTGAAGAAGAAGAGGAGGCCCCCACAGTCGAACCTGCTCGCCCTGATTACTTCAGAAGAAATCGAGACCGAATCAGAATCGGAACCGGACGACGGAAAGTTGACATTTTCAGAGGACGGCAAAATCACTGTAAGTGGATTATCAGAATTAATTGATTATCTATCTCGCGACTTGGCAAAAGCTAAAATCCGAGTCGAGTCCCTCCGATAGGAAATAAAACTCCTGAAAGAGGGAGCTGACTCTAGATCCTTAACTGAGAAAGTTCAAGAAGGAACCTCTACTCAAGTTGAACAACTTGAGAAAGAGAACTCCTCCTTGAAAACTCAAGTCAAGGGCCTTAGAGCAGCTTTGGAACGATTCACTTCTGGTTCCAAGGGTCTTGACATGATCCTTGGAAAACAGAAGTCGGTTCTAAATCGATCCGGATTAGCGTATCGCACCAAGGCTAGTCAAAGGTCATATTATGCTGTACTAAATCAGTCTAGACCCAAGGTTCAGGCATGGGTACCCAAACTATGCTTGAACAACCAAGCTGGACCAAATCAGTATTGGATCCCTAAGGACAAGATTCACATCTTGCCAAACCATTATCGTGACTTTAGTCCAAGGGGAGCCAACTTAAAAACATTTTTATAGTTAAATAAATTTTTTTCTTGTTTTAAATTGCATGATTGCTTGTTTATTTATTTTCTGCAAATTACCATGCTTAGACCTAGGACTGGTTAGATTAAGGACTAAACCAATTAACTGAAATTTGAACAACATAGTATTGGGTGGCGGTGAGATGATAGTACGTTAGGGAAGCCATTCTGGCAGAACTAGCAGAAGCTACCGATCCAAGACTGAAACTAGTTAGACCAGAATTTCTCAAAAAGTAATTTTGAAAATAAAATTTCACTAAAAGGCTTTGTCAAGGAAAGGGTTGGTGATCCAATAAGACTACGGCCAAAGAAGGCCTAGTGCCTCGCCAAGACCTGGAAGCCAATTTTTAAAATTCAATTTGAATTTATTCTTTGTCAAATTCGAATTTAACACAAATTTTCAGTTAATCTTAGATTTAAACACTCTTTTTCAAAATAAATTCAAAACCAATTGTTTTCAAAATTAATTTAACTTTTTAAAATTAATCATGATTTTTCAAAATAATTTCTTACTTCTATTCCAAACCTGTCTCACAAAAAACCCATAAGGCTAACGTGATTGACAACTCTAGAATGGGTGAGATGGTTAAATTTAACTTAACTAAAATTCATCTGATCCCTGTACTTTTGTTTAGTACAAACATTAAAGCTTGTAATTTAGAACTGAGTTGACCTGATTATTGCATGGCTAATCCAGTCAATACTGGTCAAAATAATCAAATCTGGTCAACGGTAATAGTCAAATCATGGTCAAACGGTCAAACTAGTCAACAATACATCAAAAGCTGTCAACTCTTACACAGCCCGGGCGCCCCTGAACCCTCGGGCGCCCCCTCCCTTTCTCTTTGACCAAGACAGCAAAAGTTGTCAATATTCCTAGCTAACCTGGGCGCCCGTGACCTATCGGGCGCCTAGGCCTGTATATCAAGTCAAGACAGAAAAGCTGCCAAAGGCAGCAACATCTGACCGGGGCGCCCATGTCCTCACGGGCGCCCCCAGGACATACAGACAAGTTAGAAAAACTGACCAAAGCAGCTACCTTCTGACCGAGGCGCCCAATGCCTCACGGGCGCTCGACCGACCACCTTATATATAAAGCACCCGAAACTCCCTTCATTTGCCACACCCAAAACACTTCTCCTCTCCAACTCTTCTCCTCCCAAGGCGACCGAACAACCCTCTTGTGTCCTCGACCACTCCACCTCGACCATGCTCCCCGGATGGCTACTCGGTATCATTTTTATGCATTTAAAATTAATTTCTTTATTATTTCTACCCTTAAACGCATGTTTCTTATTATTTTAGAAAACATCGTGCAAATCGACCCAACCCCGGGACCGAACCTAGCCCCGACCTAGGTTTCCAACCTTGGAACTATGCAATAAATTCGCTAGGATGACGTATAAACCCATCAAAACGAGTTTCCTAAATAGACAGTTTTTCACTCAATCCTGTCCGTTAGCTATGAAGGTCATAAACTTCTATCAACTTGATAACCTTGTCTTCTACACTCATCCCGTGAACACAACCCTATGTGCAGAATTCTACAACAATATAGTCAAACAAGATAACCTTATCTTTGTTACCACAGTCCAAGGGGTGCCCTTGACAATCACACCCTCGTTGATTAACAGATTTCTTGGACTACGACCTTCTCAGTCCACTTTCTGCTGTTACCCTCCTAGAGACCCTCCCTTTGCTGCCCCCTACTCCCACATTAACCTGGACACCCTTTATTCCTACTTTTATAGAGATGCCCGAAACCCTGTGGTCAGTCAATTTCAGTCGGTAGCTCTTCAGGTCCAGGACTACGCTCTTTATAGAGTCCTAGTCGGTTGCATTCTACCCTTGTCCACTAGGGACGTCGCGACCATGCGACCATTCCATACCTTCCTGTTGTATGCCTTGATCCATCACTTAGACATAGACATTGGACAACACATATACCACACCATTCTATATGTGTCCAGTGCTACTACCCAGGGTCGGGTACGCACCCCTTACTGTCACATCATCACCTCTCTTCTTCATCATCACGGTCGTAATATCACCGATGGAGAAATGACCATAATGACTGAATTTGATGAAATAGGTTTTAGAAACTTTTCCCTAGCGGGCATAGATGTCTCGGGTACCGGGGTTTTATCATGGAGACGTCAACAAGCCGGAGCCCAGATCGATTCCGACGAGGACGTAGTGGTCGACGTTACAGATCTCGCTGCCGAGATTCGAGAGCAGATGGACGAGCCCCCACCGCCGACACTCTACGAGAGAGTGGCACGACTTGAAACAGAGATCTATAGCCTCCAGGAGGAAGTGGAGGCAAATCATGCGGAGTATATGGAGGCAAATCAGGCCCATTACACTGAGTATATGAATGCCCTCAGAGCCGATCGAGAGACTAACGACACACGATATAATGAAATGATGTCTCTATTTCGATCATGGCAGCCTGGCCCATTTGACCATCCTGGCCCTTCCTCTTAGTTCAGATTGATGTTTTCTGTTGTACTGTTGACTAGTTGCCCACCCCTACTCAGTAGGGTTGACATGTATTTGACTATGGTTTGACTGTGGTATTTGGTCCTCACGTTGACCAGTTGACTTCTATCTAGTTGCTAGTTATTTACTTGGTTATCTGTTTTTATCGGTTACTAAGTTAGGGTTATGCTTGGTAGAATAGGTCTGCTCTACCTCTGTTTTTTTAAACTGTTTCATCACTTATCAGTTCCTACTTAATTTGAAAAATCATTTTCTTTATGCATTTTAAAATGATTTTTCGACTTAGTTTTTTTATGAAAACTTACCCCCTTCAAAACTAGGGATTTTCGCAAATGGACTTAGCCTAGGCCCTAACCCTAGAACTGCATGCACCTATAGATCTAGAAGCCAGCATCTCACAAGCACCTTAGGGTACTTTTGATTGATCACCTAGAATTGGTTGAGATACATAGGTCTTTGCCTTAATTTAAGATGTTTTAAGTCAGTGCATCTGCAGTAATTGGGGCACTAAATACCAATCAAACAGTAATCAGGTTAAGTGTCAAGCTTAGAAAAGCTAACTTGAACAGATCACATAACTTGACTAACCCCAGCGAAATCTACTATTTATAACAGTTGGTAAGTAGCTAATTGGGTTGGACAGGACCCGAAAGAGAAAATTCAAATTGATTTAGTCCAGTTTATACTTCGAATTGGTTCAGTACACCATTTTACCTTAATTACTCAATTTCAATACAATTTTTTTTACTATATTTTTTTTGATATATGGCAAAGGGGGAGAGATTGGAAAGGAGAGAAAAGGCTCAAAATTTTCTAAAATTTTAAAGTTTTTCTCCAAAATTAAGTCTTTTATCTCCTGTTTTTCAAAAGGTAAAGGTCTTTAACTCTCTAAGTTCATTTTGAAAATTAACTTTACCTGATTTCTAAAGTTCTTTAACTACTTAAGTTCATTTTGAAAATTAACATTACCTGATTTCTAAAGTTCTTTAACTTTCTAAGTTCATTTTGAAAAGTAACTTTACCTAATTTCTAAAGTTCTTTAACTACTTAAGTTCATTTTGAAAATTAACTTTACCTGATTTCTAAAGTTCTTTAACTTTCTAAGTTCATTTTGAAAATTAACTTTACCTGATTTCTAAAGTTCTTTAACTTTCTAAGTTCATTTTGAAAATTAACTTTACCTGATTTCTAAAGTTCTTTAACTACTTAAGTTCATTTTGAAAAGTAACTTTACCTGATTTCTAAAGTTCTTTAACTTTCTAAGTTCATTTTGGAAATTAACTTTACCTTATTTCTATAGTTCTTTAACTTCTTAAGTTCATTTTGAAAATTAACTTTACCAGATTTCTAAGTTCATTTTGAAAATTAACTTTACCTTATTTCTAAAGTTCTTTAACTACTTAAGTTCATTTTGAAAATTAATTTTACTTGCTTTCAAAAATTATTCTAAGCACTTATTCTGGAAAATTTTGAAAAATATTTCTAGGTGCTTGAAAAATGCTTTCTAAATAGCTAAGTACTTAAACTACTTTCTTAAACTATTCTCTGAGTACTTATACTTTCAAAATTACTTGCTTTCAAAAATTTATCCCAAAGTAATAATTCAAAAAATTTGGTTGGTCGAAAATTTTCAAAATGTAAAATTCAAATTCTCCTGAAAATTTTCCAACTCAAAATATTTTGAAAACCCCACGAACTTTTGAAAAACCTAGGGGGAGATTTCTTCCAGGGGGAGGAAGTCAAAACTGGTATTTTACCTGCTTCTTGTTTAACTTAACTTTTTGTACCGGGTTGCCATAAATCAAAAAGGGGGAGATTGTTGGTGCAGGCAGCACCTAAGTCGAACCAGGGTTTTGATAATAGCAAAGGGTTCAAGAGTTAAGATGTTATTTTGGTCTAATGTACTCACTGAGTGTGCAGAAAAGAAGTCCTGACGAAGGGCTGCTAGGCACCTAGCGAAGGAATGCTAGGCATCGAAACCCTAAGACCTGGCGAAGGGCTGCTAGGCACCTGGCGAAGGGCTGCTAGTAAATCAAAGACCTGGTGAAGGGCTGCTAGGCACCTGGCGAAGGACTTCTAGGTACTGAAGACCTGACGAAGGGCAACTAGGCACCTAGCGAAGGGCTACTGGGTACCGAAGACCTGGCGAAGGGCCGCTGGGCAAAAGTCCAACCGGAGGAGCCGGTTGGAAAAAGGTAAACTCTCCTGAGAGGAGTAGGTGAGGACGCGTTCCCTATCGAGGGAACAATAGGCGTCGGTTCGACCTAAGGTTCCATTTGGGAGACCCGAAGTCAGAACCAAGACAGCTACGGCTGTAGAAATCAACTAATATTGTTGCCTTGTTGTTTTGGAACTAACCTTGAATGCAGGACCAAGGGAATGTGTTTCTGCAGCTCAGAACGCCCCAAAGGAGAGGGGCAGGCAGCTGGGCCAGGTGCCGGGAGGTCCCGGGTGCCCAAGGTCAAAGAAAAAACAAGGAAGCAAGAATTGCTTCGAAACAGACTTGGGCAGGCCGCCCCAAGGCCCCGGGCGCCCAAGGTCAAAGCAATCGAAGCAAAATCAGTAAGAAGCAAGTGGACCAAGTCAAGCAGGGCGCCCCCAACGTCCCGGGCGCCACCGTGAGCTCCAGAGCCAATTCGAAGGGGATAAGTGCTGACCAAGTTTCGGATAGAGGTTCTCGGATCCGAAGGCATGTGTAAGACGCCCCCGACGTCCCAGGCGCCCAGGAGCACTATAAAAGGGGCTCGACCCCAAGGCTTCAGAACAATAATTTTCCAACGCCTCTACGCTCTTCGTTCAAGCGCTCTGCTCCAACAAACTCCAATCTCGGGATTCTAGCGCCGACGACGACCCTCTGCTCCGAAGTATAATCTACACCGGGCGTCGATAACGAAAAGTGTAGTCATTTATTTACTGCAATATTTGTATATTATACTTTGTAAACCTTTGCGCGAATACAGAATTGCCCGCAGTAAATGGTCAAAGACCGTGGGCCTTGGAGTAGGAGTCGACCGCGACACCGAACCAAGTAAAACTACTTGCGTTCTTTGTGTGTATGATCCAATTCCGCTGCGTATTCTCTTTTTTTTGTTGAAACGTTTTCACGATATTCACCCCCCCCTCTATCGTGTTTCTCGATCCAACAAGACTCACCTAGCTGGAATCATTGAAGATGTATTAGTAAAGGTGAAAGAGTTGATTTTTCCTGCGGACTTCTATATCTTAGACATGGAGGGGGATTATCTAGCACATAGATCTCCACTTATTCTTGGGTGACCATTCTTGAAGACTGCAAGAATGAAGATTAATGTATATACAGGCACACCTTCTATAGAGATAGGAGACACAGTGGTGCAGTTTAGTATTTTTGATGCTATGAAGTACCCCAGAGAGGATCATTCTATCATGAGCATGGATATTTCAGATGAGCTAGTTGATGCCAATTTACTTGCTGATAGAGTTTCACTTGGTATTCACAGAGGATATTTTAGCTCAGATGAGGCTGAGGATGCAGTAGCTATAGAGGCAGCTGATTTGAAGATTTTATCTAATTCATTCGCAGTTGGAGACGATTCTATAGGTGTAGGGGATTGCACTGAGCACCATGGATCACTTATATTGATTGATATGTCAGGAGATTCAGAGGATAGGTTTGAGAGTGTAGGGGATTGCACTGAGCCCCAGGGATCACTCATACCTACCGAGCAGTCACAGATAGAGTTAAAACCATTGCCAGACCATTTGAAGTATGCTTATTTGGGAGAGGAGCAGTGTCTACCTGTTATTATCGCCCGAAACTTGGATTCGAAGCAAGAGGACAAATTATTGCATGTTCTGAGGCAGCATAAGAGAGCTATAGGGTGGGCATTATCTGATATACTTGGTATTAGCCCTGCCATTTGTATGCACAGGATATTTCTAGAGGAGAATGTGAAGTCGGTCAAGCAGCCACAAAGAAGGTTAAATCCACTGATTCTAGATGTTGTAAAGAAAGAGGTGACTAGACTTTTACCATGAATCCATTATTGGAGTACTTTAGACATGGTTTGATTTTAGCACATGGCAGCAAACTCTAATTGAAACCTTGGTGTCCCTTTTGTGCTTTGTCGTGGGCTTCCTTAGGAGGCGAGGTTACTTGCTTGTACTAGATTATAGTGGGTAACTTGGTAGACGTGTAATTAGGGTTTGTTTCTAAATATGTTTGGTGTATAATTTAGCTAATTTAATAATTTATGATTAGCTAAATTTTACTTTGGATGAAGGACATTGATTTGGTTCAGTCACGAAGATATATATAGATATTTTTGGGCAGGCGGTTCCTTATGCGCACGGAGTTCTTCGTATTGAGGCAGGTACCTTGACTTATCTATTTTTTAGATATTGTCGCAGATTTATATGCATGGTTGGTTATGCTAGTAGTAGTTTCTATACCTTACTTGTTTTGTATATCTTCGCTGGTTACTTGTAGTATACCTTCGTGATATATCCTATTTATTCTTGCATAGCTCGTACATAGTAGGGATTGATTACGAGTAATAACTTGCATGTACCCTAGTAGCTTACTTTCTGGATCATAATTTATGACCTAAACCTGTGCATGCCTTAAATTCTAGGTAGGCTCTTCGATTGGATGTTGCATGTGTATAGTGTCATGCATCATACTTGTACTGTTGCATAGCTGGTGATTCTGGGCTCCTTTGTGGTCGAGTCGGGTTGTCAGATCATGTGTTGCACACACAACCACTCATGGGTAGTGGCTACCGGAGGGCACATCCAATATTAGGGACCCTTCCGAGTGTGTACAATTGCTCTGTACTACTTCGCTCGATCGCTCATGAGTAGTGGTACCAGAGCGTGGTAGCATGCAGAGGTCTCTATTTTTTCTGGAGATATGAAGAGATGAGAGACTTTTCTCCCCCATTGGACATGGGGCCGGAGTGTTTACTCCATCAGCATCCTGGTCACTCAGGAGCAGTGATGACAGAGTGCATACAATTGTCATAGCCCTACACATGAATGAGTTCTTCCGCCAGCATCCTCACTGATGACCTATGACGATGGCTGACTGGTGATAGGGGTGACCATGTCATTGCATCATGTGCATGATGCATGGATTGTATTGTTTGTGTTTGCTGCATTTGGATGCTACATTTGTTTGACATGCACATATAGGATTGTGATATATATACAGCCGACAGTCTTGTTTTACCCGCAGAGGGGTATCGATGGTATTGATCTATATGCTACTGAGATAGTTTGACACTTTCTACCACTGTATCTGATATTATGTTATCTAGATTCTCACTGCTAGTATAACTTATTTTGCATATCAGATACGTGTGTTCGTTGAGTTCTTTGGACTCACCCGATAGTCATATTTTTATTTCAGGTTGATCGCTTGGAGTACCTAGCTGTCAGTCCCAGTCCCTCCGGCTCGAGACAACCCGTTGGTTTTACGTTGTATTCATTCGATATATTATATTTTTCTTTTCATTTTTCATTTGTGGCTTTCTATTTCTGTTGCATCTTGGATTATACTTTTGTGTGCCATGAAGACCCATGTTGGTGTATGTTTATCGTAAGTCGTACCAGTAAGTGACTTTGTATGTTGTGATGCTTTGTTTTTCTTTTCATGTTGGTATTGCCAAGCATGTTGGCTGAGGGATAGAGGTAGCTGTTTAGGCCTTGTACACATGCTTCAAGTGTTCGCCATACAGGGGAGGTGCTATCCAATTCTATATTGGGCCAGCAACTCCTCTCGGGGGCGTGATAATTTATTTGGTATCAGAGCTCAGGTTGCAAGATACCTTGTGGTCTTGTGGGTGTTTTCAGATTTTATGTCGAAGTCATTTTCTCGATTTGGACGTGTTCGGGACATAGCGACGATGGGACATCTCAAGGTGACTGGAAAAATTTGGTAAGACTTGCCAGTAAATATAAGAAAAATCTTTGTCACTGGGGCATATCTGTATAGGTATGCCCCATCGTATCGTGATGACCCCGCCCCATCGACGTGGTGGTCTAGGGCGACCACCACGTAGGATGACCTGAGAGCCTAAGGGAGCTGTGACCGTCAGAGGAGAAGCAGAGATTCCGGGGAGACGACTCGGGATCAAGCCCAGTCGTCGAGGACAAACACCCCCAGAGGCATGGGATGGTCAGAGACCCTCATCACTGAGGGTTCCTCCGTCATTCCTGACGGCGCTCCCAGTTGCACCCCCGATGGTATCCACCGTGGCACCGCAGTGGCACCACCAGCATTACCCACTACAATACCTCCAACTGTGCAGACGACACCGCAGCCCATACAGTAGGTACTACAGACCCTTCAGTAGTTGATACAGACTCTACAACCCATATTTCCACCTATGCAGCCAGTACCTTCCTTTGCACTCCTAGCCCCTCAAACGATTTAGCCAACGCTTCTGGAGGGAAGGACAACTTGTTCGTCAGTACAACCAGTGCAGCCAGTACCCCAGCAATGCAACTGACTTATTTAGTCGTACCACCTATGGTATCGATGGCCCTTGTGGGCCGAACCATGGGCAGATCACGGATCCCCTTTGGTTGCATCCGTGAAGGGTCGGTTCACCCTGTTCCATGGGGGAAATGAACCGTACACAGCTTAGTCCTGCTTGAGACGATGGAGGGCACTTTCCGATATATGTCCTGCTCAGACTGGGAGATGGCTGAGCTGGCATCCTACCACCTGCATGACTAGGCATCGACTTGGTGGACAGCTCAGTAGACTATCTTTGGCAAGCATTCGGTCACCGGGGGTATGTTTAGAGAGGCGTTCGAGTAGTACTTTCCAGCTGTGTTCCAGATGAACCCGACGACATGAGTTTCTACATCTCCAGTAGGGGGATCAATATGTGTTAGAGTACGACATGGAGTTTAACTACCTGACAGAGTATTGTCCTCAGATAGTCGCAGATGAAGCAGAGCGGAGTATGCACTTTACTTTGGGGTTAGCCTCGTAAATTCAACTCTGGAGAGGCACTTTACTTGCTATCGAGAGGCATTGGAGTGGACCCTTATTATTGGGTCAACTTAGTAGACACTGTTTGGGAATAAGAAGAAGAATAAGCAACCAATTTCAGACACAATGCAGACACAGCAGCCACAGACCTCACAAAAGTGAGGTAGTCAGAGTCAGCCAGGACAGGATGTTTCTTGGGCTTCTTCTAGGCCTCAGAAATGAGGACGTACCACGACAGGCTCCTCCCAGTCTTCTTAGCAGGATCGGAAGAAGCCTTCCGCCGGACTCAGTTGTACTCAGTGCGGCTCCAAGAAACACGATAGATCCGGATGTACTATAGGTTAGACAGTTTACTTTTATTACAAGCTGTCAGGACACATGAGACCCGATTGTCCCCAAAGGGCGCAGGATGCAATTACTGGAGCTACAGTGCAAGGAGGGCATTCCGGTCAGTCTGAAACTCAGCGAGGGGGTCGGAGGACTCAGTCATCTTCACGACCACAACAGACTGCCCCTCAGCCGATTGACAAGTGCTATTTTGTGATCATTTCAGATTCTAAACTCCATGTTTGACCCATATTTTACTTGCTTAATATTGAATTTATCCTAGGTTTTATGAATTTCTTCTATTTTGGATTTTATTGTAAATCTTGATATATTGGAAATATTTTGGCAGTAAATTGTGGATCTATTTTTTATAGGCTTGGAAGAATCATGGACCTAGGTCATGCTGGGTCAAACTTGAGTCGAAAGTGGACCCGGATCGAGTGATCAAGCATCGACTAATATGGGTCGTCCGATTCAAAAACGGTTAGATCTAGGCCATCTGAGAACTTTGAGGCAATCCGAGCTGGGGTTAAGGTTAATCAAGCACTTGGATTAAGATCTGAAGGTTTCATCCAAATCAGAGATCATTCAGCTGTTGGATCAAGATCAGAGGGATCTAGACTGTCCATTCAAAGATCAGGTTGATCTGAGCCATCCGTTGCAAATCTGGAAGATCCGAGCTATTGAGAGTCAGATCCTGACCCTTGATCAAGATCTGGAAAGTTTTATTGAAATCGGATGAGATCCAGCCGTTGGATGGAGTTGAAATGATCTCAGCCGTCCAATGTTAACAGATATAAACTGCCATCTACTCCCGATCAGAGTTGTCGCGTCTTCGCCGAGCTCAGTTCTTCGAATTTTTTTTCATTGTTCTTCGTTTTCTTCTTCAATTCTCTTCATCTGAGGGCATGACCACTTCTATTCTAACTTCGAATCAAGATCTAGATCGTCGGGATGATGTTGCCGTGAGATTTTCAGATCTAATTCGCCACTGAATAGAGTAAAGCGAGGGTTTTGCCAGCTCTGCAAATCGATTGCTTGGATCTCGGTTGTGTGCCGTTTTCATCCATCTGAGCTATATGGAGGGTTCTCTGGAGTGCTCTGATCATTCCCAAGTCATCATCGCAATCCAACACAGCGAGATCGAGGAGATCGAATTGGTTTTTTAGCTGGGAGCAGAGTTTGAGTGGAATTGATCACTGAGACAGACTTTCCAGCTATCTGTGGAGCTAAGGGGTTCGAGGCTCACTCTTGTGTGACGGCAAGAAGATCTTGAGCTAAGGAAGGGATCGAAGCTTAGTTTCTTGCGATTTCTTGTTTCTCATCAGTAGTTTAATTGCAGCGTATCATTTCCATTTCTGAATTTGTGTCAGTTAAATGTAGTTTTGTTGAATTGTTCCTGCGTTTATTAGTGTTTCAATTCTGCACTCTTATTAGCTCGATTACTTGTTTAGTGAACAATTGCTCTAATTTCAGTTTGCATTTCTGCTATTCGTATCAGTTTTCTACTTTCTTTCTTGCGTATCAACTTCGTTTCTGAATTCTGCAGTTTACTTCAAATTCAATTTGTGTCCAGTTTTAATTCCGGAAATTAGAGATAACTATTAGTGTGCTAATGCATTTGATCTAAGTTTGCTTGGCATTTAGTTTCATTTATGCATTCTTGCTCAGCTTGTTGCGTACCAGTTTTCAGTTTGCGTCTCAACTTCATTTTGGCAATGTTTCAGTTTTTCATTTCTAAATTGGTGTCAAGTAAACATTAGTTGAATTCAGCTTGCTTCTCTGAACTTTAGATTAGTGCATTCGAACTCAGTTTACCCTATTAGACTCTGCATTTGAATTTTTGTTTCATCCCTGCATTCAGTTTCTGGAATCCTAAATTCATTTCTGCATTCGACAGTTTCAGTTCTATTGTTGAAATGTTCAGTTTATAATTTCTAAAGCTGTATAAATGGAACATTAGCTCTTCTAAATCCTCTCTGAACACTAGTTTTGTGCAATTAATTTCATCTTGCTTGTCTGTTTGTTTGTATTTGCATTTGATTTGTTGCTGCCTTTTTGCTTTAATGCTCTGAATTCTTGCATTTTAATTCTGAATTAAGCTTGTTCCTGCCTTGATCAGTCTTCAGGTTTCAAATTTCTTCATTCATCCTTGCATATCACTTCATTGATAGCCTAGCCTTCTAAGCCGAATTTATCAGTTATAATTTCTACATTTAGTTTAAGTTTTTCGTGTTAGTGAGAGCCCTAGAGCCAATCATGTGATGATTATATAGACTCATTTGTATCATATTCCTGTGTATAAATAAAGGCATGTTTTATGGTTATTATACTTACGTGTATTTGTGCCGAATAGCTAAGCATAATAATGTCCTTGAGTAGAAGATTCTTATCTATATCAATCGATTAGTTGAATCGATAGTGAGATGATATAGAGAACACTACTCTAAATAATTCCTAGTCAAGTATTAACATTCAAGGACAATGTTAATACGTAGAGGCTAGCATGTAAGTCAACATGATGACTTGATCTCACAAGTCATGGATATAGAGATATCAAGTTGACACATGGGTATGCATTGGAGAATGTATACTGAATGACCCGCCATGAGAAAGTATCATGGATCGTTATATGAGTGTCATATACTTTCTCATGTGGCTATTAGTATGACTATTAGTCCTTGGACCTGAAGTCACCATGGATTCCTACATAAGGAGTTACGTACTTTGGCTTCGTCAAACGTCACCCGTAAATGGGTGGACTATAAAGGCGATTACTGGGTATGTAACAAATTATGGAGAGGGATGTGAGTGATGTAGATGGGATCTATCCCTCCTATATGACGGGAGCGATATCGTATTCTTGATAGAGTTAGACCACAAAGTGCATGGCCATGCCCAAGTGAGTCAATATGAGATATTGAGCTCATTTGATTAGTGTGAGTCTACTTGGAGTACAAGATATAGATTGACTCGAGGATGACACGGTCTATGCCTCAATTGAGTCAATCTAGATATCAAGGATAGAGGGACATTATCATATATTGTGAGAGTCATAATTATTAGTCACAAGGTGATGTTGGATCTCAACATTCTTGTAACTTGGGTAGCAATGATGTGTTGCTAGATACCGCTCATTGCTTATGTTTCTAAGAGGTTAGAAGCATTGCCAACGTTACAAGAACCTATAGGGTCACACGCAAAGAACAAATAGATGGAGAAAATTGAAGTCAAGTTTGACTTGGCTAAATATGGAAAGTCCATAAAAGGCAAGTTTGACTTGACCTAAATCCAAATCAAGTTTGACTTGACTTGGTTCCACTTCAAGTTAGACTTGACATGGGAGAAGAAAAGGAGTCAAGTTTGACTTGACTATTTATGGAAAGTCCATAAAAGGCAAGTTTGACTTGACCTAAATCCAAATCAAGTTTGACTTGACTTGGTTCCACTTCAAGTTAGACTTGACATGGGAGAAGAAATGGAGTCAAGTTTGACTTGACTATTTATGGAAAGTCCATAAAAGGCAAGTTTGACTTGACCTAAATCCAAATCACCTCACCTTGAATTGACCAAGTGATGACTTGGCTTGGTTTTTGACTAAGTGTGTATGCCACATCATTTCCAAGGTGGTAACCCCTCCCATTTGAATTTGAATTCAAATGGAGGAGGTTATGGCCGGCCACAAAGGGTGAACAAAAAGGGATTTGGGTTCCCTTTTTCGTGAGTGGCTCTTCTTCTTCCTCTGGATTTTTTTTTCTTTTGAAGTTCTGGCTATACTTCTCCTCTTGTCGAAACCTAGAAGGTGCTAGCACACCTAAGGTTTTGATCCATCTATTTTGTTCGCGTGGATACATATAGAGGAGTGTCTGCCTTGATACTCTACGAGATCCGGCGGCTTTTGGACAAGCGGGAAAGCGAAGGGCTACGCATCAAGGGTAATGGTTCTATCATGTAGATCTAATGTAGATTTAGTAGCGAAACTCGTACTCGTAATTTATTTTATGTTCTCACGGATCCCGTGGCCGAACTTCTGGGGTTTCCGCAACGCAAAAAGCGGTTTTTGCGGCCTAGAATGACTAACATTTCGGCACATAAGCTTTTCTCATTTTGGTATCAAGTTGGTTCAATTGCTTGCATTTTGGTACCAAGTGAAGTTTCGGCACTGCCTGTGTATCAGTTGTTCATAGATTGCTTAGCATTTGGTTCGTTTTGAGTGGTAATTCCTAAAGCTAATTTCTGCGTTAGTATCAATCGAAATTTGGTTTGATTTGAGATCAGATTTGTTTTCCAAATTTGGCTAAGCTGCATTTAAGTTCCCAATTGTTCGAGTTCATTAGTATTGCAAACAAAACCCAAATCTTATTTGAAACCCAAAAATATTTGACGACACATAAACTCGAGCTTGAATCAAACAACCTTAACTAGCCCTAGGAAAAATACGGCCTATGGCCTCTTTACTACATTTTTATCCTTGTTAGCAAAAAGGGTTTCCAGCTTCACAAATATCTAAATTTGAGACCCACATTCGTGATACTTAGCCTCTTTTGGGTCCATCACCGGTGCACGTGTACTATATGTTCAGGCAGAACCCCGAGCACACGTACCCTGTGGCGGTACCACAGCATATAGCGGCGGAGCCTCATCAGTAGTCTTATTCTGGGCACCAGCCTATAGTTTATCATCCCCATCCATCTGCCAGAGTTTCTGCACCACAACCTTCGTTGATTCTGGGCCCATATATCCATTACTTCTCCGTTGGGGGCTTGTCGGGTTCGAGGAATCGACACATCCATCCCTTGACTTAAGGCAATCTTTTGAATTAGTCCAAAAGGCTCTGCGAATTCTGAGGCGCAGCAATGATAGTTGTCTATCACCGATTAAAAGTGCATAGGGTCTCTTAATGGCGACAAAACATCTCAACGAATGTAGCATTGCCATGTGTTCAGATCTTTTCTTCGCGATCTCCTGCTAATGTGCGCCGCAGGGCCATACCAAACAACGGCCTTAACGAGAGGTGACGCCTCGAGATGGCCGGTCATCACCATCTACGTGTTGTGCCCCCATTGTCCACACGAGGGTGGCTTCTTCTCTATAAAAAGGGGAGGCGAAAATGTTCGTCCGCCTTCTTGCATCGTCGATTAGCAGAGTTTGTGCACTCCGTTCCCATTCGCTGGAATTCCACATTGTTAAGATTTCTTTCTCACTCATAAGTTCTCCTCTTCTTCCATCCTCTTTTCCTTATCTCCTTAGAAGTCATGGGCAAGGAAGGGAAGAAGGATCAAAGTAGGAAGGAGAAACCGACGAGGGAGGAGGCTTACTGATGATCCCCGAAATAGATGTCACGAATGTGGGTCTCAAATTTCGATATTTATAAAGCTGAAAACCCTTTTTGCTAATCAAAGATAAAAATGTAGTAAAGGGGCCACAGGTCGTATTTTTCCTAGGGCTAGTTCAGGATGTTTGGTTCAAGCTCGAATTTATGTGTCGTCAAATATTTTTGGGTTTCAAGTAAGAAATGAGTTTTGTTTGCAATTAGAAATGAAAACACAGTGAAAAGGAAAGGAAACTTAGCTAGGCGAACTTAAACTAGGTAGTTGCAATTTATGGCTCAACCAATGAGGAAATTAAATCTAACCAATGCAAATCGAATGCAAGCAAGCTGTAAAGTTCACAAATCGGATATTCAGGAAAGATTCAGCAAAACTAATGTTCTCTTAATACAAAATTCAGAAACTGATACGCACCAATGAAACTAATCAATTCAGAAATGAATGCAAAGCTATCAGTGAAGTGGTATGCAGGAATGAATGAATGAAATTCAGAAACCGAAGACTGAAATTTGGAAAAACCGAATACAGAAACACACAAAGCAAGCTGAGAACAAGTGCGCAAAACTAATGTTCGGAAAAGATTCAGATAACTAATATTCACTTGATACAAAATTCAGAAACACTAAACTGATACGCAGAAATTAAGCTGATCAATTCAGAAACAACCGAGTGAAGAAATGAATGCAGAAATGCACAAAACGAATGCAGAAACAAACAAAGCAAGCTAAGATCAAGTGCAATAGCTCACTAAACAGGCAACCTCTCTGATGAGCTGAGATCAAGAATGCAGAAATTAAAATGGAAGAATGCAGAAATGATACAAAACTCTGCTAAACTGTTAAAACTAGGACGCAGAAAAAAACTAATGTAAATGAAGCAAGATGATACACAGAAATTGATATCAAATGCAATGAAAATGAAGCAAGCTACAATGTAACTTCAGAAGAAAAACTAATGTTCAGAATTGATTCAGAAAAACTAAGTTTCACTGATACAAAATTCAGAAACTGTAAATGATACGCAGAATTGAAACTACTGCTCAGAAACGAAAATTCACAAAGAAACTAAGCATCGATCACTTTCCTTAGTACAAGTCCTTCTTGTTGTCACACAAGAGTTAGCCACAAACCCCCTAGCTTGACAAATCGCTAGAAATTCCGACTCCGCAATCAATTCAGCTCAAAATTGCTTCCGGCTGAAACATCCATCCGATCTCCTCGTTCTCGCTGTGTGGGATTGTGGTGGTGACTTAGGAACGGTCAGAGCCACTCGAAGAACCCTCCGACTTGCTCAGGTGGACGAAGAATGGAACACAACAGAGACCCGATCAGTCGAATGGCAGAGCTGGTGAAACCCCCACTTAGCTCTGTTCAATGACGAATTTGAGCCGCAAACCACACGGAGAAGTAGTCCCGACGATCTAGAACTCTAACCAAGTTTGGAATCAATGCGGTCGCGCGATCTGATGAGAAGGAATTGAAGAAAATAGTGAAGAACACCAAGAACTCAAAGCTGCGGCGAAGACGCGACAATTTGATCGGGGGAGAAGAGCTAAGTTTAAATACTTAGCAATGGACGACCCAGATTGTCTAGGACTCATCCAACGGTTGAATCTCATCCGATCTAAATCAAACCTTCCAGATCTTGATCAAGGGTCATGATCTGCCTCTCAGTAACTTTGATCTTCCAGATTTGCAACGGATGGCTCAGATCTACCTGATCTTTGAATGGATGGTCTAGATCCTCTTGAGCTTGATCCAACGGTTGAATGATCTCTGATTTGGATGAAACCTTCAGATCTTGACCTGAGTGCTTGATTAGCTTTAACCCTAGCTTGGATTGCATCAAAAGTTCTCAGATGGCTCAGATCTAGCCGTTTTTGAATCAGACGACCCATATTAGTCTGATGCTTGATCACTCGATCCGGATCCAATTCTGACTCAAGTTTGACCCAGCATGACCTAGATCCATGATCCTTCCAAGCCTATAAAAGTAGATTAACAACTTAGTGCCAAAATATTTCAAATGTATAAAGATTTCCAATAAAGCCCAAAATAAAATTAATTCATAGAACCTGGGATAAATTCAAGATTATGCATGTAAAATATGGGTCAAACATGGATTTTAGAGCCTGAAATAATCAACAAAATAGTACTTATCAACTCCCTCACACTTAAACTTGAGCGTCTCGCGAAAACTACTAGATATATATCCCTTAGATTCTTTACAAACATAGTTAGAAGCAATTGAAAAGAAATTACCTAAGGTTGTCAATTCTCAAAAATCTAAGCTCTATGGATTAGTATCTCGTTCTTAAATCAACAACTTAGCAATTTCATCTTTCATAATTCATTAAGATGAATTCAACTCACTAAGCCTTTCAAGGGAAGTTTTGGTAGCTCTCTTCTTGAGTTCTAAGTTCATGATGAAAGTGGAGCTCACTCAAACACGCATGCTTTTTTGCACTACCATAGGCTTGCCTGTTATCTACTCTCCACCATTATTCATGATTATGATCCACATCTACAAAAGTTTATTCAAACAAGCTAAAGATGTATGAAATGGTAAAAATGAAGTAAAAGTTTAGAAAATAGAAAAGTTGACGAAGTGGAAAACTTGGGTGCTCAAGAAAATTTCTAATGCACTTTGACCTCTTTATAGTCCTCTAGTGAAGTCAGAAGTGTGGTGGAGTAAGACTTTGATAGTGCCCTTGATTTGGATGAAGAGAACTTCATTGGTTTCATTGTGCCAACCTTGCATTTGTGTACCACTTTGTTTCCTTCTTTTTTTTCTCTTTTTTTTATGACCATCTAGCAAAGTCAGAATTGTGGTGGAGCAAGGATTTGATTCGGATGAGAAAAACTTCACTGGTTTAATGGTGCCAAAACTTCATTTGCATGCCACTTTGTTTCCATTTTCTCTTTTTTTTTTCAGGTCAGCTGCTGATTTTCTAATTTTGGTTGCAGCTAAGTCTCTACTCATGTTTTTCTTCATCTTGTTCAGTTATGTTGTGCCCAGCTCCCAAATCCTTATCAGAACTAGCTCCAATCCATGAAATGAAAAAAATTCAACACTGCTGTGAGCTTTCAAATGAATTGCATCTGTTGTTCAGTCCTGTTGTGCCCAGAACACTCCTGTTTTTTTTCTGTTATGTCCCGATATGGAGAACTTCCAATGGATAGCTACTTCATTTGGCAACACTGCGGACCAGAACTAACTTGTACCCAAAACTTGCCACATGGATTCCTTTCCAGCTCTTTTTCTTTTAGTTCCCAGAATTCAGCTTTCTCTTTCTTTCTTTTTTCTTCATAACTGAATTTTTCAGCTCTTTTTCTCTGTTCTGTTTATAGGCTGTCAAATTCTACATGCTGTGCCAGATTTAATGCTCCAAGATCTCTAAAATATTCAGATATCAAAGCTCTTCTTTCCCTTAATGTTCACTTGATAACTCAGCTTGTCCTCATTGACAAAGATTCAGCCACCTTGTTGTTGTTTTTTTTTTATGTTGGCTAACCTCCTCACGACCATGCATCAGTAATTCTTACACTCTGCTGCTTTTCAGCAATTCAGATAGCTGGTGAAAAGTTGTGTTCTTAATCCTTGTCAGCAACCTTTGCAATTCGACTTCTATTAAAACAACCCAACTCAATCCAATTCCTTTCCAGCGCTTTTCAGACTAGATGCAATCGAACTGTACAGCTGCCATTCATCTTCTAGAGAAAGGTTACTGAAAAATTTTTCTTGACTTCCATAATTCCAACTTCCCAATTCCTTATCCAAACAATTTTTGACCAAAACTGCTTCACATTCAATTGTGGCTTCCACCATTCCGATTGACTCTTAGTATTTTTGGACTTGCAAGAATTTCCATTGTAGCTGTTTCCTCTCCATACTCTTCACTGATTTCTGTGTCCAATTCATTTCGATCACTCTTTTTTTCTGTTTGGATTTCATTCATGATACTTTGCTTGGCCATTTCCTTTCCACTTTGGCACAGAATTTTTTTTTCTTCTTCGACTGAATTTGCAATGAGAGAACAACTTGGATCTTCAAATTATAATCAGGAATCTAGATGTTCAATTGTTTCCCTCCTTAACCGCTTCTTCCCACTTATTCTTGATACCAAACTCAATTCAACTTGGCACCTTTTGACTTCAACCGCAAAGATTTTTTTTTTAAATGAAATGCATCTTTGATACAAAATAATTCCAAAACACTAGCCACCTCCCCCACACTTGATCTTTTGTCCGTCTCGGCAAAGTAACATTAAGAAACATCCCAAACAAACAAGTCCATGGAGAAGTATGTTGGGATCGGGTGCATGTTGACATGGATACGGGTTCATAATTTTAAAATTTAATTACGTGCAGCGGAAGATTTAGCATAAATAATTTCTCAAATTATTTAACCACACATCTAGCATACAACCTTATGTTATGTGGACATGATCATATATTTAAAATTTTTACAGAAACGTAAACTAATTTACTTGTTACCTCGCGTAACTCGAAGAAAGGGACGAGATCCAACCGTAGCATCCCTTGGAAGCTCCGCCTCTATTCGCGTCCATGCCGAGTTTTCTTCGGGATGACTTCGCAAAGCCACGAGTTTTGTGCCGACAAGAACTACTAGATTCTCCAAAGGCACGACAAGAATACCAAGAGAGAGATGGGAAGACTAACCACCAAACGAAGAACGGAATCAAAATTCCGAGAGGAAGGAAGGAGTTGCACCCGCTTCTTCTTCTTCGGCGGCTGCTTGGTGGATGAAGCTCACGGCAACAAAGGGTTCCTCCTTTAGGGCCGGTGGCACTAGAGGAGGGAGAGGGAGAGAAGCAGAGAGAGAGAGAGCTTATTTCTTGATCTCTTGGATTAAGAATCAAGTCTTGCCTTGGTTCCTTTATATAGTAGTCTCTCAACCGCCAAGTCTCCTTTTTATGGAATAAATTTTCATAAGAAATTTATCATATAAATTTTTCTATAAATTATTCCATCATGTAAAGTTTTTATCATAATTTAATTTACAATAAAAACAACCATGTCTCCCTTTTTCTTTATGGAATAAAATTTCATAAGAAATTTATTATATAAATTTTTTTTATCATGGAAAATCAATTCATAATTGATTTTATAAAATAAAATAAACCATTCAAGTTTATTTTAATTTCTATGAAAATAATAAACCAAAACCTTGGTTTATAAAATTTATATTATCCATAATTTCATAAAACAAACCACGCTTGGTTTATTTTATAACTTGAACCAAACAACTTGGTTCTCCCTTTTGTTGTGGTCGGCCAAACAAAGAGGGTGGGGACCCTCTTTGGCCGGCCAAACCCTAGCCAAAAACCATACGTATTAAACTCATTTAATTCGTTCAATAAGTCTTCAAAAGACTTAGCTATTTTATGCTTCCGATGCGTCTCTGAAAAATTCAGATTCGACTTATCTCTCTTGATCGGAAAATCCAATTTTCAACTCGTTTTAAATCCCTCGGATTACTCGTAGTGCGTGTGACTAAATAGGCTTTCGATTTATGTTGGCCGTCTATAATTAACCAATTATAGAACGATCATGAGTGGCACCTAGTAGTACATCATGATCCCCAATTAATCGAAAGATCAACGGTTGACCTCAGAAATTATTCTAAAACCCTTCAGTAGATCTAATGAATCGTGCCTCATTCCCTCCAACATCTTATACTCACTTGGTTCAGGACACGGTCTATGTGTGTTAGTCCCCACTAGGCTGACTACGTCGCACATAGCCCAAGTAATGTCTTTCTCGTTCAATGGATTCTAATTACTCTCATGTTTCTGAGAGATGCATACTCGGAACATGTGATGCTCTGGCCAGAGGCTTCGAGTAATAATCCGACGATAGGCCTTGGGTATATATCTCCTCGCAAGGAGTGGTGAATCCTTTGTAGGCTGTTCAAACATCTTCGGGCACTTCGACTTATACCCAATCATCCTGGGTCCACACCTCCTTGGAGAAGCTTGCTTAAGATGTCAAAGTATAAGTCTTTATGACCAAGATGACTTGAACACCGCAAGTCAAAGGAACATCGCACTTAAGCTGCAGTAAGAACTTCATTGACATATCTATATGTAGATTACCATATGAAATTTTACAGCTAGTCACTCCAATGAACTAGTTCCCTTAACTAGCATTCATGTTTATCTCCGGACATCCCAATGTCACCAGCCAGTGAGAATCAACTGATTAGAGAATAACCCATGCTAGTCTCAACAGAATTGATAGTGTCCGTATTTATCAATTCATCGACTAGGGACAATTTCAATACTTCACAATTGCACATGTAGATGTTAGATCGGGTTGGACCGGCTAGAGGGGGGTGAATAGACGATAAAAAATATATGAAAATTGGAAGGCACTCGTCTTTAAAAAAAACTTGGTCGCAACTAAGGACGTTGCTTCCAAGGTAGTGGACGCTCAATAAAAATCTCCTTGTGGCGGAGAAGCCTTACAAAAGTAGCACACTAGACTTTTAGAGATTTTACAAGAATGAATAAGAATAATTTAAAAGGTTGAAACTCTAAGCCTATTTATACCCTAAGAGAATAAATCTGGATTGTTGATTGTTGAGGAATTTTCTCTTGGCCGTTGATCCATGGATGTAATCTGGATGGCTGATCTTGGATGGGATTAAACTACATCCATTGGATCTGATTAAAGGATAAAGTTATCCTTTAAGAGATAACTTTGTCTTCTGCTCGCAACAGATAAATAACTTTATCATTTGCTCGCAACAACTTTAATCATATCTCTTCTTTATCTCAGTCGGTAAGACTGGTGATATATGTAGGCGAGGTTGCTAGTTCGAATCTTCACAGCAACAAATAAAATTGTTTTTGTTTCAGGTGCCTGGTTTGACTTGGTCAAACTGACCAGTCTTTTGGTTCATCTTCTGGGTGATTTCCGGCCAACCGGAGTTAGGCTCACCCGAACTCGACTCCGGCCTTTCGCCCCTCGAGCGTCCTTCCTCCCGGCTGCTCGTCCCTCGGACACCACGCACGTCCTTCTCGCTCCACCGGTGTACTCTTCCGTAGCTTCCGCGTCCCTCGGATTGTACCGAGCCCGTCGGCTCACTTCCCCGTACAATCCTTCTCGTCCGCTACGTCTTACGCTCGACTTCCTCCGTACCTAAGCTCCTGCACACTTAGCAGAGGGATTAAACATACCAGGACCTAACTTAAATCGGTTGATCACATCAAAATCAACCAGGGGTACTTACAATCTCCCCCTTTTTGATGTGCATCAATCCGAGTTAAATTAGGGTAATCAAAATAAAAAACATACATAATAATGTAAACAGTTTAAGTTCAAAAAAACTTAAATTTCGAGTAAATTAAAATTCTACCCCTTAACTTAATACTATTCCTCCCCCTTTGATCACATCAAAAAATTCGAAAATATAAGTAGGGAAGAAGAAAATTTTTTCAGTGCGATAAAAAATTTTCTAAGTGAAAAAAAATCGCGTTGCCATAGATTTTTCAAATTTTAAAATGTCAAATTTTTTCAAAGTTAATTCCATCTTTTTTTTAAAAATGACTTAAATAAAATCAAATTTTTTTTTAAATAAATCCACAGCTGATGAGGAGTTCCAAAAATAAAATCGAATCCTATCAAAATATTTTTCTATCGAATTTTGAAAAAAAAATCATATTTCGATAAATAATTCATAAAAAGTAAAAAAAATCTGAATATTTTTGTTAAAGTCGAAGATGAAGATATGAGTTTGGAAAAAAAATTTGAGTTTTAAATTCGTTCGTCAAGTCCAAAAACGACAAACCAACACATAAGAGTTGAACAATAAAATTTAAAAAATTGGAAACAATACTTCGAAAAATTTGAAAAAAAAATTGTAATGAGTCTTTCCTCTAAACTCTTAATTTCAAATTTCGAGGGAAAAAAATATTCAAAAAATTTTGAAAGAAGTTCCAGTAGATAGACAGCATAATTGTGTATAAAAAAAGACATAATTTTTGTTAGAGAAACACAATGCACACATTTATAATAACAAAAAAAATTTAGTTTAATACAAATTTAGGAACCCAAAATAAGTTCTTGTCTACAGGATTAATTAAAAACTTAGGCGGAATATAGCTTTTGGGCACATTTTTAAATTGACCCTTATGATTTTTAAAATACCAATTTAAATTATCAGGAAAGCTATTTTTCTTTTGGCGTAAATGTGCAATATCAAGTTCTAATTTTTGCACTAAGTTTTTCAAATTATCATTTTCATTTTTCAAAATTTCAAAAGAGGAAGTAAGTGTCAATTCATTTTTTAATTTCAAATTTTCTTTTTCTAATCTATAATTAGATTTGAGCAAGGCTTTAACTCCTGCATATAATTGATCATGAGGAAGAAAACAAACCTCACTTACCGGGTCGCTTTCAAAAAGTGAGGTTCCTTTTTCGTCGTCGCTTTCTTCTGACGTCTCTCCCCCTTCATCAGTGCTCTCTTCTTGATGATTTGCCATCAACGTAAGTCTCGCATATTCTTAACCTTCCGACTCTTCTGACGAGGACTCGTCGTCGAGTTGGATCTTCCTTGTGTTCAATGCGGCGATGTCTGATTTCTTATTCTTTTCTTCATGCAATTCTAGGAATTTCTCCCAGAGCTCTTTTGCCGAGTTGTAATTCTCGATGTGGTTAACTTCTTGCACGGGAAGAACAGCTAGTAGATGAAATTCAGCTTTGCCATTTGCTTCAAAGTCTGATTTCTCCTTCTTGGTCCACGATTCTATTTCTTTATCCTTGCCGTTGTTGTCTTTAGGAACTGAAAAACTATTTTTCATAATTATTAGCAATTCAATATCAGTTTTAAAAAATACCTGCATTCGGCGCTTCCACATTGCGAACTCCCCCTCAAACTTCGGCGGGAAGATTACGGCTCCAACCATTTTTCTTTAAATTGCTGCAGTCGGCGATTAGTCCTTCTGCGACGACCTTGACTCTGATACCACTTGTTAGATCGGGTTGGACCGGCTAGAGGGGGGTGAATAGACGATAAAAAAAATATGAAAATTGGAAGGCACTCGTCTTTAAAAAAAACTTGGTCGCAACTAAGGACGTTGCTTCCAAGGCAGTGGACGCTCAATAAAAATCTCCTTGTGGCGGAGAAGCCTTACAAAAGTAGCACACTAGACTTTTAGAGATTTTACAAGAATGAATAAGAATAATTTAAAAAGGTAGAAACTCTAAGCCTATTTATAGCCAAAGAGAATAAATCTGGATTGTTGATTGTTGAGGAATTTTCTCTTGGCCGTTGATCCATGGATGTAATCTGGATGGCTAATCTTGGATGGGATTAAACTACATCCATTGGATCTGATTAAAGGATAAAGTTATCCTTTAAGAGATAACTTTGTCTTCTGCTCGCAACAGATAAATAACTTTATCATTTGCTCGCAACAACTTTAATCATATCTCTTCTTTATCTCAGTCGGTAAGACTGGTGATATATGTAGGCGAGGTTGCTAGTTCGAATCTTCACAGCAACAAATAAAATTCTTTTTGTTTCAGGTGCCTGGTTTGACTTGGTCAAACTGACCAGTCTTTTGGTTCATCTTCTGGGTGATTTCCGGCCAACCGGAGTTAGGCTCACCCGAACCCGACTCCGGCCTTTCGCCCCTCGAGCGTCCTTCCTCCCGGCTTCTCGTCCCTCGGACACCGCGCACGTCCTTCTCGCTCCACCGGCGTACTCTTCCGTAGCTTCCGCGTCCCTCGGATTGTACCGAGCCCGTCGGCTCACTTCCCCGCACAATCCTTCTCGTCCGTTACGTCTTACGCTCGACTTCCTCCGTACCTAAGCTCCTGCACACTTAGCAGACGGATTAAACATACCAGGACCTAACTTAAATCGGTTGATCACATC
>JAGFNQ010003357.1:125700-160538 GCA_024364735.1 Boesenbergia rotunda | reverse complement strand
ACACTTAGCAGAGGGATTAAACATACCAGGACCTAACTTAAATCGGTTGATCACATCAAAATCAACCAGGGGTACTTACAATCTCTCCCTTTTTGATGTGTATCAATCCGAGTTAAATTAGGGTAATCAAAATAAAAAAAAAACATACATAATAATGTAAACAGTTTAAGTTCAAAAAAACTTAAATTTCAAGTAAATTAAAATTCTACCCTTTAACTTAGTACTATTCCTCCCCCGTTGATCACATCAAAAAATTGGGAAATATAAGTAGGGAAGAAAAATTTTTGAGTGCGACAAAAAATTTTCTAAGTGAAAAAAAGCGTGTTGACACAGATTTTTCAAATTTAAAATGACATATTTTTTTCAAAGTTAATTCCATTTTTTTGTAAAAAAAATTTTAAAAATCTAAATTTTTTTTTGATAAAATCCACAGTTGATGAGGAGATCAAAAAAAAAATCGAATCTGGTCAAAATCTTTTTCTATCGAATTTTGAAAATTAAAAAAAATCATATTTCAATAAAAAAAAATCTAAATAGTTTTTGTTAAAGTTGAAGATGAAATATGAGTTTGGACAAATATTTTGAGTTTCAAATTCGTTCATCAAGTCCAAAAATGGCAAACCAACACATAAGAGTTTTTGAAGAATAAATTTTAAAAAAAATTTGAAAAATTGCTTTGAAAAATATTTTTTAAAAAAAATTATAATGAATTTCCCCCTAAACTCTTAATTTTAAATTTTGAGAGAAAAAAAAATATTCAAAAAATTTAAAAGAATTTTCAGTAGATAGACAACATAATTGTGCAAAAAAAAATAATGATATAATTTTTGTTAGAGAAAAAAATGCGCACATATATAATAACAAAAAAAAATTCAGTTTAATACTAATTTAGGAACCCAAAATATGTTCTTGTCTACAGGATTAATTAAAAACTTAAGCGGAATCTAGCTTTTGGGCACATTTTTAAATTGACCCTTATGATTTTTAAAATACCAATTTAAATTATCAGGAAAGCTATTTTTCTTTTGGCGTAAATGTGCAATATCAAGTTCTAATTTTTGCACTAAGTTTTTCAAATTACTATTTTCATTTTTTAAAATTTCAGAAGAGAAAGTAAGTGCCAATTCATTTTTCAATTTCAAATTGTCTTTTTCTAATCTACAATTAGATTTAAGCAAGGCTTTAACTCCTGCATATAATTGATCATGAGGAAGAAAACAGACCTCACTTACCGGGTCGCTTTCGAAAAGTGAGGTTCTTTCTTCGTCGTCAGTTTCTGCTGACATCTCTCCCCCTTCATCAGTGCTCCCTTCTTGATGATTTGCCATTAACGCATGTCCCGCGTATTCTTGACCTTCTGATTCCTCTGACGAGGACTCGTCCCAAGTGGCCTTCAGTTTTGGCTCTGAGGTACTTTCATACAATTCTAGGAATTTCTCCCATAGCTCTTTTGCCGAGTTGTAATTTTCGATGCGGTTAACTTCTTGCGCGGGAAGAACAGCTAGTAGATGAAATTCAGCTTTGCCATTTGCTTCAAAGTCTGATTTCTCCTTCTTGGTCCATGATTCTATTTCTTTATCCTTGCCGTTGTTGTCTTTAGGAACTGAAAAACTATTTTTCATAATTATTAGCAATTCAATATCAGTTTTAAAAAATACCTGCATTCGGCGCTTCCACATCGCGAACTCCCCCTCAAACTTCGGCGGGTAGATTACGGCTCCAACCATTTTTCTTGAAATTGCTGCAGTCGGCGATTAGTCCTTCTGCAGCGACCTTGGCTCTGATACCACTTGTTGGATCGGGTTGGACCGGCTAGAGGGGGTGAATAAACGGGGAAAAAAATTATAAAAGTGGAGGCACTCGTCTTTAAAAAAGAAACTTGGTTGCAACTGAGAACGTTGCTTCCAAGGCAGTGGACGCTCAATAAAAATCTCCTTATGGCGGAGAAGCCTTACAAAAATAGTACGCTAGACTTTTAGAGAGTTTACAAGAAATGAATTAATTGAATGAATTAAAAGGTTGAAACTCTAAGCCTATTTATAGCCTAAGAGAATAAATCTGGATTGTTGATTGTTGAGGAATTTTCTCTTGGCCGTTGATCCATGGATGTAATCTGGATGGCTGATCTTGGATGAGATTAAACTGCATCCATTGGATCTGATTAAAGGATAAAGTTATCCTTTAAGAGATAACTTTGTCTTCTGCTCGCAACAGATAAATAACTTTATCATTTGCTCGCAACAACTTTAATCATATCTCTTCTTTATCCCAGTCGGTAAGACTGGTGATATATGTAGGCGAGGTTGCTGGTTCGAATCTTCACAGCAACAAATAAAATTTTTTTGTTTCAGGTGCCTGGTTTGACTTGGTCAAACTGACTAGTCTTTTGGTTCATCTTCTGGGTGATTTCCGGCCAACCGGAGTTAGGCTCACCCGAACCCGACTCTGGCCTTTCGCCCCTCGAGCGTCCTTCCTCCCGGCTTCTCGTCCCTCGGACACCGCGCACGTCCTTCTCGCTCCACCGGCGTACTCTTCCGCAGCTTCCGCGTCCCTCGGATCGTACCGAGCCCGTCGGCTCACTTCCCCGCACAATCCTTCTCGTCCGCTACGTCTTACGCTCGACTTCCTCCGTACCTAAGCTCCTGTACACTTAGCAGAGGGATTAAACATACCAGGACCTAAGTTAAATCGGTTGATCACATCAAAATCAACCAGGGGTACTTACACTTTTTGCTTGTGTGTTTTGTGTTCACCTTGGGGACGCCCGGGACACTCCGGGCACCCTGGTCAGCTGTTGCCTCACTCCTTTGAGGCACTCTGAGCTGCAGACACTCGTTCCTTCGGTTCTGCATCCAGGGTTAGTCCAAAACACAACAAAACATCAAGTGGTTAGTTTATACAGCCTTAGCTGTCTTGGTTCTGACTTTGGTCTCCAAAATGGAGCCCTAGGTCGAACCGACGCCTACTGTTCCCTTGACGGGGAACGCGTCCTCACCTACTCCTCTCGGGAGAATTTACCTGATGCCAACTGTTCCTCTGGTTGGACTTTTTCCTGACGGTCCTTTGTCAGGTCTTGGATGCCGAGCTGCCCTTCGCTCGGTGCCTAGCATTCCTTCGCTAGGGCTTCAGTCCCAGGCTGTCCTTCGCCTGGAGCCTAGCAGTCCTTCGCTAGGGCTTTTGACTCTGGCTTTCCTTTGTCAATGCCTAGCAGTCCTTCGCTAGGGCTTTTTACCCTGGCATTCCTTCGCCAGTGCCTAGCAGTCCTTCGCTAGGGCTTTTCCTGCACACTAGAGTAACTTGTTAGAAAACAAGTAAAACTTAACTTTTGACCTATGTTGCCATTATCAAAACACAGGTTTGACTTGGGTGCATTCTGCACCAACATTATCAACAAGATGGCATTGTGGGAAGGTTTTTCCACCACTCGACCTTCATTCTTCGATGTCGCCGACTTCCAATATTGGAGATCGAAGATGAAATACTATTTGAAGATGGACATCCATACTTGGATCACGGTGAAGGAGGGATTCACCCCTCCTAAGGATGATGAAGGCAAAGAACTCGAATCATGGAGGTGGACTGCCGAACAAACCCGGAAGAGTGAAGCCGACGCGATGGCGGTTGTCACTCTATAATGTGGCATGAACAAAGACCAACTCATCAAGGTTGGTCCCTTCACAAGTGCAAAGGACTTGTGGAACAAACTCATTGAGCTCCATGGGGGCACCCGAGACTCAAGAATTGCAAAGAGGGATTTGTTCCTCAACCAACTCCAATATCTCTCCATGAAGGAGAATGAGTCGGTAAGTGAACTTCATAGCCGGTTCAAGGAAGTTCTCAATGTGCTTCATTCAATTGATGAAAAGGTCGAGAATCGCGACCTTGTGAGGTATGTCTTGAAAGCATTTCCAAGGAATGCTTTGTGGTCATCCATGGTGGATGCCTACAAAGTATCCAAGGATCTATCCATTGTAAAGCTAGATGATTTATTTTGCGAGATAGAATTGCATGAAATGGCTAACAAAGGTCCCAAGGAGAAGGGGATTGCCTTAGTTGCAGGGGACCGGTCCAACAAGAAGAAGAAGGAGAAGAAGAAGGAGAAGGAGGTCTCTTCATCTTCATCCTCTTCCGAATCCGAGTCCGATTCCGAAGAAGATGGCAACGGCTCCTCTTCATCCGAGATGGCAAACTTTGTGAGAAGGATGATGAGAAGGGGTCGACGCTTCAAGAGTAGAGGTAACTCTAGTGAATCCAAACTTGATAAGACTAATGCCTCTTGCTTTGAGTGTGGTAGGAAAGGGCACTTCAAGAATGAATGTCCAAAACTTAAGAAGAAGGAGGAGAAATCCAAAAAGAAAGAAGAAAAATTCAAGAAGAAGAAGAAGGCCTTGAAGGCCACTTGGGATGAGTCATCCTCTAGCTCATCCGATGAAAAGAAGGAGGAGGAGAGCACAAGGCATGTGACACTTATGGCTCTTGGAGAGGAAAGCAGTGATGAATTTTCAAGTTCCTCAAACGCGGCTTCAACATCTTCGGATGATGAAGAGGTAACTTCTCCCGAACTTGAAAAGTGTTATAGAGCTATTGCATGTTTAACTAGTATGCTTAAGAAATCAAAAAATAAGGTTAAAGCATTGCAATTAGAAATTGATCAATTGAAATTATCTAGAGATGATAACATTGATGATTTGCATGTTGAATTGTTAGAAGATGAAATTAAATCATTGAAACTTGAAGTTGAAAAGTTGAAATCTTCTAAGGTTGAGGAAATAAATGATTTGCATGATGACTTGCTAGTAGAGGAAAACCAATCATTGAAGAGTGAAGTTGAGAAGCTCAAGAATATTCTTGGGAGGTTCTCAACTAGCTCTAAGACCCTAGACATGATCCTAAATGCCCAAAGGGCAGTCTACAATAGGGCCAGTATCGGTTACCGCCCTAAGGAACCCTCATTTGTGTCTCTCATGTCTAGGACTGACATGAGACTATCTAGGACACCGAAAACTTAAAAGAAAGTTGTCAAGGCATGGGTGCCTAAGTCTTGTCTAGTTGATGCTTTAGGTCCCAAGGTTTGGGTACCTAAAACTTCTATTTTTCGAATTATGTAGGTAATGATTGAGGGGGAGCATCTATCAACTTGGTTCGTTGATAGTGGATGCTCCAAACACATGATCGGGGATAGATCATTGTTTACCACACTTCACAAGAAAAGTAGAGATAATGTTTCATTTGGTAACAATGGTAGTCTTAAGGTCATAGGGATAGGAGACATTCAAATATCCGAATGTCTTAGAATCTCAAATGTCCTTCTAGTCAAGGGGATGAAATTTAATCTCCTAAGTGTGAGTCAATTGTGTGACACGGGTTACACAATTGATTTCCAACCAAGTCAATGTCTAGTTAGACAAAATGACACCTTGGACACGGTACTAGTAGGAGCAAGAGTAGACAATATTTATCAAATTTCATTTAAAAGTGCTACTAATGCTTTTGCTAAGTGTTTCATGTCAAAAGAAGAAGAGTCCACCCTTTGGCACCGGAGGCTAGCACATGTGAACATGAAGAACATCCGGAAGTTGGCCAGCAAGGGATTGGTTTGTGGCTTACCAAGCATCAAGTATGAGAAAGACAAACTTTGTGATGCATGTCAAATGGGTAAGCAAACAAAATTTGCACATAAAGGTAAAAGCGCTGTAAGTACTTCTACAGCATTAGATTTACTTCACATGAATCTATTTGATTGTAGTACTATCATATCATTGAATGAAAGTAGATATTGCTTTGTGATCATTGATGATTTCACTAGATATACATGGACTTATTTTTTAAAATATAAGGACCAAACCTTAGATGTTTTCATTTCTTTTTGTAGAAGAGTTGAAAATGAAAAATCATTAACAATTAAGACAATTAGGAGTGATCATGGAGGTGAGTTTCAAAATCAAAGGTTTTTAGAATTTTGTCAAGATATGGGTTATAGACATGAGTTCTCTACTCCTAGAACACCACAACAAAATGGTGTTGTAGAAAGGAAGAATCGTGTACTCCAAGAGGCAGCCCGAAGCATGCTTAATGAGTACTCACTCTCGAGTTACTTATGGGCTGAAGCTGTAAATACAGCTTGCTATGTGCAAAATCGAGTCCTCATTCATAGGTTTTTAGGAAAGACTCCCCATGAGCTTTGGTTTGGGAAACCACCTACGGTTAAACACCTTCGGGTGTTTGGTTGTAATGTGTTCATTCTCAACACCAAGGATCATCTTGGAAAGTTCACGGCAAAGGCTGATGAAGGGATACTAGTCGGGTACTCCCTCGTTAGCAAAGCCTATCGAGTCTATAATAAGAAGTCTAGAATGGTTGAAGAATCTTCTGACGTTGTCTTTGAAGAAATTCCAAAAGTCAATGGTCAACCAGAAGATGAAGTCCAATTTGAACTTAGGAGACTAAGTTTGAATGAGAGTCCAAATGTTGTTGATGGTGATGAATCAGATGATGATGAGCCTAGACAATCCATAGATCAGCCGGATCCTGAGGCTGACCTTGTGTCTAGTGAACCTATTCAAGAAGCACCACCAACTCCAAGGCAAACTAGATTAGCCTCTAGTCATCCCCAAGACCAGATTGTTGGAGACATCCATCATGGGGTTAGAACTAGATCATTCTTCCGGAATGAGGCTAATGAAGTTTCCCTAATTTCCGAAATTGAACCTAGAAAAATTGATGAAGCATTAAATGATCCCGATTGGATTATTGCAATGCAAGATGAACTAGGTCAATTTAAGAGGAGTCAGGTTTGGGACTTAGTCCCTAGACCTAAGAAGACCACCATCATTGGAACCAAATGGGTCTTCAAGAACAAATTGTACCATAAGGGAGAAATCATTAAAAACAAGGCACGCTTAGTAGCCAAGGGCTATAGTCAAGTTGAAGGCCTTGATTATGATGAGACCTATGCTCCCGTGGCACGATTAGAATCCATTCGATTGATACTTGCATTTGCAGCACATCGTGGCTTCAAATTATTCCAAATGGATGTCAAATCGGCCTTTCTAAATGGTCTAATAAGAGAAGAGGTCTATGTCGAACAACCTCCGGGGTTTGAGAATACCGAATTCTCAAACCACGTGTTCAAGCTCAAAAAGGTACTTTATGGCCTTAAACAAGCACCCCAGGCTTGGTATGAGCAGTTGTCGACATTCCAAATTGAAAAGGGCTTCATTAGAGGTCAAATAGACCCTACACTATTTCTTCGAAGAGATGGTGACAATGTCTTTGTAGCCCAGGTATATGTCAATGACATAATTTGTGGCGCAAACAATAGGGGCTATTTGAATGAGTTCATTGGACACATAGAGAGTGAATTTGAAATGAGTCTAGTGGGAGAATTGACTTTCTTCCTCGGACTTGAAATCAAGCAAACTCGCGATGGTATCCATGTGCACCGATCAAAATATACACAAGAAATGCTTCGAAAATTTAACATGAGTGATTCAAAAGAGGTAACCACTCCCATGGCCACAAACACAAGATTAGACAATGACGAGAGTGGTAAACCCGTTGATTTAACTCAATATCGAAGCATGATAGGTAGTTTGCTATACTTCACAGCTAGTCGACCTGATATTCTTTTCGCTGTGGGTATGTGCGCTAGATATCAAGTTTGTGCCAAGGAATCTCACTTAATCGCTGTTAAGCGAATCTTGAGATATCTCAAAGGCACAATAGGAGTCGGTCTATGGTACCCCCGTACCGAATCATTTGATTTAATTGGCTATACGGATTCCGACTACGCTGGATGTAAGTTGGACCAGAAGAGCACAAGTGGGGGTTTCCAATTCTTAGGTTCGTCCTTAGTAAGTTGGTCAAGTCGGAAGCAACATTGTGTTGCTCTCTCCACGACCGAGGCAGAATATATCGCCATGGGAGAGTGTGTATCACAATTGTTGTGGATGATACATACTCTAGAGGACTATGGATTGAGTTACAAGGGTGTGCAAGTGTTATGTGATAACATTAACATAATTAACTTAACCAAGAATCCAGTCCATCATTCTAGGACCAAACATATTGAGGTGCGTCACCACTTCATCAGGGATCATGTAGCTAGGGGAGATATTGTACTCTCGCATGTAAAGTCCAAATCAAATCTAGCTGACATTTTCACTAAACCACTCCCCGAAAATGAACTTAGTTTCTTAAGACGGGAGTTGGGAATGTGTCGCGCTTCATGAATTTCAAAATGCTTTAAAACCCTTCATGATTATTCCGAAATTGTTGGGAAACAATTGGGTAACTTTGGGGACATCTCACACAAACTATAAGGTTTAACAAAACGTTTTTGTTTGCTAGATATGGGGTGAGATGTTAGGATCAACTCAATTTCTCAAAATGTCAATGCATCCCTTGAGAAATTAAGTTGACGAGATAATAATCACTTCGGTGACCAAGTATGGGGAAAACCATTGCATAGTTATGTGTATATGGCTCCATGATCATACTTGGACATTCCAATCAAGGCAACTTGATTGGAAACTTGAATTTGGAACAAACCTTGATTGTTTTTGCTTGGATGATTGTTGATTGAGTTTGATTCCATTTGAATGGATCAAAGTGATTGTTGAACCTATAAGGACGTTTGATCCTTGTTCAGGGATCAATTTTAGTCAAAAGATCATATCCAAGCTCAATAAACTTCAGCAGATCTCCTTGGAAAGGTTCAGAAAACCTGAAACAGAATATCTCGGATCGTATCAGGGAGTATCAGGAACCCTGATCGGTCCCCGGACCGATCAAGACGAGGGCTGATCGATCCCCGGACCGATCTAGCTTCATCCTGTGACGATCAGTCCACAGACCGATCGGAGGAGCATCAGTGACTCTCCGAACTTTTTGACCAAGTGTTCTGAGCTAGCCTGGATCGGTCCCCGGACCGATCTGGCACCCTATGGGGATCGGTCCACAGACCGATCAGGGGGCTCCCAGGTTTTTGTTCGGACCCTACTGTCCATGCCCTGATCGATCAGACGAACGATCAGGAGCGCGCCTGATCGGTTACTAAACCGATCAGGACCAGGTCAGTCCGATCAGGCTATAGCTTGATCGGTCTGGGCGCTATCAGATCGAACGGTGATCCGTTCAATCGCATTAAATTCTAGTTGGTGGACCGATCCACCAACTGATTAACTTCGTAAAAACCTCTTCAGCGCCGAACCCTAGCGCCGAAACCCATCACTCGGGCAACCTTTGCTTCGTGCGAGAGCCTTCCCAGTGGTCTCGTCTCCCTTTCGTAAGTGTGGAGAGAGTTCTCTCCAAGTTCTGTCTTCCTCCTGCGTCCGGCGACGTTGTCTCTCGCTGAAGGATCTCACGATCTCACTTGCGACGACAGCCTCTCCTGCGCAAACTTTTTCCTTCAAGAACCTTACCAATGGCGCCAATGTGAGTGGTTGATTTAGTTTCCTTGTGAACCTATTCATGGATTATATGTTTTGCAACTAATCAAGCTTGGTGTGTTGCTCTTGGTGTGGTGCCGTGACCTTTTGGCCGTGACCTTACTTTCTCACCTTATGTCTATGATCAAACCTTAATCCAAATGTGTTCCTTGATCATTGTGTCTTACTCACATTCTCTGATTGGGTTTAACCGAATCTTGATCATACTTGCCTATTCCAATCCTTAGAAAATCCTCCAAGGGAAAGGAAGTAGCTGAGAGCAGTTCAAGGGGGAAAGCCCCTGCTACATCTGGGCCCTCTAGAAGGCTACAGCCTTCTTCTAGCTCCCGGTTTCCAAATGCGGCCTGTGAACAAGCCTTCCAAGCAAGGACCTTCAAACTGTTACCCTGCCGATCCATAGATATCCCTTTTCTGAGTGAACATTGTCCGTCGGTCATGGACATTGTCACCTTCTACAACTTAGGTTTTCTTCTTTCCTTGGAACGGACCATCAATTATGACCTAGTCTCAGAATTCTACAACAATCTACAGCAAGGTCCTCAGGGGGGCTTCGAGTTCACCACTCGAGTCGGCAAGATGAATCATGATTTTTCTTATGAAGTCTTGGCAGAGTACTTGGGTGGTCGACGATCACCGAATCTTTATTTGATCTACCCTGAACTTCCAGATCCTCTGCTAGCCCCATTTGCAGATGTTATCCCTAACTCCATCTATCAGCACTTTTTTAGTCATCCCCGCCCAGCCGGTCTTGATGAATTGGGTCCAGTTTTCCCTACTTTTGCAGCCCTACGACTTGCTCCAGTTGACTATGTCCTTTTCAAGATAATCACAAATTGCATCTTACCCATCACTTCAAAGCCTTTGACCGAGATCCGACCCTATCACTGCCTTATGCTCTACGGCATGCATCGCTAGATGGACTTCGATATCATGGAGAGCATTTTCCAGTCCATCCTATCATATCGTGAGCCGAGTCGTCGCACGGTCTACATGCCTTTTGGACATATCATCACTGACTGGCTTATGTCAGTTGGTGTTGATGTCACCAAAGGCAGGACCGTGCCCATGGTCAAACAAGATTGTCGCCTGGGTCGACGCGCTTTTGCCAAGTCTGGCATTATTATTCGAGAGCGCGATGGGGCCTTGGTGTGGAAGGATGGGCGAGGTCTCGGTGAGTTACCTGGCGGAGCACCACACTTTCAAGCATCACCCGATGTTGCTGCGCCTCATGAGGTCCATGCTGCTGGCGATTACTACGATGAGCTCGAGCCAGATTTACGTTGGCATATTTCAGAGCTCGAGTGGACCATCCAGCAGGATCTTCATTTACGAGAGCTTCATCGAGAGAAGATCCGCTCGGAGTTCAGGTCATTCGATCGTCGATTGACCGGCGTAGAGTCTACTGTTTCTGGGGTCCAGGCATTGCAGCAGACGTGGTACGGAGAGTGGCGCCGCCATACATTTCTAGGGGATGCTCCTTCGGGTAGCGCTGCACCGGGATCTACTGATGCCACGATGGATGACCTCATGCGCGATGACGACCCCCCACTGACGTTTGAGCTTGGATGTCTGCTGTCTTTTCATGATCTGAGTATTTGACTGTGATACTTTCGGGTTGTATGCCCTATGACTTGCTTGTTGTGGTCTTGTGCCACACATATTTTGATGCATATGTCTTGCATCTTGGATGTTTTTATGACCTAGACTTTCTGACTCTGATGCATGTGTTATTTTCCTTTAGTATGCTTATTGATGATGCTATGCTTTCTATTCATAGCTATGTTTATGCTTATGATGTCATGCTCATATGATACATATGCCTAGTTTATCATGTCTATATCTTTTTGCCATATGTGATCATATGCTTATCAATATTCAATCAAATCCATGTTGTCTTGGGATACCCCTAGGGTTAAGGGGAAGTTTGGTTTAAACTTAACAACCCTTCTAGACCCTTTTCGGTGTTCGACAAAGGGGGAGAGATTATTGGTTGGTTAAGTTTAGGATGATCATGTTGTAGGGGGAGGATCTGGATTCCCCTATGATTCTAAACTTTGGAAAACTTGATTGAGAATCCCTAAACTTAAAATCGGGTTGTCAAATAACAAAAAGGGAGAGATTGTTGATGCAGTCTGGCCCTGATTGTTGTTTTGGTGTTGACACCGATTTTAGGTTAGGTGGATGACTATTGATGATGATTAAGTCCTGATCGAGGATCAGGCATGGTATGGAAAATCCTAGATTGGAGGGCTAGGTGTTGGAAAATCCTAATTTGGGAGGTTAGGTGTTGAAAGTCCTAGCTTGGAGGGCTAGGTGGGTGAAAAGTCCTAATTCGGAAGAGGTGGGTGAAAAGTCCTAGCTTGGAGGGCTAGGTGAAAAGTCCTAACTTGGAGGGTTAGGTGCAAATTCCCATCTTGGAGAATTAGGTGAAAAAGTCCTGGCTTGGAGGGTCAGGTCCTAGCTTGGAGGGCTAGGTTTGGAAAAGTCCTAATTCGGAAGTGTTAGTGATATGAGAGAAGTGTCCTAAGGCAATCGCCTTATGATTGTAAAATATTTATATTAATAAATGATAATTCACTATTTGAGTATACATGCTTGTGTATTTGATTGGGATCTTAAACTCATCTACTGAATGTCCGCAATACAACTCACAGCATAAGAGAATTTGTGATGAGATCACAACTAGTGATTATCTCTAAATGCGCAAATGTGAAGTATTGAAAATATCCCTAGTCGATGAATTGATAAAAACGGACACTATCAATTCTGTTGAGACTAGCATGGGTTATTCTCTAATCAGCTGATTCTCACTGGCTGGTGACATTGGGATGTCCGGAGATAAACATGGATGCTAGTTAAGGGAACTAGTTCATTGGAGTGACAAGCTGTAAGACTTCATATGGGAATCTACATGTGGATATGTCAATGAAGATCTTACTGCGGCTTAAGTGCGATGTTCCTTTGACTTGCGGTGTTCAAGTCATCTTGGTCATGGAGACTTATACTTTGACATCTTAAGCAAGCATCTCCAAGGAGGTGTGGACCCAGGATGATCGGGTATAAGCCGAAGTGCCCGAAGATGTTTGAACAGCCTACAAAGGATTCACCACTCCTTGTGAGGAGATGTATACCCAGGCCTATCGTCGGATTGTTACTCAAAGCCTCTGGCCAGAGCACATCATGTTTTGAGTGAGAGTCTCTAAAATACATGAGAGTAATTAGAAATCCAAAGGATGAGAAAGACACTACTTGGGCTAGGTGTGACGTAGTCAGCCTAGTGGGGACTGACACAAATAGACCGTGTCCTGAACCAAGTGGGTATAAGGTGGTGAAGGGAATGGGGCACGATTCATTAGAGCTGCTGAAGGGTTTCAGAATAATTTCTTCTGAGGTCAAACCGTTGATCTTTCGATTAATTGGGGATCATGATGTACTACTAGGTGCCACTCATGATCGTTCTATAATTAGTTAATTATAGACGGCCAACATAAATCGAAAGCCTATTTAGTCACACGCACTACGAGTAATCCGAGGGATTTAAAACGAGTTGAAAATTGGATTTTCCGATCAAGAGAAATAAGTCGAATCTGAGTTAGTCAGAGGCGCAATGGAAGCTAAAAATGGCTAAGTCTTTTGAAGGCTTTTTGGGCGAATTAAATGAGTTTAATTCGCGGCGGTCCGGGTTGGTTTGGCCGGCCAAAGAGGGTGCCAAACCCCCCTTTGGTGGCCGGCCAATAAAGAGGAGAAAAACCAATTAATTTTGGTTTAATTAATAAAATAAATCAAGTGCGATTTATTTTATAAATTATGGATAAATAAATTTGTATAAAGAAATTTATATAAATAAAATTTATAGAAATTTATTCTTTTATGGAAGATTAAAATAATCCATGAGTTGGTTCATTTTAATTTTATAAAATCAATTATGAATTGATTTATCCATAATAAGAAAGTTTATAAATTTCTTATAAAATTTATTCCATAATTTAAAGAGAAGAAGAATTAGTTTTTATTATAAATTAGTTTATAATAAAGACTTGGTTTAAACGGAATTAATTCATAAGAATTTATAGGATAAATTTCTTATGATAAATAATTAGTTTTATTATAAAGTTAGTTATAATAAAATTCATAAGAAAATTTATAGGATAAATTTCTTATGACAACTAATTTGTTTTATTATAAATTAGTTATAATAAAACTAGGCTTAAAAGGAATAAGCAATAAGAAAATTTATAAGATAAATTTCTTATAACTAATTCCGTTAATTCCGTTTAGAGGGAGACTTAGAAAAGGAGTTGCTACTATATAAAGGAACCAAAGGCTAGCCCTTAATTCCAATTAACTAATCAAGAGATTAATTACTCTCTCCCTCTCTCTCTTAATCTCTTCTCCTCTCCCTCTCCCTCTCTTGCTTAGGGCCGGCGCCCACTTGGAGCCTAGGGCCGGCGCCCACTTGGTGACTTAGGGCCGGCGCAACTCCTCCCTTAGTTGAGGTTGGCGTGAGCTTCAAGAAGAAGAAGGAGAACCCGAACGCGAAGAAGAAGAAGCGGATAGTGATTCCTCTCTTCCCGGAATTTGATTCCGTTACTTCGTTGGTTAGTTTTTCATTATTTTCTCTTATCCTTCTAGTTGTGCCTTCCGAGAATCTAGTAGTTCTCGTCGGCACAAAACTCGTGACTTTGCGAAGTCATCACGAAGAGAACTCGGCGTGGACGCGAATAGAGGCGAAGCTTCCAAGGGACGCTACGGTTGGATCTCGTCCCTTTCTTCGAGTTACGCAAGGTACAAAAGTAAATTAGTTTACTTTTTCGCAAACTTTTATTTTATGATTATGTCGATACACTATAAGGTTGCATGCTAGATACGAAGTTAAAATAATTTAGGAAATTATTTTATGCAAACTCTTCCGCTGCACGTAAAAATTTTAAATTTTACGAACTCGTATCCTTGTCGACATGCACCCGGTCCCAACAGGAAGGGTTGGGTGAAAAGTCCTAGCTTGGAGGGCTAGGTGAAAAGTCCTAACTTGGAGGGTTAGTTGCAAATTCCAAACTTAGAGAGTTAGGTGAAAAATCCTTAGCTTGGAGGGCTAAGGTGATTGAAAACTTAGCTTGGAGGGCTAGGTTTGAGTCCCTGGATCGGTCTGGTGACCGATCAGGGAATCTGGCACGCTGCTCCTTCATGGATCGGTCTGGTGACTGATCCAGCGATAACTGATCGGTCTGGTGACCGATCAGGGAGCACACAATGAGGTTGGGAACCTACTGTGCTGCTCCTGATCGATCTGGTGACTGATCAGGGAGTATGCGTTTCACCCATTGACTGGCTCCTGATCGGTCTGGTAACTGATCAGGGAGCGAGCAATGAGGTTGAGTTCCCTTGCTGAACTGCTCCTGATCGGTCTGATGACCGATCAGGATCACTGTGCAGATCGTTCTGGTGAACGATCCAGCTTCGCGGGTTCCTCACTAAGATCGATCAGGACGGTGCCTGATCGGTCTGGTGATGATCTAATCTGATTGATGACCGATCAGGATACACCCTGATCGGTCAGTTGACCGATCAAAAGGCTTAGGCTGAGAAACTCAAAAATCGCCTGATATAAGGGTGGATCGGTCCGGTGAACGATCCACAACCTGGGATCGGTCTGGTGATCGGTCCAGGAGAATCTCAAAGAAATCGCGATTTCTGATTGAGCGTTGGGGATCGATCAGGACGGAGCCTGATCGGTCTGGACCCAGCCTGATCGGTCTGGTGACCGATCAGGAGGCTCTCTGATCGGTCCGGTGACCGATCACTTTAATTCAAATTGCACTGTCAGATGCTTTGATCGCGTCTGAACATATCTGATTCGCTGCTGTTTGCCTCTGATAATTGATTTACTGGTTGATTCACTGCTCTAACAGTCTGATTAAGCTACAGGTGACAGAGGAGGATTCAAACACTCAAGGAGGGTCAAAGAAGAGCTTTCCTTGGAGCAGGTTTGTCCGTTTTTCCATCTCAGGTTGCAACGGCCGAGCTGCAGACTGGAGCTGAGACTGGGGCTTGGCTGAGGGAAGCTCAGGAAGTCCAGAGATAGCTCAGTGGTAGCTGGCGTTGGCAGATGTGTAGCTGGGAGCTGCAGGGATGGTGTCATCTGATGCTTGGTGGAGAAACAAAAGCGAGAAGAAGGCTTCGGTTGAAGCAGAGAAGTTGTTCGACAGTCTTCGGAGTTGAGCTTACTGAAGTTCTTGCTGCGCCTTGTTTTTCTCCACAACTTGCTTGCTGTGTTCCTGGAGTCTTCATCACTTTGAGCAAGCAACTGCAAAAGCAACCAACCCTTACGTAGTGCTGGGAGGAAAGAACAAGGAGCTTGGAGTCCGACAGTGAGAAGACACGAAGGAGGGAGTCCTTGCGTGAGATCGTTGCTGGGTGGAGCTCAGGATAAGCTCGTTGTGTTTCTGTCTTGGTTTGGTGCTGAGTAAGATTTTTCTCTGTGTTTCATTAAGCTTAAATCCATATCCTTGTTTGAAACGCTGTGGAGAGGTTTCTCCACCGAGAAGGAGGTTGCGTTATATCCGGTGAACACCGGGGCTTGATCTGCCGACGATCAAGGGATCGCCCACCTTAAGAGCACGCCAAAGAGTAGGGGTAAGTTATCCCCGAACCTTGTAAACCCTCTTGTTAGCGACCTTGGTAGTTGTTCTTGCTTGCTTTCATTTCGGTTTTGTTTACTGCACTGTCTCTTTTCGTTTGCTTCTTCCGCTGTGCTACTAATAAGTTGAGTGCAGAAATCTTGATAAGTTTTAAAGCTCAAAGAGATTTGCTATATTCACCCCTCCCCCTCTCTAGCCATCCGTTTCCAACAGAGACTTCCCGGTCCAGGACATCTCAGGGAGCATGGGTCGCCACGCGTCCGCTGAGACCCAAGCCGAGGCTTCCCTGTCAAGGACATCTCAGAGAGCATGGGTCGCCATGCATCTGCTAAGAGCCGAGCCGAGGCTTCCCGGTCGAGGACATCTTAGGGAGCGTGGGTCACAACGCATCTGCTTAGAGCCGAGCCGAGGCTTCCCGGTCAAGGACATCTCAGGGAACGTGGGTCGCCACGTGTCCGCTGAGAGCCGAGCCGAGGCTTCCCGGTCAAGGAAATCTCAGGGAGCGTGGGTCGCCACACGTCCGCTGAGAGCCGAGCCGAGGCTTCCCGGTCGAGGACATCTCAGGGAGCGTGGGTCGCCACGCGTCCGCTGACAGCCGTGTCGAGGCTTCCCTGTCGAGGACATCTCAGGGAGCGTGGGTCACCACGCGTCCGCTGAGAGCTGAGCCGAGGCTTCCCGGTCGAGAACATCTCAAGGAGCGTGTGTTGTCACGCGTCCGCTGAGAGCTGAGCCGAGGCTTCCCGGTCGAGGACATCTCAGGGAGCGTGGGTCGCCACGCGTCCGCTGAGAGCCGAGCCGAGGCTTTCCGATCGAGGACATCTCAGGGAGCGTGGGTCGCCACGCGTCCGCTGAGAGCCGAGCCGAGGCTTCCCGGTCCAGGACATCTCAGGGAGCGTGGGTCACCACGCGTCCGCTGAGAGGCGAGCCGAGGCTTCCCGGTCAGGGACATCTCAGGGAGCGTGGGTCGCCACGTGTCCGCTTAGAGCCGAGCCGAGGAATAGTGGGAACGGATCCCCATTTATAATGGGCGCAGAGCAAGCTGCTAGTCTGCCCTTGAAAAGGCGCAGACTTTCACTGGATGCGCGAAAGTTTGCGAAATGCATCTTTTTACCAGCTCGGAGGGGGAGAGCTCCCCTAGGTAGACTTGAATAGGGCCATACATACTCTTTTCGGCACAGCGTTCCCCCGTCCGGTAGGATATGGGTGCTTAGCCTAGCGTGGGCTTGGCCACGTACGTTGGACTACGATGCGCGTTCGAGTGGAGGGAGCGCTCGTATTCTTCGGGAGTGATGGTCATCCAAACCCAGTTAGGCTCCTCCATCTTCGCTTCCGATCAGGCTGCTTGTGTCCCTCCTTCTAGCGCCAAATTTGATCCTGTCGCGAAGCGAGGTGGCGATCCTCAGGGCCGGATAGTCTCCCGGGTGGCACGAGCTGGTGAGGCGGCAGTGACTTGGATACGCTCCGGCTTAGCTCTGCAAAACAACGACCGTCAATGAACCCGCCGGGGGTTTCCCCAGTCAGGCACTCCGACGGTCAAGTCAATATCCGCAGGCGCAATAATGGAATTGAAGTGAAATGAGGCAGTAGGTTAGAGAGCTCGCACGCGCATACCTGAGGTAGGAGGAGTGCGAAGTTTATATAGTCGAGGGAGCTGACAACCCTTGTCCGTATTGACGAGACAAGGGTGTGTCAGCTCATAGAGAGCACTTAGGAGTGGCGCGACATGGCGCAGGGTGCTCGAGCAGTACGAAAGTACTGGGTAGGCGGACTGACCGTGAGAAGTGTCAGAGATGAGTAAGGTGTGCAGACCCCCGCTAGCAGGGTCGTACCCTAGATATAATGATATAGGGGGTGTAGAGGCGACATAGCCCGTACCCCGAGAGCCGATCGGCGTGTTCGAGTGCCAAGGACCGGGTCGGGTAATGGCCAGGGGGCGTGGACAGCCATGCGCCCGACTGGTATAGTGAAGGCACAGGGTACGACCTGAGTCGGGGGTTTGTTGAGTGATGTCTGTCTGATTCCGCTAGATATCCCATCCTCTTGATGATATTGGAGCGTGGGTCGCCACGCGTCCGATTGTAGTGCACGACCTGGGTCTGGGTCGGGGAATGGCCAATGGGTGTGGGCAGTCACGCGTCCGACTGGGCTAAGAGGGACTGGTGGTCGCCCGACCGACCTCATTCGTGGCTAGCTAAACACTGCCCCAGGAGCTCTCGGACTCGGGGACTCCCTTGGTGATATCTTTGTTGACCTGTCTGCTATACTCTTATGGCACCAGGTTGGCTGGCGAGGCCGGTCGACCTATCCGTAGGTAAGGCCGGGATCAATTGGTGAGGCCAAGGCTGGTACATAATGAAAATAAATGTCAGATGAAATAAGTATTAAGTTTTGTGTTCATATATAGTATTTTTTTTCCTTGTTATAAATGATATTATTTGTTTGTTTTGATGTAGAAAAAGAAGAATATGGAAGAAGGAGAAGAAAATAAGATAATTTGGTGATGTATGAGATATTTTTATTGACTTGTTTAAAACTTCTAGTCGAATGTTAGATATTTTGATATATGAATTTGATATGTTTTTCCTCTTGTTGTATGGTTTTATTTTGATGTACAAATTGTGATTTGGTTGGAATACAGGATGTGTATGTTCTTAGATATGATGTCTGGTTATATGTGATGTGTTGGATGTATGTTAAATAGGATGTGGATGTGTTGGATTTATTTGTTGTTAAATAGGTTTGTTGTATTTGTATTAATATGATACCATGCAGAAATGACTAGGTTCTGGATGAAAATGTTAGTATTTTGTGATGAATTTAACAACGAAAATTATTCATCATCAAATTATCGTAAATTATCGTGGATCATAAATTTGCGATGAATTTGTAGATTCGTCATAAATTCTGTGATGAATCTAGGAATTTGTCGTAGATTCTATGGTGAATATACGGATTCATCGCAGAATCTATGACGAATTCCTAGATTTGTTGCAGACAAATCTTCGAATTCATCACCGAAGTTGGCGACGAATCTTTGGATTTGTCACCAAGCGATGAATCCTAATTTCGGCGACGAATCCGGAGATTCATGCATAGTCGAAATCCTAAGATTCGTAGCCGATTTCAGTATATTTGAATTTACGATTTGGCGACGAAATCAATATTCGTCATAAACTCTGAGACGAAAATTGGATTAATCGCTAAATTTGGGACGAAAATAGAAAATCATCGAAAATATGCGTTTGTCAATTTTGCGATGAATTTTATTTTGTTGCAAAATTACAACGAATTTGACGACGAAAATAAAAATTATCACAAAATTAATGACAATTATATATATTTTTGTCAGAGTTTGTGGACGACTTTTCTAGGATGAAAAATTTTTCATCGCAAAAATTTTTTTTTTGGACGAATTACTTAAACGTTTATAGCATTTATGTTGGCAAAAAGACGATTCGCTCACCTCAGCATCTCCGCCAACCTATCTCAAAATCAAAACGGAAGAGATAAATAACGAGGACTATTAGCCTGGAAATAATGATTCTATATTGATCCTGTCGACAAGCGAAGACCGGTTCTCACTCGGATGACTCGGTCAGACCAAGACGACCCGGTCTGCTGTAGCATGAGGGGTCAGGCTCGGGCTTAATCACGGGTCAGATACCGCTCACTCGGGTCGGACAGAAATGGAACACTCAAAGGGGAGTTGAGGTTGCAAAATGACAGCAATCCCCTCTTTAGAGCCCCAAAGGGGATTTATATAGGAGAGGGTGAGTTGTCTGATGTGTCAGAGCTGTCATGTCGCATTTAAGGAATGATCAGCTGGCAGACTGAACCCTGTTGAGGCAATCGACCCAAGAATGATCGGGAAGATCATGGTTTTGATGTGTGTGCCAATATGTTTAAGGTTAGGGTGTTGGTTGTATTTGATATGTGTGATTAAGTTTGCAGGACTTGGAGAATCACACTTGGTGGACCTATCCGAGGGACGAGAGCCGAGGGAGGAGAGCTCCAAGGGCAAGCCGGGAAGTGGACTTCAAAGGGCACACGTGAAGGGTGGCATGGAGGCAAGCCAAGGGAAGGCTTGCGTGCGCATCCGAGGGACGATAGCCAGAGGAAGCGGACTTCAAGAGGCAAGCCAAGGGAGCAGACCTGAAGGCACACGCGAAGGAGAAGGTTCGGAGTGGATGGAGCTGAGCTGGGAGGCAGGGTAGTCGACTGGCCCAGAGGCAGTCGACTGGCCCAGAGGCAGTCGACTGCCAAAACCCACAGAGAGTTCGCAGCTTCGGACCAGTCGACTAGACTTGTGGCAGTCGACTGGTATTCCCCAAAACTAGCCGTTGGCCAGCATTTATTGCTGGGCCAGTCGACTGCCCTAGGGGCAGTCGACTGGTGCGGGCTGGACAGCATGCGAGGCTGTCCTTTACTCCTATAAAAGGAGGACTATTTGGCTCAAGCAAACAACGGTTCTTGTGTGTAACGAAGTGCTGCTCGTGCCAAGAGTCCTTAGCCCTTCCTCTAGTAATTACTTGCATCTTGTAAAGAGGAAGAGCACAAGATTGTAAAGGTTTTCTCCACCTTGAAGGAGGGTTTCATAGTGGTGGTGGTGAACTCGTGCGGATCCTTGGATTAGTCACCCTTAGGGGTGGATACCAAGTAAAACACTGTGAGTTAGCATTGTTTGTATTCTATATATTGTATTGTGCTAACCATCTTGTAGAGAAAAGTCGAGCCATCGATCCTAACAGTTGGTATCAGAGCTCAAGGATGCCTTCAACGGACTAACCGCCAAGAAGAGAAATCATTGAAATGGCCGGCTCGCATATTCAACCACCGAAATTCGAGGGAGAATTTTCATGGTGGAAGAAGAGAATGGAGATATTTTTCAACACTGACTTTGATATTATGCTAATCATGGAAAATGGTTTTGAGATACCTAGGGATCAAGAAAACAGGATTCTTGAGAAAGTAAGGTGGAACAAAAGGCAAAAGGATGATCACTTAGCAAACTCAAAAGCCTTGCACCATCTACTTAGTGTTCTTCCTCAACAAGAAGTGACAAGAATTGGAAACTACTCAAGTGTCAAGGACTTATGGGACAAGTTGGTGGAACTTCATGAAGGCACTTCGGAGGCGAAGATGGCAAAAAGGGATCTTCTTCGGTCCCAACTAAAAAATATCAAGCTTGATAAAGGAGAGAAGGTAACGAGTTTACATGCTAGATTTAAAGAAATTCTCATTGGGCTAACAAGTGTAGGAGAGCAATTACCCAACCGAGACATCTTGATGAAAGCAATCAATGTCTTCCCAAGAACATCCACTTGGAGCTCAATGGTGAATTCATACTACATCTCAAAGGACCTAGAGAAAACGTCTCTAGAGGAGTTTTTCTCAACCATGGAGCTTCATGAGACTCGAGTTGGAGGAACAATCGAAGAATCGTACTACAAGCCAAAAAGTATAGCTCTTGTGGCAAACAAGGGAAAAGGTAAGAAGAAGGAGATCTCATCATCTGATTCGGAGGACTCGAGTGCTTCCATGGGTAGTGATGCGGAAGCCTACATGATAAGAAAGGTAAGAAAAGCATTTAAACAATTTTCTACTAACAAGTCTCGTGGTAGGAAAGAATCAAGGAGCAAACATAAACCAAGAAAGATTATTTGCTACAACTGCCAAGGAGAAGGCCACATGAGAGATGAGTGCCCTCTCTTGAAAAAGAAGGAAGAAAAGAAGAAAGAAGGGAAGAAGAAATCAAAAGAGAAGGAAAAGAAGGTTCAAAACTTGAAGGCTACATGGGATGATCCATCTTCATCGGATGAGGAGGAGCTTTTTGTTTCCCATTTTGCACTAATGGGAATTGATGATCTTGCCTCCACGGCATCCGAGTTTGAAGAGGAGAAAAGCTCAAGTGAAGATGAAGGGAGCTCTAGTGAAGGAGGAGGCTCCACCTCGGAATCGGACTTCTCGGTAAGTGAGGTACACAACTTACTCACTTTCATTCTTGCAAAAATAATTTCAAGCACTAGTGATGACTTAGTAGATGCTAAAAAGAAGATCAAGTGCCTAAAAAGGGAAAATTGCATGTTAAAGGATAGATTAGCATCAATGAAGATTAAGGACAATGAGCATGCTTCTTCTTCTAACACAAATGACTCATTTTTAGAAGAAGAAAATAAGGATTTAAGGGAAAAGGTAGATAGCCTTACCCAAGCACTTAGGAAGTTTGAAGTTGGCTCAAAAACATTAGATATGATAATTGGGAGCCAAAGAGCAAGCATTAGGAAAGAAGGATTAGGGTTTGGAAAGTCTAGCAATGAGAAAACTTACCATTGTTTAATTGCTAGAGGCCAAGCAAAGACCAAGTAAGAAATGGATCCCCAAAGAGTACTTGGTTAACCCAATTAGGAAGCATTACTATTGGGTACCAAAATCAATCCTCAATGGTTAGAGGATTTGGAATAAGTCAACCATGCTATAAGAATTTCAAATTTTTGAAATTTGGTTGACTTAAAGACATTGAGGGGGAGTTTGTGGCCCATGGTAGAAATTCATGATGAATTAGGCAATATTGGGGTCTACCTTGAAAGCATCTCATATTACCCATTTATGATTTTATCTTTACATATGGGATGTTAGGATAATACAATTGATTCACTTGTGCTTGTGGCATAGTGTTAAATCATTAAATGTATCAAAATCATTGAAGATAGACCAACCATGGGGAAGACATGTGTTTAATTAATGGACATCTTGTTCAAAGATCATGGTTGGACACCTTAAATGTTTGAAAACCATTCCATGTTTTATTTATGCTAGCATGACTTTGGAACATGTATGAGTTCATAATTAGATTAAAAACTTGATACAAAGTTAGTGTCTTTCAAGAAATTTGGATTTTCGTCAAAAGTCAAGCATGTTTAAAATTTTTCACAAACTGATATTTTTTTTGATAAAGTATGTTATCTCAAACATGTTTGCAAATTTTTACAATTTTTGGAATTTTCTGGAATTACTGAGGAGTTTCTGAAATTCGGCACAGAGGCTGAAATATTGGACTGACAGAGTATCAGTCGACTGCCCATGGGGCAGTCGACTGCCATGTCTATTTTCAGCCCGCTGAGCCATTTTTCAGAAATCAAGGATGCTCTCATTTGATGTCCTAGGATAGTGTTGCTGTAGGCAATCATTTTTGATGGTGTCAAAGGGGGAGAATGGGTAGTTTAAGTTTGATTTTTAGCAAAAATCTGGACTTAATATTGAATTATGATGAAACTTTGAAAATGGCATAGATTAAGGGGGAGGTCACTTCTTAAGGTTACATTTTCAAATTGCTACTGCTCTTTATTTGTGTTGTTGACTAGTATATTATATCCCTAACTTAAATATGTTGCCACACATCAAAAATGGGGAGATTGTTGAGGCAATCGTCCCAAGAATGATCGGGAAGATCATGGTTTTGATGTGTGTGCCAATATGTTTAAGGTTAGGGTGTTGGTTGTATTTGATATGTGTGATTAAGTTTGCAGGACTTGGAGAATCACACTTGGTGGACCTATCCGAGGGACGAGAGCCGAGGGAGGAGAGCTCCAAGGGCAAGCCGGGAAGTGGACTTCAAAGGGCACACGTGAAGAGTGGCATGGAGGCAAGCCAAGGGAAGGCTTGCGTGCGCATCCGAGGGATGATAGCCAGAGGAAGAGGACTTCAAGAGGCAAGCCAAGGGAGCAGACCTGAAGGCACACGCGAAGGAGAAGGTTCGGAGTGGCTGGAGCTGAGCTGGGAGGCAGGGCAGTCGACTGGCCCAGAGGCAGTCGACTGCCAAAACCCACAGAGAATTAGCAGCTTCGGACCAGTCGACTGGTCTTGTGGCAGTCGACTGGTATTCCCCAAAACTAGCCGTTGACCAGCATTTATTGCTGGGCCAGTCGACTGCCCTAGGGGCAGTCGACTGGTGCGGGCTGGACAGCATGCGAGGCTGTCCTTTACTCCTATAAAAGGAGGACTATTTGGCTCAAGCAAACAACGGTTCTTGTGTGTAACGAAGTGCTGCTCGTGCCAAGAGTCCTTAGCCCTTCCTCTAGTAATTACTTGCATCTTGTAAAGAGGAAGAGCACAAGATTGTAAAGGTTTTCTCCACCTTGAAGGAGGGTTTCATAGTGGAGGTGGTGAACTCGTGCGGATCCTTGGATTAGTCACCCTTAGGGGTGGATACCAAGTAAAACACTGTGAGTTAGCATTGTTTGTATTCTATATATTGTATTGTGCTAACCATCTTGTAGAGAAAAGCCGAGCCATCGATCCTAACAAACCCGTGGCAGCTTTATTACCCCTATGAGACTGCCACAGCCGCCTGACATCCTGCTTAAACTGTCACTTCTAAAGCTCATTAACGCCGGTCGGCCCTGTCAGGCGACTCTGTCAGGTGATGATTATGTCAGAGGCTTACTGCACTATTACTTATAGAGGCGGTTTTACAGCTGTTCGGTCAGCATGCCCTAACTCGTAGTTCGAGTCGGTCGGATAAATCGGGATTAGAGGTCTCCGTATATAGGGTAAACTTAGGGTGCTCGGCTGGGGACCCTCAACTCGGGTGACCGACCCCGGGTGTCTGACCCCGAATGGCCGACCTTGGGTGTCTGACCTCGGGTGACCGACCTCGGGTGTCTGACCCCGAATGGCCGGCCTCGGGTGGCCGACCCTGAGTGATCGACCTCGGGTGTCTGACCCCGAGTGACCGACCCCGAATGGCTGACCTCGAGTGTCTGACCCCGAGTGACCGACCTCGGGTGACCGACCCCGGGTGTCTGACCCCGAATGGCCGACCTCGGGTGTCTGACCCTGAGTGACCGACCTCGGGTGTCTGACCCCGAATGGCCGACCTCGGGTGGCCGACCCCGGGTGACCGACCTCCTGAAGCTGAGCTGGGGTCATATCTACCTCGACCTCCACTTTCCCAGCTATGCGCTAGGCTCAACCCATTCGGTCGATGACAACTCGGCTTAATCATCTCCGGCCCAAATCCGGCCGGGCCTCCAATCCTCTTACAAAATCATTCGGCCGGATCACAAGACTCCCCTTCAAGTCTAGTTGAAGGAGGCGTTTAGTCCGATTGACTAGGCTCTTGGCCCGGTCGGCTAAAACCCCCTTCCCGCCTTCTCACGCGTCACTTCATATTCCTAATCTCTCCTCTTAAATGCCGGATCTCCCGTCACATCGCCCATTAATGCGAGACCACGTGTCACTTCCCGAATGGAAACCTCTGACATTGAAGCGTCATCGGCGTGGCTTGCGCAGCGTTCAGGCGCAGTCTCGAGACCTAGGGAATGATAGGAAATGGACGGTCAGGATCTGGGATCGCTTTTTCTCCTTCCGCATAGAACGATCCTCCCCGCGCCGCCGGTAGTATAAATAGGTTTGACCCCTCAGTTTTACCCTTTGTTACCCTAACCTCTGCTTTTCTTTTCGCCCTCGTCCGATCTCCGCCGCTCGACCTTCTCGAGCTCCGACGACCAATGCTTCCGGTGAACTCCGTCCTTAGGTATTCTTTTCCCTTGCCGAGTCTATTCTTTGTCTTTCCCGACCTCGTTTAGATGGCCGAGTCATCCGCTCCTCCCGAGCCATGGTATGTAACCACTCGTTCATCACTAACCCTAGGTCATTTAGAAACCTTACGCATAGATTATCAAATTCCCAAGGACCACCTAATGGCTCTCCCGGCCGTCAGAACCGACCCCTGGACCTCCCTTGGGTTACTTCACCATCTTTTCCGACCAATTATTGGCCGGGTTGCATTTTCCTCTTCATCCTTTCTTCTGCGAGGTTTGCCGATACTTCCAAATATCTTTATCTCAACTAGCTCCTAATTTAATTAGGATCTTGTGTGGTACGGTGATCCTTTTCACTACCTATGAGGTCCCTTTATTACCCCGAACATTTAACTACTTTTATTATCTCAAGAAGCAAGAGTCTGAGAACTTTTATTTCCAAGCCCGGATCAAGTCGGCCTTTTTGGAGTAGGTTCCCTCTTCCAACAAAGGTTGGAAATCCCATTTCTTCTACATTAAGTCCGCCCCCCCCTTCCATCATGGCCCACTGAGTGGGTAGAAAATCTTCCTAATCAGCCTTTAATGCCCAAGGATCTTCACTCGGACCCAGGCTACCAGTTTGCCTTCTCGAAGCTCGGGGGAACCCGCTATCATGCGGGCAAGCTGCTGATTGATGGCATGCTGTATCTCTTTCAGCTGAGCCAGACCCCGGCAGAGTTGCCCGACACGTTCGGTAAGTTTTTACTCGGTTTGTAAGTTTGTTAATGCTATCTAAAATTTTCTCCACGGTGCAGCCGAAACCATGTACGCAGCCCGGATTACTGAGGCAATGGCCTTAGAGGAAGAGGCCTTGGAGGCCTTGGCAGCAAAGCTGGCGGCCGATCGGGCAGTGCCGCCTGTAAACGTTATTTCGGCCCCCGAGCGACGCGAAGCCGGGGGTGACTCGGCGGACGACCTTCCAGCCGAATATCCAGACGCGGTTCCCCAAGTTGTGGACGAAGGGTCAGCAGGACTAGCGGAAGAGGAAGAAGAAGAAGAAATCGAGCGGGCTGCTACCGAGAGCCTGACAAGGAAGCGCCGTCGTGTTGCTGTCTCCTCGGGCATACCTCCCGCTCAGGGATCAGTTGCGGGAGGTCAGGCCACCCCGACTTCTCCTATGGCCCGCGCTCAGGCCGGCACTTGGGCACCACCTTCCAGCTCAGCTTCCCTTCGGTCGGGCACTCCAGGCTCGGCTCCAACCACTACTCGCCCCGGTGTCTTGACTTTGCCCTCTGTAGGGCATCGCTCGGGAGCCTCGACCTTGGGCACTATCCCATCCCCTCGAATCCCTTTGACGGACGCCTCAAACGTCGACGCCGCCGAGGTTCTTCTGGCCATGCATTCGCCTCCCCAACCTATGGTAGACGTCCATCTTCCCTTGGTGACCTCCTTGACCCAGATAGTCCAGCCTCAACCACTCAACCTATACGGGCGCTTGGTGGCCAGCTGGGACCAAGGACGGGCGCTGACCACGGATACCAACCCTATGAGTCTAGATGATACTTTTTTCATGGAAGCCACTCAGGTATTCCCTTCTTCTCATCACCTGTCTCCATTTTTATTTGTTCCAATACTAACCTTACTATTGTGTAGCAATGGGCTAGGAGTCAATCGGTTGGTCAGGCCTTGATCACTAACATTAGGGAGCGTCGTGCGGCCGAAATGAGAGTAAAAGAGCTGGAAGATAAGCTGACCCACTTCACTATTCCCCCTGGCGACAAGGGCCGGGACCACCTGCGCTCAGAAATAACCTCTCTGAGGTTGCAGTTATCGGATTTGGAAGCCCGCTCGGAAGAAGAACAACAGGCTATGGCCCAAGCAGCTATGGAAGTGGAGCGATTGTCCAATCGGATCGGTCATCTAGAAGGTGAAAAGAAGATCCTTCAGGCCCGCAATACCCGAGCTCGCTCCGACTGGGACAAGAAAGCTGCCGAGGCTAAGGGTCTCCAACAACAACTGAAGGAGTTGACCACAGCTCATAATCAAACCCAGCTCGCTTTGAAGAATAAAGAGGCAGAGCTGGCGAATAAAGAGAAGGAGTTGGCGTCGCAGCAAGAAGCCTTTCGAGCCCTCCAAGCCCAATTGTCAAACAAAGAGAAACAACTGGTAGCTCGGTCAACCACTATTCAAGGAAAGGACGCTGAACTCGCTCGGTTGAAGAAGGAGCTGGAGGATTACAAGTCAGGCTAGTCAGCGAGGATCGAGGCGGCCCGCTTGGCTTACCTCCGGTCCGACTCATTCCTCGATCAAGTGATGGTGCGCACCAGTGGCCTGATCATGTTCGGTGTGCGGGGCGCTATTCACTAATTGACGGAGGCCGGCCATCTCCCCCCAGATCTTCCTCCTAATGCCGTGAAGCCCACTCGGGGCAGGGCAGGGATCCTTGATGATGCCTTCCCCCCGTTCACCTAGATTAGGTTTAGATTTTTCCTTGTCCTATAACTGCTCGGCCTTGAGGCCTTAAGATTTTTGTTGTTGATGTGATTTTATCTGACTTGGCCCATAAGGCCCAATTTTGTGATGGCCCTGGGCCCTATTGTAATTATGTTGACTCCTCATGCCTTCACTCTTCTTGTTTCATCCTCGTGTTCGTTTGTCTATGATGCATGAAATGTTTACTAAGTGTTATTCGTTCGGCGTGTTTGACTTATTCTGTGAAGGTCGACGTTTATGCCACGCGGCGAACTTCCACCTAGTGTCGATGGCTTGGGATACTTATACCACTCGCCCAATTTTGATTCTTTAGGAAAGTTTTTGCTAAGTGTGGGCTGCCCGAGATCATTTTGCTCTTAACCGCTTCATCGGGTCGGTACCCAGACTCGTTAATGCAGCTCGATCGGGTCAGCACCCTGACTCGGCGATGTTGCTCGGTCGGGTCAGCACCCTGACTCGGCGATGTTGCTCGGTCGGGTCAACACCCTGACTCGGCGATGTTACTTGGTCGGGTCAGCACCCTGACTCGGCGATGTTGCTCGGTCGGGTCAGCACCTTGACTCGGCGATGTTGCTCGATCGGGTCAACCTTCCGACTCGGCGTTCCTGCATGTTCTTGCCTACCTGATCAATCACATAACTCATCTGTCTGAACGTGGGAAGCCACACCTTGACAACAGATATTGTGGAAGTATATTGCTTCATGTTTTTCTTGAGCAAGAGTCTGGACACTGTCCGACGTACCCTGACCGAGCGTGGAACACCACACCGGACCGGGCCCGACCGAATGCGGAACACCACGGCCGATCAGCGCCGAGTCCGGTGAGTGCGTGGGAGCATGCCCACTTATAACTTGCCTTAGCAAGAGTTTGGACACCGTCCGACATACCCTGACCGAACGTGGAACGTCACGCCCAACCAGGCCCGACCGAACGTGGAATGCCATGCCCGATCGGCGTCGAGTCCAATGGGTGCGTGGGAGCATGCCCACTTACTGTTAGTGATATGAGAGAAGTGTCCTAAGGCAATCGCCTTATGATTGTAAACATTTATTTTAATAAATGATAATTCACTATTTGAGTATACATGTTTGTGTATTTGATTGGGATCTTAAACTCATCTACTGAATGTCCGCAATACAACTCACAGCATAAGAGAATTTGTGATGGGATCACAACTAGTGATTATCTCTAAATGTGCAAATGTGAAGTATTGAAAATATCCCTAGTCGATGAATTGATAAATACGGACACTATCAATTCTGTTGAGACTAGCATGGGTTATTCTCTAATCAGCTGATTCTCACTGGCTGGCGACATTGGGATGTCCGGAGATAAACATGGATGCTAGTTAAGGGAACTAGTTCATTGGAGTGACTAGCTGTAAGACTTCATATGGTTATCTATATAGATATGTCAATGAAGTTCTTACTGCGGCTTAAGTGCGATGTTCCTTTGACTTGCGGTGTTCAAGTCATCTTGGTCATGGAGACTTATACTTTAACATCTTAAGCAAGCATCTCCAAGGAGGTGTGGACCCAGGATGATTGGGTATAAGCCGAAGTGCCCGAAGATGTTTGAACACCTACAAAGGATTCACCACTCCTTGCGAGGAGATGTATACCCAGGCCTATCGTCGGATTGTTACTCAAAGCCTCTGGCCAGAGCATATCATGTTTAGAGTGCGAGTCTCTAAAATACATGAGAGTAATTAGAAATCCAAAGGACGAGAAAGACATTACTTGGGCTAGGTGTGACGTAGTCAGTCTAGTGGGGACTGACACAAACAGACCATGTCCTGAACCAAGTGGGTATAAGATGGTGAAGGAATGGGCACGATTCATTAGAGCTGCTGAAGGGTTTCAGAATTACTTCTGAGGTCAACCGTTGATCTTTCGATTAATTGGGGGTCATGATGTACTACTAGGTGCCACTCATGATCGTTCTATAATTGGTTAATTATAGACGGCCAACATAAATCGAAAGCCTATTTAGTCACACGCACTACGAGTAATCCGAGGGATTTAAAACGAGTTGAAAATTGGATTTTCCGATCAAGAGAAATAAGTCGAATCTGAGTTAATCAGAGGCGCAACGGAAACTAAAAATGGCTAAGTCTTTTGAAGGCTTATTGGGCGAATTAAATGAGTTTAATTCGCGATCGGTTCGGCTTGGTTTGGCCGACCAAAGAGGGTGCCAAACCCCTTTGGTTTGGCCGGCCACATCAAGGGGAAGAAACCAATTTATTTGGTTTAATTAATAAAATAAATCTAGCGCGATTTGTTTTATAAATTATGGATAAATAAATTTGTGTAAAGAAATTTATATAAATAAATTTATAGAAATTTATTCTTTTATGGAAATTAAAATGATCCATGAAATGGTTTATTTTAATTTTATAAAATCAATTATGAATTGATTTTTCCATAATAAGAAAGTTTATAAATTTCTTATAAAATTTATTCCATAATAAAAGGAGAAGAAGTATTTGTTTTATTATAAAGTTAGTTATAATAAAACTTGGTTTAAACGGAATAATTCATAAGAGAATTTATAGGATAAATTTGTTATGAAAATTCCGTTAAGAGGAGACTTGGCAAGGGAGAGATTACTATATAAAGGAACCAAGGCTAGGCTTAAGTTCCTTGATCAATAGAGTAATCAAGAGATTAACTCTCTCCCTCTCTCTCTCTTATTCTCTTCCTCTCTTCTCTATTCCCCTAGGGCCGGCGCCCCTAGCAACCCCTAGGGCCGGCGCCCCTTGCCTCCAAGGGCCGGCGCACCTTCTTCTCCATTAGTTGCCGTGAGCCAACAACACCGAGGAGAAGCCAACCAAGAAGAAGAAGAAGCGGATTACATCTCCTTCCTTCCCGGAATTTTGATTCCGTTAACTTGGTGGTTAGTTTCCTTTCTTCTCTCTTGTTCTTCTAGTTGTGCCAATAGAGAATCTAGTAGTTCTCGTCGGCACAAAACTCGTGACTTTGCGAAGTCATCCCGAAGAGAACTCGGCGTGGACGCGAATAGAGGCGAAGCTTCCAAGGGACGCTACGGTTGGATCTCGTCCCTTACTTCGAGTTACGCGAGGTACTTGGTAAATTAGTTTACTTTTCCGCAAAGTTTTATTTTATGATCATGTCCACACACCATAAGGTTGCATGCTAGATACGTGGTTAGAATAATTTGTGAAATTATTTTATGCTAATTCTTCCGCTGCACGTAAAAATTTAGAATTTTACGAACCCGTATCCTTGTCAACATGCACCCGGTCCCAACAGTGGTATCAGAGCCGGTTAGTGTTCGACATAATCATATAATTGTTTTGCGGAAAACTTTGTCATGATCTCAATTTTGGAAAAAATTTTCAATTATGGAAACTTTCAAATTATAATAAATTTTAGATTTAGGAATTTCTAAGTTTGGAAATCCTCATGAAATTTCGCAAACTTTTGAAATTTTCTAGTTTCTGAAATTTTATAATAATTGTGAAAACTTCCCATCTTTGGAAACTTTCCAATTTTGGAAATTTTTCTAATTTTAGAAATTTTCCAATTTTGGAAATATGTAAGTTTTCTTTGTACCAGAAACTTACAATTATTCTGAAAACCTATTTATGAAATCTCGCAATTTTGGGCACTTTCTTTTAAGAAAGTCTAGACAAATTCATGGACAGTTAATTGACAATTAAATTTGAATTGGTTTTTAAATTGACAACAAAATTCTTTATTTTGGATTGAGCCTCGGGGAGCCGTCCAATTTAAAGTTAGTTGTTGTAATTTAATTTCCCAATTTTAATTGAAATTGTCATGTTTGATTTGGATTGAGCCTCGGGGAGCCGTCCAATTGGATTTACAACAAATTACTTTTCTTTGGGTATCTGAGCCTCGGGGAGCCACCCTTAGAAAACGATTTGTTGTAATTAATTAAATCCATGAATAAAATATGTTTAAGAGGTGATGCTCTTACATATTGTTGTCTCCAAAATTAATTAGGAAAATGGTTTCCTATAGAGTTTCTTAAATGAGATTTTCATGAAAATAATATGTGGTTGAATTAAGGGATTTGTCTCTTAATTTAATAAGATTTGATTTAGAGAAATCAAAGTCTTAAAACATATTATTTCCGAAATTGATTATGACAATTTAGGAAATTGTTTCCCAAAACAATTCCTTAAATAAAGTATGAAATTAGAATTAGGAAATCCGGTTCCTAATTCAAATAATGAGACTTGATAAATTAAGTCACATACATACTTTATTAAGGAAATCGTTAGTCATGACATAATTCTATGTCATGAATGTGCTTAGAAAAGAAAGGATGAGACCCAAAACCCCTTACAAAATATTAAGGCCAACACCTTCCATTAATATGGTTAGAATCGGAGTTTTGTTTCTCGTTTGGGTTGATGGACACATCCATGCCCGGCTTGAACCTCAACATGTTCAAACCATGGAATTAGTTTATGAATAATATAGTTGGAGTCAGAGGTCAATCCTTAGTTTTGGTTGTTGGACACATCCAAGCCTGACTAAACGGTTGAATGAGCTCCAACCATATTAAAACTATTTCTTGATTAATGGGTCAGCCTTAAGCTTGGAGCATCGATTTGTTGTGCCACAGCCAAGGTCGATGCAAAGAGAGGTGCAGTTGGGTGCTATGTATAAAGTTGCATACTTGTTAATGAGTTAACAACCCAATGATTTATGCAAACATTCAATTAGTTGATAGCATAAAGTGATAGTTACATATATGTGATGTGTAATCGGTATAATTACCTACCTTCATAGCTAAGAAAAACTTGATGGCCACAGCCATGGTTGTTCTTATCTATGGTTGGATATCAACCTATTTGGAGATGCTCCTACAATCTCCCGAATTGATAAAAAGGGTTATTCAATTTGATAAATAAATAGGATTTTAATTAATGTATATTGATACATTCTTTATCATTCTTCTCACATAAGCTCAATTTGTGTTTCTAGGTTAATCACTCGATCATGTCTTCTCTGAATTTGCGTTCCATTTTGGACACCAATAAACTGACTGGGCCAAACTTCATGGACTGGCTTCGAAACCTGAGGATAGTCCTCAAGTCAGAGAAGCTTGCTTATGTCCTTGAAGATCAACTTCCTAACCAACCTCCTGAAGGTGCAACTCCAGACCAGCTAGTGGCCTATCAGAAACATGTGACCGATTCTGAACTTGCGAGTTGCATCATGCTAGCCTCTATGATACCTGAGCTGCAAAAGCAGCATGAGCATATGGATGCTTATACCATCATCTTCCATCTTCATGAGTTGTTTGAAGAGCAGGCGAGATCCGAAAGGTTCGAAGTCTCCAGACTCCTCTTCACCACTAAGATGCAGGAAGGCACTTCTGCCTCGCAGTTTGTGCTAAAGATGTTGGGGTACATTGAGCGACTGAACACACTCGGTTTTGCAATGGATCATGAACTAAGTATTGACTTAATTCTGAGTTGTTTGCCCAAAAGTTATTCACAATTTGTGATGAACTATCGGATGAACAAACTAGAGACCACCATTCCCGAGTTGCTCAACCTGCTGAAGACTGTGGAGCCTTCTGTAAAGCCGGATCAAAAGGCGGTACTGTTAGTTGGTTCCTCGAAGAAAGGTTCTAAGAGGAAGGCCAAAGAACAGAATAAAGGAAAGAAGAAAAAGGCCAAAAAGACTGAAAAGAAACCAAAGGAACTTGCCATCATTGTGGCAAGGAGGGTCACTGGCGAAGAAACTGCAAGATTTATCTTGAGTCCATGAAGAATAAGGCATCCGATGCCCCATCCTCTTCAGGTATCTTCGTTATTGAATGTCACTCTATTTCCTCAAATACCTGGGTACTTGATACTGGGTGTAGCTCACATATATGTAATGACATACAGGGGCTAAGGAATAGAAGAAGACTCGTCAAGGGAGAAGCAATTTGCGAGTTGGAAATGGAGCAAAGATTGCTGCTGTTGCCATCGGAACATATTTGCTAAAGCTCCCACTGGACGTGTCTTAGAATTGGATAATTGTTATTTTGTTCCTTCGTTAATAAAGAACATTGTATCTATTTCATGTTTGAATGAAAAGGGTTATCATTTAACTTTTAGTAACAATTGTTGTTACATAACTTTAAATGGCGTTCTTTATGGGAATGGAACTTTGTGCAATGGTATCTACACGTTAGATTTATCCAGTGACGTTTTCAATATCGAAGTTAGCAACAAACGTGCTCGAATAGATAATCGAATAGACTCCTACACTTGGCATTGTCGTCTTGGCCATGTAAGTAAGAAACGCATGACCGAATTACACCGATGTGGAATTTTGGAATCATTTGAACCCGGTTCATTTGATACATGCGAATCATGCTTAAAAGGCAAGATGACCAAATTACCCTTTTCCGGAAAAGGTAATCCAGTGGGAGAATTGCTTGGTCTAATACATACTGATGTATGTGGACCAATGTCAACTCTTGCACAAGGAGGCTATAGCTACTTCATCACCTTTATCGATGATCACTCACGATTCGGGTACGTGTTCTTGATGAAACACAAATCTGAAGCCTTTGAGAAATTCAAAGAGTTCAGAAATGAAGTAGAGAAACAGCTTGGCAAAAGTATTAAAATACTTCGATCCGATCGGGGTGGTGAATACTTAAGTCAAGAGTTTCAAGATTATCTTAGGGACAATGGGATATTATCCCAATGGACTCCGCCGTATACACCACAGCATAATGGTGA
>JAGFNQ010003357.1:62326-118213 GCA_024364735.1 Boesenbergia rotunda | reverse complement strand
AACATGTTGATAGATGCTCCCCCTCAACCAATGCCTACACAACACGAAAGATAGATGATTTAGGTACCCAAACCTTGGGACCTAATGCACCTACAATGCAAGTCTTTGGCACCCATGCCTTGGTCATTTTCTTCCTAAGTCCTTGAACCCTAGAAACATTTGATGATTTAAATTGGGTTCTAGACATCAATGACACAAAACTAGGTTCCTTAGGTTGGTAACCTATATACCTTGTTGTAGACCGCTCTTTGGGCATTGAGATCATATCCAAGGTCTTAGAGCTAGTTGAAAATTTTCCAAGAAGATTCTTGAGTTTTTCAACTTCACTCTTTAAGGCCTTGTTCTCATCCTCAAGGACCTCAACATGCAAATCATCTATTTCATCATCCTTAGAGATTCTCAATTGTTCTACTTCTAACTTTAAGGATTTTACCTTGTCCTTAGATTTTTTGAGCAAAGTAGTCAAGCAAGCAATAGTTCTATAGCACTTATCAAGCTCGGGAGAGATTACCTCTTCATCATCAGAAGATGATGAAGCCGCGGTTGAAGGTTCACTTGACTCGCCACCACTCTCTATGTTTGAATCTTCTAATGCCATAAGAGTCACGTGGCGGGTGCTCTTCTCCTCCTTGGATGAGCTAGATGAGGACTCATCCCATGTGACCTTTAATGCCTTCTTCTTCTTTGCCTTCTCCTCCTTCTTCTTGAGTTTTGGACACTCACTTCTATAGTGCCCCTTCTTGCTACATTCATAACAAGTGACATTAGTTTTATCAACATTATTTTCACTTGTTTTACCTTTCCCCTTGTAGCGTCGACTCTTCCTCATCATTCTTCTCACAAAGTTTGCCATTTCGGTTGATGAAGAATCGCTCCCGTCCTCATCGGATTCGGATGAAGAAGAGGAGACCTCCTTCTCCTTCTTCTTCTTTCCTTTGTCCCCTGCAACAAGAGCAATACCCTTCTCTTTTGGGCCTTTGTTAGCAAGCTCATGTAGCTCCATTTCACAAAAGAAATCATCTAATTTTACAACGGAAAGGTCCTTGGATACCTTGTAGGCATCCACCATGGATGACCACAAGGCATTCCTAGGAAAGGACTTGAGTACATACCTTACGAGGTCACGGTTCTCGACCTTCTCATCGATCGAGTGCAAGCCATTAAGGATCTCTTTGAACCGACCATGAAGCTCGCTCACGGTTTCACTTTCTTTCATGGAAAGATTCTGGAGTTGGTTGAGAAAGAGATCTCTCTTCGCTATCCGGGAGTCTCAAGTACCTTCATGTAGCTCTATGAGCTTGTTCCACAGATCTTCGGCACTTAAGAAGGGACCAACCTTAATGATTTGATCCTTGGTCATCCCATACTGCAGAGTGACCACTGCCTTGGCATCTGCCTCTCTTTTTCTTGTTTGTTCTGCTGACCATCTTGATGACTCAAGCTCCATGCCCTCAGCATCCTTTGGAGGAGTGAATCCCTCCTTGATTGAGAACCACATGTCAATGTCAGTTTTCAAGTAATACACCATCCTGCTTCTCCAGTACTGGAAATCTGCTCCATCAAAAAAAGGTAGATTGTTGGTGCTGAAACCTTCTCCTCTCAAAGCCATCGTCTTACTCTTAAGATGTTAATCCGGTTGAAAGAGAACCTCGCTCTAATACCACTTGTTAGGATCTTGGGATGGCTAAAGAGGGGGTGTGAATAGCCACCCACCAAAACTCGCTTCTTCCTACACTCAGATTAGCAGCGAAAAACAAACAAAGCAGAAATAAACTAAAATAGAGACTAACACAGTGTTTACAAGGTTCGGGGATAACTTGCCCCTACTCCTTGGTGTGTCCGTGAGGTGGACGATCCCTTGATCTTCGACAAATCAGGCCCCGGAATGAACCCGGCTAAAAGCTTCCTCCATCTCGGTGGAGTAACCTCTCCACAAATGTCTCAGAAGTATATCAAGTGAAGCACAAGAGACTAGAGAAGGAAGCTTACACAACAGATGCACACCACCATAAACACAAGCACCAGTAGTAAGCAGAATGATCAAGCAAGAAGAAAAATGCAGAGAACACCAACAATTCAACAGCAAAAACCTTCGTAGATTTTCTAATCACCGTTCTCCGTTGTTCTCCTCTGCTTTGCAAACTTCTTCTTCTTAAGGCTTTCTTCTGCACACATACAGGCGTCATCACCTACTGACCCCTTTTGAGCTCTCAGCATACTGAAGTCATCCTCTTCAGCTGAAGCTTCAAGTCAGGTGCCGTTGAAACCTGCAAATGTGTATCAAACAAAATAGCACCATGGAAAGTCACCCTTGACCCTTCTTCTTGCTCCTTCATTTAAATTTTAAAGCTCTGTGTTGTCTGCACACTTACAGATTCATTAGTGAAGCAAATCAGAAATCAGAACTGCGCTGACAACAATTTGAATTAAAGTTCAGAGGTGTTGATCGATCACCTTGACCAATCAGACAACCTCCTGACCAATCAGACTTTATCCTGATTGGTCCAGTGATATTCTGATCGGTCACCTTGACCGATCAGAGACCAGGGGATCAGTCACCAGACCGATCCCTAAACTCACTGGAATGTCAGTCAAAGCACCTGATTGGTCACCAGACCGATCCCTAAACTCACTGGAATTTCAGTCAAAGCACCTGATTGGTCACCAGACCGATCCCTAAACTCACTGGAATTTCAGTCAAAGCACCTGATCGGTCAAGGCGACCGATCAGGGAGGTACTTAATCGGTCAAGGTGACCGATCAGACAAGTGCCTGACCGATCTGGATCCATCCTGATCGGTCCAGGTCTGTTTTGATCATTTGATTAATTCATGGCCAATTCTGACCATGACTAACTCAAGTTAAACCCTAGTTAGACCCTGAGTACAGCGAACAGGCTCTCTTGCCCTCTCTGACTCAGTATGGTCCGAAGAACGAGCTACCGAGCCCTATCTGACCAAAGTCCGGAGAACGAGCTACCGAGCCCTCTCCGACTCATCCCAGTCCAGAGAACGAGCTACCGAGCCCTCTCTGACCAGAGTCCGGAGAACGAGCTATCGAGCCCTTTCCGACTCATCCCGGTCCGAAGAACGAGCTACTGAGCCCTCTCTGACTCATCCCGGTCCAGAGAACGAGCTACCGAGCCCTCTCTGACCAGAGTCCGGAGAACGAGCTACCGAGCCCTCTCTGACTCATCCCGGTCCAGAGAATGAGCTACCGAGCCCTCTCTGACCAGAGTCCATAGAACGAGCTACCGAGCCCTCTCCGACTCATCCCGGTCCGGAGAATGAGCTACCGAGCCCTCTTTGACTTATCCCAGTCCAGAGAACGAGCTACCGAGCCCTCTCTGATCAGAGTCTGGAGAACGAGCTACCGAGTCCTCTCTGACTAATACACTTAATCCGAACTTAACTATCTGATCTCAATTCTCACTCAACCGAACTTAAATCGGTGTCAACATCAAAACAACAATCAGGTCAGACTGCATCAACAGTAGTCTCCCCGCACGAGGAAGAGTTGTTTGTCTTTCATGGAGATCATGATGAAATATCGAAGGAATGATAAATTTTCATTATTATCGCGTTGAAATATTTTATGAAGTAATAGATTTGTAACTTCAAGAGTTGAATAGTTACTTAACGAGATGAACACAGAGTTGTTATATATGAGTTGTCTTAATCCATCGCATTCTCTACTTATTGTAAAAGAAAATTATTTCAATTTGCTCAGCTTTATCCATCCGATTTTTCCCCAACCGGGTTAATGCATTTTGCGCACCAACTTGATAATTTTATTTTTAATGTGTAACAATCAATTATCTAAAGTTGGGGAGATTAGTCAGCTTGCTAAAAGGATGATTTAATTGAAGAAACAATAATTGTATCCATTAGTATATTTATTTTGAAATTACCATTGCTATGACATATTGCAATTGCAACTATAGAAAGTAATGAAAATAATTCAAACCTCACTTTATAATCGATTGAAAGATGATATAATAAATGATTGTTTAATATCATATATTGAGCGACCAAGATGTGTTTGATACCATCGATAATGAAATTATTATTTAATATTTTCAAAATATGAAATATCTTCAGTCGACCCGTCAATTCTAAACCATCGAACCATTGAATCGTAAATTCCAGACCGTCAGTTTCGAATCATGATCGGGTCTAACTCAAGTACTAACTCAACTATATTATGGAGGGGTTTTTTTTAACAAAAAGTAATATCGAACATTTCAATTAGTTCAATATCATCGGCTCCACGATAAAATATAGATAGATAAATTATAGAGAATATTTTACCCTACCACACTAGTCCTCTATTTTTTTTTATTAACAAGGGGTATCCAGGCTTGCGCCCGACTAATCCGTTTGGTTGGCCGACCCTACCCAACAGCCTTTAACAAGAGTCCCCACCGGTCAACGAGGGTAAATCGCGGGACGGAGATACGTGGCAACTTCATCAATGATGATATCGGTACCCGATGACCAGACCACGCAGCAGCCTGTGGCAATTTCTTCCGTCAGCATACTGCGCGCTCTACCAGAGAGGATTCGAACCCGGGAAGTAAGAGAACACCCAAGTGAGTCATTACCAATCGTGTCATGCCCGCGGGGGCTACAACACTAATCCTCTAGATGAGATACGTGGGGGTTGTGTTAATTTCATGCTTGATTAACTAATATCGACAAAATATAGACAGATAAATTATAGAGAATATTTACCTTATCATACTAGTTCTCTAAGTGGCAAAAGGCGATTTACTCGCCCCCAGTGCTTTCGCCAATCTGTCTCAGGGTTAACACAGAGGAGGTAAATCACGAGTGCTACTAGCCCAGATGCTGTGGCAAGCGCGTGGGGAGGGTGGGCATACTGGCTTTGCCAATACCACACTAGTCCTCTAGATGAGATACGTGGGGGGTTGTGTTAATTTCATGCTTGATTAACTAATATAAGTTAATTGAGATGACAAAAGGTGATTTGATCGACCCCAATGTCCCCGCCAACCCGTCCCAAAGTCAACACAAAGGAGATAAATTATGGGACTACAACCTGGATGTTGTGGCTCAATATAGGGTTTAAGATTTAGCGATTAAATATAGGTTAATTGAAAAAAAAATATTGGACCAGTTAGTAGACGAACCTGGGGTGACCGGCCCTGTCCTACGGAAGTTTTCCATCGGTCACCAAGGTAAATTGGAAATCGCTCGCGATGGACGGTCTAGAAGCTCAGCGACCCAGGGTTTGCGCTCCATTTGGAGGAAAAATTCTTATAAAATATACCGTAGCTAAGGATCGAGCCGTGAATGTCTGTGATAGTAACTAGTCGCTCTACCGTTGCACCATAACCTCAGGGGCAAATATAAGTTAATTGAGATTCAAATGGATGTTGTAAGAATTAGCGATTAAATTGTATTAATCGATGCCCGCCGGCCGCTAAGTGCCTGTGACGCCCGTCGACCGACAATTGACGATGACAACCGCAACAGCCGCTAATCTTGTCGCCGATCACTAGCAACGAGCGTTGGATGCCCGCCATGTGCTACTACCTCAATGCTTAGCTCCAATCGCTCTAAAGATAATTTCAGATTTTTTTTTTACTAAACCTCCAAAATCGAAAAAAAAAAAAACCAAGATAACCATATTTGGATTCCGAATAGGATGGCCTGTTGATGACGTTTCGGAATAAAAAAAAACTTAAAAATTAAGAAAAAACTCGAACCAATCATGATTATCATAAAAAATCTTCGACAGATAACTAAGATTATCCGTGATAATCTTAAACTAAACACTCCCAAAAAGTCATGACTCATTTGAAAACTTTGACTACGTTTAATTTATCTACTTTTTATTTTTATTTTTTTAAATATAATTTTATAAAAAAAATAATATTTAATTTATGTTTTCCACCTCTATCTTTTAAAAAAATATATTATTTACTTGAACACTAAAGAATATTTAAGAATCATCTTTTAAAAAATAAAAAAACTTCTTAAAAAATCACCTTTTAAAAAACTATACTTATTAACCCTAAAACACCAATCCGCCTCCACAAAATAGACGGATGACTAACACAGTATTATAGCCTTGAAATCTAAAAATCAAAAGATTACAAAACTAATATGATCATCTTCCTCACACGTTAACCATAGCATACAAATAGATTAGCCTCCACGAGCTAACTCGATTAGTAAAACGTTTAACCGCTTATTCCGAAGGTCTCAGGTTCGAAAGTCATCAATCGCACACAGGATAAAAACCTAATCTGCTGGCTTAAATTTTCTCAACCCCAAACACCTTACCCGATTAATAAACCATGATTTATTTCCTTCTGGACACCCGTGAGACAGAATAGAGAGCCGCTAAGATGACGATTTCATCTTTTATTCCCTATGAAGATGGATTGACAAAAATGCTAAAGATAAACAATTCACCTTATATCTCTTACATTGACCCATCCATTTTGCTGTGAATGTTCTTGGGATTTTTGACAATAAGTTCACTTTTCTGGAAAATGTTCATCGAATTTTCAACGACACGCACAATTTATGCTAATCAATCCAACAAGAATTTAATAACCTCGGGAATGTACACTGGATCAAATAACAAAAATCTGGCAAAAAGAACTAGCAGACATTACTTGGCCGTTGAAATCTTAGTGCTATAAAATTCTTCTTCTTTTTTTTGCAAAAGTAAGCTAAAAGTTAAAAACAGTGAAACGAGAAGAATCATTCGTACTATTCTTCCGTTCCACAGAACGATAATCATGTTCTGGTTCGATGCTTAACGATAATCCTCCTTTCGGAAGCACAAGCTAATACTTGATTTGGCCATTAAGTACCTGCACAAATTACAACTCATTTTCAGGGTTCAAATCAAATGGTTAAGCAGTAAAAATTGCAACTGAATGTTTGATGAATTTTCTTTTTAAAAAATAAACAAATTAAACATAGAGAAGGTTGGTTATTCCATTAAAGAAATAGGGACAATCATTAATAATGACTTTAGGAATCTTTGCTTCTCTTTTAAGAAATGATCCTGCTTCACTCGATGGAAGCCTAGAATATTATAGTTGATCCCCTTAAGCCAGTCAAAAAGGTAAATTTAAGAGTGGTCTAAAAAATTGAACTTCCAAGGTAACTGAGAGACAATAGACATTCACAACAATGTTTTGTGAGCTCATCAGATAGTCTGCTTTGATGTTTAACTAAATGGAACTGAGAAATGAGATTCTTATCATTGTGTAACCTTTTTAGCATGAACTGAGAGACAACAGATTCAATAAACGACCCATATGGCATGGAAGTAATCCACAAGAAATTCTCGACGTTGTATGAGCACATTTGGTACTCCTACATCAAGCATTCACAACTTTCCTTGAAAAGGCCATCATTTTCCTCAGTTGTATTGAGGTTACACCAGATGCCTTAAGCAAGTAAATCATGGCTGAATTAGGAAATAGAGAACTGACTTAAATGCCAATGAGGCATCACATGAAGACGATGAAGAATGGAAATATGCTGCCTTTAATACAAGAGAGATCTGAAATCTTACACTATAAATTCCAGTTATAGTTGGTCATAAATGGAATATGTTAAAGAATTTAAATAACTGCAATAAGAGATCTGCCAAATCATCTCTGCAAGAATGTATGTTGGTTATATGAATCCATTGGACAAATAAATCCAGAACAACCTCCACTCTCGCTCTTATATGAGAAATCTGAAAAAATGGGCATTAAATATAAATATCGAATAGCTAGCTACATGAATGGCTTAGTCAGTTGCTGACGGCAGTTAACACTTAAGCTTTTAAAATCAATATAAATGTGATTGACCACCGGTTAGTTTTAATAATATAAGACCTAGTTTAATTAGTTGTTGAGTCATTGGGCTCCTACCAGCATGAATAAGAACAAATTTAAATGTCATCTATATTTACACAATCTCTGTTTAATTGTGGTAGCATAAGCAATAATAGCCTCAAAAACTACAAAAAACAATTTTGTCAAAAGGCAGTAAAGTAGGTGTACAAGTAGTGTTGTAAGTGACCGTCTACCGCCTAGGCGGTTGAATTATTTTTTACTATTTTATACATAATATTATTTTAGTATTCATTCTCCGCCATTAAAATTCAATAATTAAATAAAAGATAAAAAATTAGAAAAAAAATTACTATAAAATATATTAACTAAAAAAATCTAAATATATTTTAAATAAAATAATAATAATTTTTTAAATATATATATATTAAATTAATACAAAAAACAATTTTGTCAAAAGGCAGTAAAGTAGGTGTACAAGTAGTGTTGTAAGTGGCTGTCTACCGCCTAAGCGGTTGAATTATTTTTTACTATTTTATACATAATATTATTTTAGTATTCATTCTCCGCCATTAAACTTCAATAATTAAATAAAATATAAAAAATTTACTATAAAATATATTAACTAAAAAAATCTAAATATATTTTAAATAAAATAATAATAATTTTTTAAATATATATTAAATTAATACGATAATTTTATTAAGTTTTAATTAAGTCTATTTAAATTATCTGAATCATACTTAGAAGTTAATTAAAATTATTAATCTAAAATTTTGATTAAATTCTAAGTTCAAAAAAAAAACTTGTTCGGCGTTTTGGCTTTGGACACATCGCCCAAGTCCAGCGACATGTTGAGACACAGCACTAGACCAATCAGCGAGTCTCAATCCGTTGCATAACCCGGGCAACGAGTTCAGATGGACGTGTCGCTCGAGCCTAACGACAGTTCAGACGCATTGCTCGGGTCCAACAACAAGCCCAGACGCTTTGCTCGAGTCCAGCGATGCATCCGAAACCAAAACGCCTAACCTAATGATAGCACGGCAGCAGCGACAGCAACAAAAGTTCGAGTGAAAGGAGCATGGTTGTTTTGAAATCACTAATGAACCACAGGTTTTTGACTGCCACCTAAATCACCACCCACAACAAATGTGGTGTGGTTGAGGTCTGCCTCTAGGCGGCTGCCTCAACCGCCAATTAAAACATTGCGTACAAGACAAGTAAACATCAATCAAGCATGTTATTTCTTGCCAAGTGAGCAACTTAATGAGACATTTCCAAAAAAAATGCATCTTGACAAGTTCCTTATTAAATGGATGATAAGAAAGTGACCACTTAATAATTGCATTATTTTCTTTCCTTCCTTCACATCATAGCATTCAATATAGTCAAAACACTCTCTTCCCTTTTTAAATTTGGTAAAACAGAGACACAATGATACATGTTGGGAAAAAAACCAAAACATCATATGCAAACTTATGAATGGAACTTTCATGACATTTTCATGAAACTTGTTTTTGCCTTCAAGTGACACTTAGTTAAGGTAATAATTTCATAGCCCGCTAAGATAAAATTGTATCACCCACTACCATTATAAAACCTTAGAATAAAAAGATATAATTTCATGTAGTCCTTAGATATGATATGAATTTTTTGAACTCAAGCACCTTGCTCATCCTAGTAAATAAACTAGCATTGCTACTAATTTGGGATCTTAGTGTCTTAGGAGCCTTAAGACTAGTTAAGAGTATGGACTACAAGCTGCTTAGAGGTGAAAAATGTTCTTCGAAACACAAGCTTTCATTTTGTTTCCTCTTAACATGATAAATATTAAAATCAAACTCTGAACAAGAAATCAATTCTTACTCTGATCAAAGTTAAGCAGAAATGTCATGGTCTTTCCTTCTACTTAATACATTACAGACTATCATAACTCAGTAAAAAGTTAAGTTTTCATGGTAAAGTTTTCATGGTAAAATATAGCATGCCTTAATATAGAACTCGTCTTACACTAATTATCATCAAATGCATTATGAGAAAACACTTTATGTTCCAAATCAAAAACTGACTAAACCAATTAATGAAAGAAGAAGAATTAAAAAAAGGAACATCCGACTATGAACATTATAATTCAAAACATTGACATTAAAATGAAAAAAAAAACTTATATAACTAATACAAGGCTTTGTAGAAAATGCCAATAATTCGTTCCTCAAATTATTGGATTGAATCTTCAATTATTCCTCTTCAAAATAACTCTTTTAATCATTCATTATCGGAGATCAGTTGGAAAAAGAGGAAACCTACGTGGGCTTTCACATTGATTCCCATTGAATGACGCCCGTATCTTCTATTCTTCTGTCAACCATCTTTTCCATTTTTCCCTATCAAATCTCAATGGCATTTTCTTCCCATCAACGAAAACTCAAAGACCAACGGAGGGGGAAAAGAAATATAAGCAAATCAAGCATGGTACACAATCATGACATACTCAAACCACATAACATGCTTATGAGCCAGGAGCGAAATAAAGTTCATTTTTTTTAAGAATTTCAAATAAAACATCGAGAGAACTAACTAGCGATCTTGACAAGTGCGACGGAAGGTACCCTGAGAGAGCTCACAACACGCCCTCGCGTTGACCGACAGGTGGGAGGTGAGTCGAGGAGCGGCCACCGTGCTGTACAGCGGAAGGAAGGACTGCAAGCACCCAAGTTCTCCTAGATTCCTACGACTTTTTTTTTTTGCAAATAAAAAAAACTGAAGAGAAGAACAAAGTGAAAGATCACGGATTTTAGGTTTGTGTGATTTACCGGGGAGAGGCAAAGGAGTGCTGCCGGGGCAGGAGGCGAGGGACTGCAGAAGGCGGAGCGCGGATGCGGGAGACCGCCGCAGGCTGCGACCGGGTGGCGGAATATCGCCCGGCATTGAGCAACGATCGAGAGATAGAACCTCGCCACGCCATTGTAAGTGTGCGTGAAGTGTGGCTGCGGAGAGCAGAAGCCGTAGGGTTTACGAAGCACCAAGCCGGCACTTTAGCGTTTTTAGATCGTATCTGGAAATCGTGATCCTGGCCGTCCACGTTTTAACTCTCTTAAATGAATATATCTAAGCGGACCCGTACCTTCGGGCCGTGGGCCGAGATTTTCTATGACATTCACATTTAACGATTTTACAGATATATAAATTCACATATTTATTTAATTCTTGTAAATTTAATTCTTGTAAATGGAAACTAATCAGAAAATTAATTTTCAAAAAAAAATATAAATTTTTAAATATGAATTAGTTTGCTGTTTTAGTTGGCCTTAGTATCGAATTTAGTCTATTAATTTAATTTTAAAGATGATCGATTTAATCTTATAACAATATTCAATAATAAATAGACCCATAACAGATGATATTAAGGCATATCTAGGATTTTATATTTGAGATTTTTGATACGGTAATTTACCAAAAGATATACCTAAGAATTAGTATTTACCAAAAGGTATACCATGGTTTCAATGTTACCAAAGGGCGCACATATTTTAGTAAACTTCCTCTTATACCCTTACCGTCAAGTACTGCATGCATTTCTCTTTCTCATTCTCATTCTCTTTCTCTTTCTTTTTGTCAGTAACGAATTTCGAGACAGACCATAAAGAGAAGTTACTTTATATTTTGATTTTTATATCATGGAACCTTTCTCTAAACAAAAAAATATTGAAATTAATTAAAATATTTTTATTAAATTAAAACTAAAAAAACATTTCAGCAACCCACGTTGGGCCTGAAATGGTTCCATTTCGGGCCCAACGTGAGGCTGAAATGTTTCCATTTCAGGCCCAACGTGTCCAATATTAAGGGTCTTTTCTCGATTATTTGTTATTATATTTTAACACCTCGGAGAAGTCCAAATAAACAATGGATAGCAAATTTGAAGTCCTTGTAACCTCAGAAATCCACAGGAACTGAAATTTTTACAATCGGAGCTCTCTAGGTCAATCGGTGGCCTTTTAGGGTCATTGGGCCTGAAATGGAAACATTTCAGGTCTAATGATCCTAAAAGGGCTAATGTGTCAAAATCCACTGATTGACCTAGAGAGCTCCGATTGTAAAAATTTCAGTTCCTGTGGATTTCTGAGGTTACAAGGAGTTCAAATTTGTTATCCATTGTTTATTTGGACTTCTCCGAGGTGTTAAAATGTAATAATGAAGAACCAAGAAAACACCTTTAATATTGGATATATTGGGCCTGAAATGGGCACGTTGGGCCTGAAATGGAAGGGCCTGAAATGGTTCAGGAACCAATGACCTTAAAAGGCCTAATGTGTCAAAACCCACTAATTGACCTAGAGAGCTCCGATTGTAAAAATTTCAGTTCCTATGGATTTCTGAGGTTACAAGGAGTTCAAATTTGTTATCCATTATTTATTTGGACTTCTCCGAGGTGTTAAAATATAATAATAAAGAACCGAGAAGAAATCACACATTAGGCCTTTTAGGGTCATTGGGCCTGAAATGGTAGGACACCTATTGCATTGGTGATATCTAATATATAGATGTTTGGAAACCTAAAACGTCATCTCCTACCTCTAACTTCTCTATTCATATGAAATTTTCAAAAATCCAGATATGGGAGGTCTATCAGTGGGTTTTGGTCAAAACTCACTGATATTTCTAAACTACTGCTATTTGATTGGTGATATCTAATATATAGATGTTTGGACACCTAAAACATCATCTCCTACCTTTATCCTATCAATTCATATGGAGTTTTCAGAAATCCAGATATTGGAGGTCCATCAGTGATTTTTGATCAAAACTCACTGATATTTCTAAACTACTCCTATTTGATTTGTGATATCTAATATATAGATGGTTGGATACCTAAAACATCATCTCCTTCCTCTAACCTCTCTATTCATATGGAGTTTTCAGAAATCCAGATATGGTAGGTCCATCAGTGGGTTTTGGTCAAAATCCACTGATATTTCTAAACTACTCCTATTTGATTAGTGATATCTAATATATAGATGTTTGGACACCTGAAACATGATCTCCTACCTCTACCCTCTCTATTCATATGGAGTTTTCAGAAATCCAGATATGGGAGGTCCATCAGTGAGTTTTGACCAAAACTCATTGATATTTCTAAACTACTCCTATTTGATTGGTGATATCTAATATATAGATGTTTAGACACCTAAAACATCATCTCCTACCTCTATCCTCTCTATTCATATGGAGTTTTCAGAAATCCAAATATGGGAGGTCCATTAGTGAGTTTTGACCAAAACTCACTATTATTTCTAAACTACTCCTATTTGATTGGTGATATCTAATATATAGATGTTTGGACACCTAAAACATCATCTCCTACCTCTACCCTCTCTATTCATATGGAGTTTTCAGAAATCCAGATATGGGAGGTCCAGCAGTGAGTTTTGGTCAAAACTCACTGATGGACCTCCTATATCTGGATTTCTGAAAACTCCATATGAATAGAGAGGGTAGAGGTAGGAGATGATGTCTTAGGTGTCCAAACATCTATATATTAGATATCACCAATCATATAGGAGTAGTTTAGAAATATCAGTGAGTTTTGGTCCAAACACACTGATGACCTCCCATATCTGGATTTCTGAAAACTCCATATGAATAGAGAGGGTAGAGGTAGGAGATGATGTTTTAGGTGCCCAAACATCTATATATTAGATATCACCAATCAAATAGGAGTAGTTTAGAAATATCAGTGGGTTTTGACCAAAATCCACTTATGGACCTACCATATCTGGATTTCTGAAAACTCCATATGAATAGAGAGGTTAGAGGTAGGAGATGATGTTTTAGGTGTCCAACCATCTATATATTAGATATCACCAATCAAATATGAGTAGTTTAGAAATATCAGTGAGTTTTGGTCAAAACTCACTGATGGACCTCCCATATCTGGATTTCTGAAAACTCCATATGAATAGAGAGGGTAGAGATAGGAGATGATGTTTTAGGTGTCCAAACATCTATATATTAGATATCACCAATCAAATAGAAGTAGTTTAGAAATATCAGTGAGATTTGGTCAAAACTCACTGATGGACCTCCCATATCTGGATTTCTGAAAACCCCATAAGAATAGAGAGGGTAGAGGTAGGAGATGATGTTTTAGGTGTCCAAACATCTATATATTAGATATCACCAATCAAATATGAGTAGTTTAGAAATATCAGTGAGTTTTGATCAAAACTCACTGATGGACCTACCATATCTGGATTTCTGAAAACTCCATATGAATAGAGAGGTTAGAGGTAGGAGATGATATTTTAGGTGTCCAACCATCTATATATTAGATATCACCAATCAAATAGGAGTAGTTTAGAAATATCAGTGAGTTTTGGTCAAAACTCACTGATGGACCTCCTATATCTGGATTTCTGAAAACTCCATATGAATAGAGAGGGTAGAGGTAGGAGATGATGTTTTAGGTGTCCAAACATCTATATATTAGATATCACCAATCAAATAGGAGTAGTTTAGAAATATTAGTGAATTTTGGTCAAAACTCACTGATGGACCTCCCATATCTGGATTTCTGAAAACTCCATATGAATAGAGAGAGTAGAGGTAGGGGATGATGTTTTAGGTGTCCAAACATCTATATATTAGATATCACCAATCAAATAGGAGTAGTTTAGAAATATCAGTGAGTTTTGACCAAAACCCACTGATAGACCTCCCATATCTGGATTTCTGAAAATTCCATATGAATAGAGAGGTTAGAGGTAGGAGATGATATTTTAGGTGTCCAAACATCTATATATTAGATATCACCAATGGAATAGGCGTCCAACCATTTCAGGCCCAATGACCCTAAAAGGCCTAATGTGTGATTTCTTCTCGATTCTTCATTATTACATTTTAACACCTCGGAAAAGTCCAAATAAATAATGGATAGCAAATTTGAACTCCTTGTAACCTCAGAAATCTACAGAAACTGAAATTTTTACAATCGGAGCTCTCTAGGTCAATCAGTGGGTTTTGACACATTATGCCTTTTAAGGTCATTGGTTCCTGATCCATTTCAAGCCCAACATGCCCATTTCAGGCCCAACATGCCCAATATTAAAGGTGTTTCTCGGTTCTTCATTATTACATTTTAACACATTGGAGAAGTCCAAATAAAAAATGGATAGCAAATTTGAACTCCTTGTAACCTTAGAAATCCACAGGAACTGAAAGTTTTACAATCGGAGCTCTCTATGTCAATCAGTGGGTTTTGACACATTAGCCCTTTTAGGATCATTAGGCCTGAAATGGAACCATTTTAGGCCCACGTTGGGCCTGAAATGGTTCCATTTCAGGCCCAATGTGGGCCTGAAATATTTCCATTTCAGGCCTAATTACCCTAAACGGCCACTGATTGACCTAGAGAGCTCCGATTGTAAAAATTTCAGTTCCTGTTGATTTCTGAGGTTACAAGGAGTTCAAATTTGCTATCCATTGTTTATTTTGACTTCTCCGAGGTGTTAAAATGTAATAACAAAGAATCGAGAAAAGATCCTTAATATTGGGCACGTTGGGCAGGCCTAATGTGGGCCTGAAATGGTTCCATTTCAGGCCCAACGTGTGCCTGAAATGGTTCCATTTCAGGCCCAACGTGTGCCTGAAATGGTTCCATTTCAGGCCCAACGTGTGCCTGAAATGTTTCCATTTCAGGCCCAATTACCCTAAAAGGCCACTGATTGACTTAGAGAGCTCCGATTGTAAAAATTTCAGTTCCTGTGGATTTCTAAGGTTATAAGGAGTTCAAATTTTCTATCCATTGTTTATTTAGACTTCTCCGATGTGTTAAAATGTAATATAAAGAATCGAGAAAAGACCCTTAATATTGGGCACGTTGGGCCTGAAATGGAAATATTTCAGCCCCACGTTGGGCCTGAAATGGAACCATTTTAGGCCCAACGTGGGTGGCTGAAATGTACTTTTAGTTTTAATTTAATAAAAATATTTTAATTAATTTCAATATTTTTTTGTTTTGAGAGAGGTTCCATAATATAAAAATCAAAATATAAAGTAACATCTCTTTATGGTCCACCTCGAAATTCGTTACTGACAAAGAGAAAGAGAAAGAGAATGAGAATGAGAAAGACATGCAGTACTTGACGGTAAGGGTATAAGAGGAAGTTTAATAAAATATGTGCGCCCTTTGGTAATATTAAAACCATGGTACGCCTTTTGGTAAATACCAATTCTTAGGTACGCCCTTTGCTAAATTGCCGTTTTTGATAAGATGATATCAGGGGCAGATCTAGGATTTTATATTTGAGGATTTTGATAATAAAAGGACTCATCCATGACATAGGGACGGATCTAGGATTTTATATTTAGAAGGTCTGCATAAAAAATAATTATTGAGTATAATAATGACCTCATCAATCTTTCAAGATGTAATATATATTTAATTAAAAGGTATAAAATAGAGAAGAGAATAGAAAAAAATTAAAATTTTATTCTTGTAAGGATTTTAACTTTAGATGTGCAATAAAATAAATCAAATTTATCATTAGATCAACTATAAAATTTATTTTAAAAGAGGCCTAATAATATATATACTACGAAAATAAAAAATTTTATACTAAAGTAATAAAAAAAATTATATATATAAAAATTTGAAAGGGGGGGGGGGGGTCCTACATTAAATCCGCCTCTGATGATATATTAGGAAAACGGTGGAAATTTTATTTATTACTTTATTAAATTAATATTTAATATTTAGATATTAAAAAAATTAAGATTGTGTTCTTAGTTCGTTTTAGATTTTGAATGCTCATGACTATACTCATTTATTGTCAATTAAATACGTGGATATCGAAGAAGGGAAGAATGGCTGGAGGACTGCGACATGCCCACTGGTTTTGTATGCGGACAATCGGGCTGGGGGCGGCAGCTGCTGGTTTCTCCGCTCGCATGCACGCGCGACGCCTGTCGTTTGCTATCTCGATTTAATTCGTAAAACAATTAAATTCTTTATTCAACCAAATCTAAAAAAAAATTATTAGAATCCAAAAGAAACTACGTCCTCCAGAACCCGGTTTCGCAGTGCAAACCGGCCTATATAAACCGGCCCCTGCCCGTTCTCCGTGTCATTAATTATTTGGAATCTTTAATTGATTCTTAGAAAACAAACACGTATCGAATCATCGTGTGTCGCCATGGATTCTTCCTCTTTAGGCGACGGGACGACGACGCAGCTCCCGGCCGTCACCAGCTGCCTCCGACTGAAGCGGCAGGAAGCCGAGCGGCGGCCTTCGGCGTCGCTCGACAAGGAGGAGGTGCTCCGGCGGATCCGCCGCCAGAAGCGGATCAACCAGTTCCAGAACGCTCTGCGGCCGCCGGAATCAGCCACAGCAGGAGAAGACGACGCGTGGCTAGAGGATGCTTTCTCGTCCCCTTAATTATCATATAGAGTATAATTAAATACTTTGATAGTGTCGTACGATCATTAATAACATCCACTAATGGCAGATTTCTCCTGTCATGCGTCTGCTTAAGTTTCTTGTTCTTTTCACACTCCAGTTTACTCGAACGTTTTGAATTATTATGAATGCCCAAAATTACTTCAATTTTACGTACTTGTATGTGTCTGCTCGACTGTTTGGAATAAAGTATTTAAGCTTTTTTTTATAAAAAAAGAAATTAATTGTCATAGAGATTTTGGTCATTTACAATTTAAAAATGACTTTAAGAATCCAGAATAATCAAGCATTTAGTAAGATGAGTTCCAGGTCAGATCGAGATTATTTCTGGAGAATGAGTCCCAAGGTTAGATCGACAATCAAGCTCCCGAGATTACCTTGGAAGAATAAAAGAAAACCCCTAAGATCAAACCGGGAATCGGATTCCCGAGATTATCTCGGAAAAATGAGTAAAGGCCCTGAGGGCAGCTTGGGAGATGAGACTCCAAAATTGATTCGGGAAAATGAAACCCAAAGATCAACATAGGAATCAAAAAGCCCGACTTTAAGTAGTCGTTTCTCTTTCTAGAACAGGAAAGTCATCGAATAATTATTGTCCACAACGCACAACAATTAAAGGTCTAATGATCGGAGCGACCATTACCAAAAGATAGGATATCTATCAAGTAACCGATGATTAAGGAACGTGGGGGCATGTGTGACTAAGACCTCAGGTATATAAGATGCCTCGGCATCCAGGTAAAGGAGCAAACTTTCCGAACTAATAGAAACTTTGATTCCTCGTCGTTCTCCGAAAGAGATAAGATTCCTGACTTGAGCATTAGAGTGGGCTCCACCGTAAAATCTTCCGGTGCGCCCCCTTTAACGCAGGACGTGAACATCTTCTCCCTGTCACCGTCGTCGTGGACTGCCCTTTGATGACTCACCATCCTCGTCGCTCACTTCCGGAGCAAGTTTGGCGTTGTCTGTCGGAAACATTAAAGCACCAGAAGGTGCACCGTGATGGAAGATCCAGAGGGACAACCCATCATTCTGATGAGGGAGGAGTTGGATCGTTTAGTCGCCAACGCCGCCAGAGGAGTGCTGGAGCAACATCAGATCGAGCAAGCTGTCTCATGGCAAGCGGCTTCGATGCAGGTCGAAATCCCAAGAATGTCGATCTCGAATCACCGAAATCGAAGATCCGTCTCGCCACTAGCGGGACTGGCAATGACAGCTTCAGCGCCCCGACGAGATTCCTTGGGAGGAATGGAGAGAGCACATTCCGTCGCCTCCAGCGTTTTACGGCAGGAGGAAGGACCGAGGAAGATCGAGGCCACCAAAGCCCTCACGAAGTCTCCGTCTACCCCTTTTTCTCCTAACATCATAGCGGATCTCATGCCCAAGCAATTTCGCGGTCCAGGAATTGCTTACTATGATGAGAAGACTGATCCGGAGGACCACATATGCAAATTTGAGAACGCGGCTCTCTTGCACCAATACACGGACAGTCTAAAGTGTCGAGTGTTCTTGAACACCTTATCAGGGGTTGCCTAGAGATGGCATCAGAGACTGCCCCAACATTCGATAAACTCTTTTCTGGAGTTTAGAACCATCTTCTTACACCACTTCGCCAACAGCCGGCGATACCAGAAGACGGTGTTAAACCTGTTCACCCTCAAGCTGAAGGCTAAAGAACCACTGAAGGACTACATTCAGCAGTTCAATCAGGTGGCTCAAGATATGTCAACCGTTACTTCAGAGATCCTCATCACCACATTCACGCAAGGACTCTCTGAAGGTGACTTCTTTCGATCGCTGGTGAAGAAGCCACTAGTTAGCTTCGACGACTTTTTGTAGGAGCTAGGGACTTTTTGTATCATATTCTATAATTAATAAATGCATGTTTGGTTATTATACTTACTGTATTTTTGTGCCTTTATAACTAAGTATAATAATGTCCTTGTGTAGTAGGTTCTTATCTACATTATATCGATTGGTTGAATCGATAGTGAGATAATATAGAGAACACTACACTAAATTATTCCTAGTCAAGCATTAATATTCAGGGACAATATTAATGCATAGAGGCTAGCATGTTGGTCAATTGATAACTTGAGCTCACAAGTCATGGATATGTGATATCAAGTTGACACATGAGTATACATTAGAGAATGTGTACTGAATTGACCCGCCATGAGAAAATTTTATAGATTGTCATATGAGTGTCATAAACTTTCTCATGTGACTATTACTATGAATAGTCTTTAGACCTAAAGTCACTACGGTTCCCTACATAAGGAGTTATGTACTTTGGTATCGTCAAACATCACTCGTAACAGGGTGGACTATAAAGTCGATCATTGGGTATGTAATGAATTATGCGGAGGGATGTGAGTGATGTAGATGGGATCTATCCCTCCCATATGACGGGAGTGATATCTGTGGGCCCCTTGATCGAGTAGGACTACTAAAACGCACGGTCTTGCTCAAATGAGTCAATATGAGATATTGAGCTCATTTGTTTGAGTGAGTCTACTCGGGGATCAAGAAACACATAGATTGATCAAGGATGACACGGTCTATGCCTCATTGGTCAATCTAGATATCAAGGATAGAAGGACAAGGTCATACATTATCATAGTCACGGAGGTTTAGTCGGATCTCAACTTTTCTTGTTACTTGGGTAGCAATGATGTATTGGTAGATGCCACTCATTGCTTATGTGTCTAAAGCATTTAGGCGCATTGCCAACGTCACGAGAACCTATTGGGTCACACACTAAGGACATGATGCTTCGGGAAATCTAATTAGGAGCCCGGGTTGGGAACTCGGGAGATCTGATTGGGAGATCTGATCAGGAGCTCGGGAGACTAGTTCGGGAGCTCGGGACAAGAGATCGGGAGACTCGGGTCGGGAGCTCAGGGACTTGGTCGGGAGCTCGGCGCTCGGCAGACTTGGTCGGGAGCTCGGCGCTCGGCAGACTAGGTCGGGAGCTTGGCGCTCGGCAGATTGGGTTGGGAGCTCGACAGACTTGGTCTGGAGCTCGGCGACTTGCTCGGCAGACTTGGTTGGGAGACCTGATCAGAAGCCCGAGAGGCTCGGTTGGAATTGTAGGGGAAATTCATTAAAGAGTTTAATGAAGGAAAGAGAAAAGTCTCTCTTCATTGGATGAAGAGAAAGTGAAAAGTCACATGGAAAGATGTGCTCTTTATTGGCTTTAATGAAGGGAAGTCAAAGAGACAAAAGACTCTTCATATTCATGGGATGAGTATAAAAGAGAGTCTAGTCATTTTGAATGACAAGTGAGAGTATTCCCTTTCTTCTTCCCTTCCTCATCTCCCTCTTTTGGCCGAAACCCTATTGTAGGATTCTTGGTGTTCCGCGAGCTACCTCAAGTTGCAGTACAACTAAGATAGTTCTTCCCGAAGTTAGGAGATCGTGTCCGTATGGATACAAATAGAGGCATGGACACTTGAACATGCAAGAGATCCGACGCATCTTGGACGAGCGGGATAAGCGAAAGGGCACGCTCCAAAGGTATACATTGTAGATAGATCTATTAGATAGATGAACTTTGTACGAGTTTTTCTTTCGCATGGATCACTCAAGGGATCTTGTTTTCGCTGCGTTTTGTGTTTTGATGCCGGGAGATCCCAACAATCAGCACATTCACGCAAGGACTCTCTAAAGGTGACTTCTTTCGATTGCTGGTGAAGAAGCCACCAGTTAGCTTCGACGACATTTTGGGGGCGGTCAGTCAAACACGTCAATGTCGAAGAGGTGCAACACACCCACCACAAAGATCCGGCGGGAGTCCCTATCCAAATCTCGGTACGATCCAAGAGGAGAGAACCATCCGCACCAGCTCATGCAAAGGATCCTCGCTCTGCGAAGGATCACTAGATCGGTAAGAAGAGGTTGGTGGAGACGGTCGACATCGCAAGACCCGAACCACTGAAAAAATACTGCGACTTCTACAGTAGCACAATGCACTCTACAGAGGAGTGTTATTGTAGGGATCCATATGCAAAAATATTTAAAATTGCAGCAGAAATAATAGATGCCATGAGCGATCTATATAAAAGGAAACTCATACAAAGTTAATTTACAAATTCCTATCGTATAGGTATACCTTTGGTGTATGCCCTTCGTTTATCCCACTTGTCCGAGGTATGCCGAATCTCTTGCATGTTCAAGTGGCCATGCCTCTATGCGTATCCACATGAACACGATCTCTCAAGCTTCAGAGAAGAATCACCTTTGTGGTGCTGGCCACAAGAGGAGATTCACAAAGCAAGAAGGAGAGGGAGAAGAGGGTTTTCGGCCAAGACAAAGAGGGGAAGGAAAAATGACAAGTTCTACATCCAAATGACAAGAAAAACTCTTTTATACTCATCTCATGAATATGAAGAGTTTTTGTCCCTTTAGCTTCCCTTTATTAATGCCAATGAAAACCCAATTAGAGCACATTTTCTCATATGACTCTTCAACTTCTCTTCATCCAATGAAGAGGAACATTTCATCTTCCTCTATTATTAATTTATTAAACATTTTAATGAATTAATATCTCATTTAAATGTGGTTGAGTCTAATCTAAATGAGTCTAACTTAAATTAGATCTCAATCTCATAATCCAATTGGATGCACTTGAGTCTAACTCAATTAATCCAATTCGGATCAAATCTTAGTCAAACTAAGATCAATTAATCTCCAAAGCATTGTGTCCTTAGTGTGTGACCCAATAGGTTTTCGTAACATTGACAATGAGTTTAAACCAATTTAGACACATAAGTAATGAGCGGCATCTAACAATGCATCATTACTACCCAAGTGACGAGAAAGTCGAGATCCGACTTAACCTTCGTGACTATGACAATATATGATCTGTTGGATCGTGAAAACCGATAGAGGGGGGGGGGTGAATATCGGAAATCGTTCTTTTTCGGAAAACTAAGAGTAAGTGCACAGCGGAAATAAAAATAAGAGACACAGCACAAAGACACAGTGGTTTTTACTTGGTTCGGAGCCTGTGTCGACTCCTACTCCAAGGCTCACGGTCGTTGACCGTTTACTTTAGGCAATTCTATATTCGCGCAAATAGGTTACACAATTTAATTACAAAATGAGTGCAATAAAATATAATAAATTAAGTACGCTCTTCTTTACCAACGTCCGGAGTAGGTCGACTCTTTCGGGGTAGCGGGACATCGTCGGCTCGAGGTGAAGCATTTCTGGAGCAAGGCACGAGCGTAGAAGAGCTTTGAGGCGTTGAGAGAATTGATGTTGGAAGCCTGGGGTCGAGGGCCCTTTATATAGGGCTAGGGGGCGCCCGGGACGTCGGGGGCGCCCCCCACGTGGCCTTTGATCCGCACAGATCTCGGTCAGCGTCTATCCTCTGGATCCGCTTTGACCGGGGCGCCCGAAGCGCTCGAGGCGCCCGCATTGACCGGGTCAAAGTTCTATCTTCTTGGCTTCGATGGCTTCTTAGTTCGAAGTAAGCGCATGGGGGCGCCCGGGAGCAGCGGGGGCGCCCGGGAGCACGGGGGCGCCCCGCCCAGCAGCTTTTCGAACCCTTCTTCTTTTGATGTGTTTTGTATGTACCTTGGGGGCGCCCGGGACACTCCGGGCGCCCTACTCAGCCTTTGCCTCTCTCCTTTGAGGCTTTCTGAGCTGCAGACACACGTTCCTTCGGTCCTGCATCTAGGGTTAGTCCAAAATACAATGCAATAAAATATTTATTTGTTCATACAACCATAGCTGTCTTGGTTCTGACTTTGGTATCCAAAATGGAGTCCTAGGTCGAACCGACGCCTACTGTTCCCTCGACGGGGAACGCATCCTCACCTACTCCTCTCGGGAGAATTTACCTGATGCTAACCGTTCCTTTGGTTGGACTTTTGCCTGACGGTCCTTTGTCAGGTCTTGTAAATTGGCAGTCCTTCGCCAGTTGCCTAGCAGTCCTTCGCTAGGGCTTCGTTGCTGGCAGTCCTTCGCCAGTGCCTAGCAGTCCTTCGCTAGGGCTTGATGCTGGCAGTCCTTCGCCAGTTGCCTAGCAATCCTTCGCTAGGGCTTTCTTTCCTGGCATTCCTTTGCCAGTGCCTAGCAGTCCTTCGCTAGGGCTTTTCCTGCACACTTGATTAACTTGTTAGAAAACAAGAAAGACTTAACTTTTGACCTATGTTGCCATTATCAAAACACAGGTTTGACTTAGGTGCATTTCTGCACCAACAATCTCCCCCTTTTTGATTTATGGCAACCCTAGTTCAAAAAGTTAAGTTTAAGCAAAACATGAAAAAGTTTTATCTTTTGTTCCCTCCCCCTGGAGGGAATCTCCCCCTAGATTTTTCAAAAATTCGTGGGGTAAAAAAAACTTTACTTGTACTTGAAAACTTTTTGAAAATGTTAGCTTAAGTAAGAATTTCAGTTTTGAATACAATTTTGAAAAACTTTAGAGTACTTAAAAATTTTGACAATCTTAAGTGAGAACCTTTTGAAAAGCTAGAGTACTCAGGAAAATTTTGAAGGCTTGAGAAAAAATCTTGCAGCTAGAGTACTTAGCAACATTTTAAAAGCTTTTAAGAAATTTTGAAACTAGAGTACTTTAGGCAAAATTTTGAAAGAAATTTTGAAGCTGGAGTACTTTAGGAGAAAGTTTTAAGAACTTAAGTACTTCTTCAAAAAGTTTAAGCTTTTGAATAAGGGAAAATATATTTTTGAAAAAATTTTATCCTCTCCTTTTTGAAATAAAAAAAAAATTTCTTTTTCCTTTCCTATCTCTCCCCCTTTGCCATATATCAAAACAAATAAATATAGCATGAATAAACGAAAGAAATAAGAATTTGCTGTACTGAACCAATTCATAATTAGATTTACACTAAGTCAATCAATTTTCTCTATAGGGACCTGTCTAACCCATTTAGCTACTTACTAACTGTTATAAACAGTAGTTTTTGCTAGGGTTAGTCAAGTTAAGTGTTTCTGTTCAAGTTAGATTTTCTAAACTTGACACTTAACTGGATTGCTGTTTAAGTTGTATTTAGTGCCCCAATTACTGCAGATGCACTGACTTAAAGCATCTTGAATTAAGGCAAAGACCTAAGCATCTCAACCCTTTCTAGGTTATCAATCAAAAGTACCCTAAGGTGCTTGTGAGATGCTGGCTTCTAAGTCTATAGGTGCATGCAGTTCTAGAGTTAGGGCCTAGGCTAAGTCCATTTTCGAAAAAGCCCTAGTTTTTAAAGGGGGTTGTTTTGCAATAAAACTAAGAGAAAAAAAATGAAACCTGATTTTGAAATCAAGTAAAGCAGTTTTTCAAAATCAAAGAATTTTACAAACAATTGTAAATCAAGTAAAAAATAATCTATTCTACAAAGCACAATCCTAACTGCCTTCTTAGTGAGCTGAACTCAGACTCAGGTAAGGGCTTTGTGAATATATCAGCTAGGTTGGATTTAGAGTCAATATACTTAAGTACTATTTCACCCCTGTTTACATGGTCTCTTACAAAATGATGTTTGACTTCTATATGTTTGGTTCTGGAGTGTTGGATTGGGTTTTTAGTTAAGTTAATTGAACTTATATTGTCAATAAATACTTGAGTTTGGGTGTAGTTGAGCTGGAAGTCCTTAAGTGTGTGCATCATCCATAAAAGTTGAGCCACACACTCTCCTAATGCCACATACTCAGCTTCAGTTGTGGATAGAGCTACACAGTGTTGTTTTCTGCTGCACCAACTGACTAGACTTTGACCTAACAGTTGGCAGCTTCCACTTGTGCTCTTTCTATCTAACTTACAGCCAGCATAGTCAGAATCTGAGTAACCGGTTAAAGCAAAAGTTGAGGTCCTAGGATACCAAATCCCTACATTTAGGGTGCCCTTTACATATCTCAGTATTCTTTTTAGGGCTGCTAAGTGCGTTTCCTTAGCACAGGTTTGGTATCTAGCACACATCCCTACAGCAAAGAGAATATCAGGTCTACTGGCTGTAAGGTACAGTAGGCTACCTATCATACTCCTATAGAGTTTAGGGTCTACTGGTTTGCCATCAGGGTCACTATCTATCTTTATATTAGTGGCCATGGGGGTACTTATGCTTTTAGAGTTATCCATTTTAAATTTCTTTATTAATTCTTTAGCATATTTGAATTGATGAACATAGTTACCATCCCTAGTTTGTTTGATTTGTAGTCCTAGGAAAAATGTAAGCTCACCAACTAAGCTCATTTCAAATTCATCTTCCATTATCTTGACAAATTCTTTTAGAAAGTTGGTGTTGGTGGATCCAAAGATTATGTCATCTACGTAAATTTGGGCAATAAATAATCTTTTCCTAGGGTTTTAATAAATAATGTTGAGTCAATTTCGCCTTGTTTAAATTCTTTAGAAGTTAAATAGGTTGATAATCGTTCATACCAGGCCCTAGGTGCTTGTTTTAGCCCATATAATGCTTTGTAGTTTGTAAACATAGTTAGGTTTATCTAAGTCCTCAAACCCTGGGGTTGTCCTACATAAACTTCTCTTTATGAATCCATTTAAGAAGGCTGACTTTACATCCATTTGATATAACTTAAATCCTTTATGGATGCAAAGCTAACAAATTCTAATGACTCGAGTCTAGTACTGGGCATATGTTTCATCATAGTCTAATCCCTCTACTTGGCTGAAACCCTTTGCTACTAAGCGTGCTTTATTTCTGACTATTTCTCCTTGATCATTCAACTTATTCCTAAAGACCCACTTAGTGTCAATGATGGATTTGCCCTCAGGTTTAGGTACTAATTCCCAGACTTGGTTTCTCTCGAATTGAGCTAGTTCTTCTTGCATCGCTATGATCCAATCAGGATCAGGTAGGGCTTCTTCTATAGTTTTGGGTTCAATTTTTGATATAGTTCTTAAATTGGTATGACCTAATCTCCTATGCCAGAGGTTTGTTTGTTCTAACTGTGTTAACATACATTTGGGTATAAGGGGAAGATTTATAGTGTATACATTATTTTTCCTAGTGCCCTTAAGTATGATTTCTGAGTCTTGTTCATTTCTAATTAGGCAGTTAGAATTGTTGAAAGTAACTATATAACCAGAATCACATAACTGACTTATGCTGAGCAAGTTAAAATTAAAGTTTTCAACCAATAGAACTTTCTTAATAATGAAATCAGATTTAAGCTCAATATTACCTGACCCAATTACTTTGAGTGTAGCATTATTGCCAAATGCCACGGAGCCTAGGTTTTTGAGTTTGAGCTTGGTGAACTTCAATTTATCTCCAGTCATGTGTCTGGAGCAACCGCTATCCAACATCCATTGGTCCAAATCTTTATGTTCCTACGCATAAAGAATTTTCTTGATTTGGATCCAATTAGAATCAGGAATAGCTTAAATTGAGTTTCACTGCCTAATCTGTCTCACCCAAATCTAGAGTTTTCAATCACGTTAACCTTATAGGTTTTGTGAGACAGGTTTTGATAGTTTTGAAAGTTTATTTAAAGATAATTAAATTTTGAAAACTTAATTAATTTTGAAATTTTTGAAAAGATGTTAAGATCTACACTTAGCTGAAATTTTGTGTTAGATTCGAATTTGACAAAAATTAATTTGAATTTGAATTTCTAAAATTGGCTTCCAGGTCTTGGCGAGGCACTAGGCCTTCTTTGGCCGAAGCCTTATGGGATCATCCACCCTTTCCTTGACAAAGCCTTTTAAAGAAATTTCATTTTCAAAATTATTCTTTGAAAAATTTCTGGTCTAACTAGTTTGGATTTTGGATCGGTAGCTTCGGCTAGTTTCACCAGTCTAAAGAGATCAAGTGAACTTGATCTTATTAGAATTGGTTTCCCTAACGTACTATCATCTCACCTCCACCCAATACTATGTTGTCAAATTTCAGCTAAGTTTGTTTAGTCCTTAAGCTACCCTAAATCTAAGCATGGTATAATGCAGAAATTAAATAAACAATCAATCAAGCAATTTTAAATTAATAATAACAAATTTATCTAATAATGAAAATAGTTTTCAGTTTGGCTCCCCCTGGACTAAAGCCACGGTGATGGTTAGGCAAGATGTGAATCTTGTCCTTGGGGATCCAATACTGATTTGATCCAGTCGGTTTGTTCAGGTATAGTTTAGGTACCCATGCCTGAATTTTACCTCTGGACTGATTCAGTACAGCAAGGTATGATCTTTGCCGAGATTTGGTTCTATAGCCCAATCCGGATCGATTTAGAACAGATTTCTGTTTTCCAAGGATCATGTCAAGACCTTTGGAACCAGATGTAAATCGTTCTAGTGCTGATCTAAGATCCTTAACCTGAGTTTTCAGGGAGGAGTTTTCCTTTTCAAGTTTTTCAACTTGAATAGGAGTTCCTTCCTGAACCTTCTCGGTTAAGGGTTTAGAGTCAGCTCCCTCTTTCAGGAGTTTTACTTCCTGTCGGAGGGATTCGACTCGGAGTTTGGCTTTAGCCAAGTCTCGAGAAAGAAATGAAATCAACTCACTTAATTGCAATCTATTAAAACCAGTTACCTTTATTTCTCCGTCTTCTGTGAAGGTCAGCTCGCCGTCCTCTTGTTCTGATTCTGACTCGACTTTTTCTGAGGCAGTCAGAGCTAGGAGATTGGACTGAGGCGCCTCTTCTTCTTCTTCTGAGGAAGACTCGTCCCAGGTTGCTTGTAGCGCCTTCTTTCTTCTCGTCTTCTTGGACTCTTTCAGATTTGGACACTCTGTTTTGTAGTGGCCCTTTTTCTTGCACTCGTAGCAGGTCACATTAGGCTTGTTCGCGGGTTCAGCTGGTTCGTCTTTTCTTCGACCGGTTTTCCTTTTGTTGGTTCGGTTCTTCAGCTCCTTGTAGTAGTTTCGAGCGAGTCGGACCAGCTTAGTTTGTTCTCCTTCTTCGTCTTCTGAATCTGAGTCAGAGTTAGACTCGGGTTCAGGTTCAGGCTTCTTCTTCGTTGTCCTTCCAGTTTTACCTGCAATGAAAGCAATACCTTTCTCGACCATATTTGAGTTAGTTTGTTCGTGTAGTTCTAGTTCGGAAAACAATTCATCTAATTTTATTTTAGAAAGATCTCTAGAGACCTTGTATGCATCTACCATAGATGCCCACAAGGTGTTTCTAGGAAAGGCGTTTAGAGCATACCTTATTAGGTCACGATTTTCAACCTTGTGACCTATTGTGTGAAGACCGTTCATTACCTCCTGGATTCGTGCGTGGAGCTGGGCTGCTATTTCGTTGTCGGCCATCTTGATAGTGTAGAGTTTATTCAGTAGCAGATCCCTTTTGCTGATCCTGGTGTCCGAAGTCCCTTCGTGCATCTCGATCAGTTTTGTCCATAGCTCTTTTGCACTGTTGAAGGGGCCCACTCGGTTCAGCTCTTCCTTTGTCAGCCCGCATTGTAGGGTTTGCGTTGCTTTTGCGTCGGCTTCTATCTTGCGCTTTAGAGTGTTGTCCCACTCCGAGTAGCTTTGTGGAAGTCCTTCCGCATTACGGGGGATCTCCAGACCGGACTGGATAATGATCCACATGTCCACCTGAGTTTTCAGGTGGACCTCCATGCGACTTTTCCAGTAGGAAAAGTCTTCTCCACTGAAGAGTGGAGGTCTAGCGGTGTTGAATCCCTCTTGCATAGACATTTGTTCTGTAAAAGGAAACTTACAAACAAGGTGTCCCAAGACTTGGTCTTGGATTAGCAGTGCGGGATAAAGATAATTAAGTACAAAAAAAAAAATTAAATTCGAAAAGAAAAAAAATCCGAAAATTTTTTTCAAACTGGTGGTTGCACCAAGTTTGAAAACCCCGCTCTGATACCACTTGTTGGATCGTGAAAACCGATAGAGGGGGGTGAATATCGGAAATCGTTCTTTTTCGGAAAACTAAGAGTAAGTGCACAGCGGAAATAAAAATAAGAGACACAGCACAAAGACACAGTGGTTTTTACTTGGTTCGAAGCCTGTGTCGACTCTTACTCCAAGGCCCACGGTCGTTGACCGTTTACTTTGGGCAATTCTATATTCGCGCAAATAGGTTACACAATTTAATTACAAAATGAGTGCAATAAAATATAATAAATTAAGTACGCTCTTCTTTACCGACGTCCGGAGTAGGTCGACTCTTTCGGGGCAGCGGGACGTCGTCGGCTCGAGGTGAAGCGTTTCTGGAGCAAGGCACGAGCGTAGAAGAGCTTTGAGGCGTTGAGAGAATTGATATTGGAAGCCTGGGGTCGAGGGACCTTTATATAGGGCTAGGGGGCGCCCGGGACGTCGGGGGCGCCCGGGACGTCGGGGGCGCCCCCACGTGGCCTTTGTGTTGGGACTGGGTGCATGTCGACAAGGATACGAGTTCGTAAAATTTAAAATTTTTACGTGCAGCGGAAGAGTTTGCATAAAATAATTTCCTAAATTATTTTAACTTCGTATCTAGCATGCAACCTTATAGTGTATCGACATAATCATAAAATAAAAGTTTGCAAAAAGTAAACTAATTTACCAAGTACCTCGCGTAACTCGAAGTAAGGGACGAGATCCAACCGTAGCGTCCCTTGGAAGCTTCGCCTCTATTCGCGTCCACGCCGAGTTCTCTTCGGGATGACTTCGCAAAGTCACGAGTTTTGTGCCGACAAGAACTACTAGATTCTCTATAGGCACAACTTGAAAGATCAAGAGAAGAGTTAGAAACTAACAAACAAGAAGTAACGGAATCGAATTCCGAGAGGAGAGGAGTCGCTATCCGCTTCTTCTTCTTCTTGTTCGGGTTCTTCTTCTTCTAGTGGCTCACGGCAACACCTCCTTGGTGTTGTGATTGGGCGCCGGCCCTAGAGGAACTAGGGTGTGCCGGCCCTAGAGAGCTAGGGTGCGCCGGCCCTAAGGAAAGAAGAAGAGAAGGAGGAGAGAAGAGAAGAGAGGGAGAGAATAATTAATCTCTTAATTACTCAATTGGAATTAAGGGCTAGCCTTTGGTTCCTTTATATAGTAGCAACTCCTTTGCTAAGTCTCCCTCTTAACCGGATTAACGGAATTAGTTATAAGAAATTTATCTTATAAATTTTCTTATTGCTTATTCCTTTTAAGCCTAGTCTTATTATAAACAATTTATAATAAAACAAATTAGTTATCATAAGAGATTTATCCTATAAATTCTCTTATGAATTTTATTATAACTAACTTTATAATAAAACTAATTATTTATCATAAGAAATTTATCCTATAAATTCTTATGAATTAATTCCGTTTAAACCAAGTCTTTATTATAAACTAATTTATAATAAAAACTAATTCTTCTTCTCTTTAAATTATGGAATAAATTTTATAAGAAATTTATAAACTTTCTTATTATGGATAAATCAATTCATAATTGATTTTATAAAATTAAAATGAACCAACTCATGGATTATTTTAATCTTCCATAAAAGAATAAATTTCTATAAATTTTATTTATATAAATTTCTTTATACAAATTTATTTATCCATAATTTATAAAATAAATCGCGCTATATTTATTTTATTAATTAAACCAATTAAATTGGTTTTCTCCTTTTATTTGGCCGGCCACCAAAGAGGGGTTAACACCCTCTTTGGTCGGCCAAACCCAACCCGGACCGTCGTGAATTAAACTCATTTAATTCGCCCAAAAAAGCCTTCAAAAGACTTAGCCATTTTTAGCTTCTAATGCGCCTCTGACTAACTCAGATTCGACTTATTTCTCTTGATCGGAAAATCCAATTTTCAACTCGTTTTAAATCCCTCGGATTACTCGTAGTGCGTGTGACTAAATAGGCTTTCGATTTTGTTGGCCGTCTATAATTAACTAATTATAGAACGATCATGAGTGGCACCTAGTAGTACATCATGATCCCCAATTAATCGAAAGATCAACGGTTTGACCTCAAAAGAAATTATTCTGAAACCCTTCAGCAGCTCTAATGAATCGTGCCCCATTCCCTTCACCACCTTATATCCACTTGGATCAGGACACGGTCAATGGTGTCAGTCCCCACTAGGCTGACTACGTCACGCCTAGCCCAAGTAATGTCTTACTCGTCCTTTGGATTTCTAATTACTCTCATGTATTTTAGAGACTCTCACTCTAAACATGATATGCTCTGGCCAGAGGCTTTGAGTAACAATCCGACGATAGGCCTGGGTATACATCTCCTCGCAAGGAGTGGTGAATCCTTTGTAGGCTGTTCAAACATCTTCGGGCACTTCGGCTTATACCCGATCATCTTGGGTCCACACCTCCTTGGAGATGCTTGCTTAAGATGTCAAAGTATAAGTCTCCATGACCAAGATGACTTGAACACCGCAAGTCAAAGGAACATCGCACTTAAGCCGCAGTAAGATCTTCATTGACATATCTACATGTAGATTCCCATATGAAGTCTTACAGCTAGTCACTCCAATGAACTAGTTCCCTTAACTAGCATCCATGTTTATCTCCGGACATCTCAATGTCACCAGCCAGTGAGAATCAGCTGATTAGAGAATAACACATGCTAGTCTCAACAGAATTGATAGTGTCCGTTTTTATCAATTCATCGACTAGGGATATTTTCAATACTTCACATTTGCGCATTTAGAGATAATCACTAGTTGTGATCTCATCACAAATTCTCTTATGCTGTGAGTTGTATTGCGGACATTCAGTAGATGAGTTTAAGATCCCAATCAAATACACAAGCATGTATACTCAAATAGTGAATTATCATTTATTAATATAAATGTTTTACAATCATAAGGCGATTGCCTTAGGACACTTCTCTCATATCACTAACAAACTCCCACTTGGCCTAATGCCAATCGCTACGGTATCCAATACCACAGGCTCTAATATGACCCTCAAACTTGCTGTGAGTTGTATTTCAGTGGGAACACTCTCAATTTGTATGTCATTCCTACTTATAATCTATCTGATCAGATGATAGCGGCGAAGCACGTGTTTGGATCGCTGATGAGACCTTGGTTCCTTTGCTTGTGCAATAGCTCCATTGTTGTCGCAGTAAACCGGCACTGCATCATCAATGGTTGGAACCACACCAAGTTCGGAGATAAACTTCTTGATCCAGACTGCTTCCTTTGCTGCTTCCGAAGCTGCGATATATTCCGCTTCCGTGGTAGAATCCGCTACGGTGTCTTGTTTGGAACTCTTCCAACTTACTGCGCCTCCATTCAAAGTAAATACGTATCCAGACTGCGATTTGGAGTCATCCTTATCTGTCTGGAAACTGGCATCTGTATACCCACGTATTACCAAATCTCCTTCTCCATATATTAGGAACACATCCTTAGTTCTTCTTAAGTACTTAAGGATTGTCTTAACAGCCGCCCAGTGATCCATTCCTGGATCCGACTGGTATCTGCTTGTGACTCTCAAAGCATACGATACATCAGGCCTAGTACATAACATAGCATACATGATAGATCCTATCGCGGATGCATAGGGAATCTTATTCATGCAAATCCTCTCGTCTTCTGTGCGCGGACACATAGACTTTGAAAGGTTGATCCCATGCCTAATGGGAAGGTAACCTTTCTTGGATTCCGACATGCTAAACCTTTTTAGCACTCGGTCTATATATGTAGACTGCGAAAGACCAAGCAACCGTTTTGATCTATCTCTATAGATTCTAATCCCAAGGATATAGGTTGCTTCTCCCAGGTCTTTCATGGAGAAAGTTTTGGATAACCAAATTTTAACTGTCTGTAAGACTGAAATATCGTTTCTTATAAGTAAGATGTCGTCGACATATAATACTAGGAATACGACTGCACTCCCACTAACCATCTTGTACACACAAGGTTCGTCAGGATTTTGTGAGAAATCAAACTTTTTGATTGTCTCATCAAAACGGATGTTCCAGCTCCTAGATGCTTGCTTCAGTCCATATATGGATCCTCGAAGCTTGCATACCTTGGTTTTATCAACCGATGTGAAACCTTCAGGCTGTATCATGTATATGTCCTCAAGCAGGTTTCCGTTAAGGAAAGCTGTTTTCACATCCATTTGTCATATCTCATAATCATAATGAGCTGCTATGGCTAGGAGCATCCGAATGGATTTAAGCATAGCTACTGGCGAATAGGTTTCGTCATAATCAATTCCTTGCTTCTGACGATATCCTTTTGCCACTAATCTAGCCTTAAAGGTAACAACATTACCTTCCATGTCGGTTTTCTTCTTGAAAACCCACTTGCACCCTATGGGTTTAATCCCTTCAGGTGGGTTAACCAAGTCCCATACTTGATTTTCGTACATGGAATCCATTTCCGACTTCATGGCTTCAAGCCATTTATCCCTTTCTGAACTTTTCAGAACATCTTCATAACTGATAGGTTCGTCATCGTCAATGAGCAACACGTCGTTCGATTCACTTACGAGAAACCCGTATCTCTCTGGAATGTTGCGTGTCCTATCAATTGGAGTATTCACTTACGAGGTGGTGTAGTTTTAGGTTCAACTGATAGCTCATTATGAATTATCGGTTGTGGGCCTAGACTCGGTGTCTCTGTAATGTCAATTGGAGTTTCTTGAACTTCATCAAGTTCAATGCCACTCCCACTGTTTTCTTGTAAAAGAAATTCTTTTTCTAGAAATACAGCATGCCTTGAAACAAACACCTTTTGTTCCAAGGGATGATAGAATTGGTAACCCTTCGTTTCCTTAGGGTATCCAATAAATAGACATTTATCAGACTTAGCATCCTATTTGTCTGATACAACCCGCTTCACGTAAGCAGGACAACCCCATATCTTAAGGTGAGTTAAGTGAGGTTTCTTACTATTCCAAATCTCATATGGAGTAGTAGAGACTACCTTGGTCGGGACTCTGTTTAATAAATAAACAGCTGTCTTAAGTGCATAACCCCAAAAGGATTTTGGAAGAGTTGCATGATTCATCATCGACCTAACCATGTCCATCAAGGTTCGGTTTCGCCTCTCAGATACACCATTATGCTGTGGTGTATATGGCGGAGTCCATTGGGATAATATCCCATTGTCCCTTAGATAATCTTGAAACTCTTGACTTAAGTATTCACCACCCCGATCGGATCGAAGTATTTTAATACTTTTGCCAAGCTGTTTCTCTACTTCATTTCTGAACTCTTTGAATTTCTCAAAGGCTTCAGAATTGTGTTTCATCAAGAACACGTACCCAAATCGTGAGTGATCATCGATAAAGGTGATGAAGTAGCTATAGCCTCCTTGTGCAAGAGTTGACATTGGTCCACATACATCAGTATGTATTAGACCAAGCAATTCTCCCACTGGATTACCTTTTCCGGTAAAGGGTAATTTGGTCATCTTGCCTTTTAAGCACGATTCGCATGTATCAAATGAATCGGGTTCAAATGATTCCAAAATTCCACATCGGTGCAATTCGGTCATGCGTTTCTTACTTACATGGCCAAGACGGCAATGCCAAGTGTAGGAGTCTATTCGATTATCTATTCGAGCACGTTTGTTGCTAACTTTGATATTGAAAACGTCACTGGATAAGTCTAACGTGTAGATGCCATTGCACAAAGTTCCATTCCCATAAAGAACGCCATTTAAAGTTATGTAACAACAATTGTTACTAAAAGTCAAATGATAACCTTTTTCATTCAAACATGAAATAGATACAATGTTCTTTATTAACGAAGGAATGAAATAACAATTATCCAGTTCTAAGATACGTCCAGTCGGGAGCTTTAGCAAATATGTTCTGATAGCAACAGCAGCAATCCTTGCTCTATTTCCAACTCGCAAATCTGCTTCTCCCTTGACGAGTCTTCTTCTATTCCTTAGCCCCTGTATGTCATTACATATATGTGAGCTACACCCAGTATCAAGTACCCAGGTATTTGAGGAAACAGAGTGACATTCAATAACGAAGATTCCTGAAGAGGACGGGGCATCGGATGCCTTCTTCCTCAAGGACTCAAGATAAACTTTGCAATTTCTTCGCCAGTGACCCTCCTTGCCACAATGAAGGCAAGTGCCTTTTGGTTTCTTTTCAATTTTTTTAGCCTTTTTCTTCTTTCCCTTATTCTGTTCTTTGGCCTTCCTCTTAGAACCTTTCTTCGAGGAACCAACTAACAGAACTGCCTTTTGTTCCTGCTTTACAGAAGGCTCTACAGACTTCAGCAGGTTGACTATCTCAGGAATGGTAGTTTCCAGCTTGTTCATCCGATAGTTCATCACAAATTGCGAATAACTTTTGGGCAAACAACTCAGAATTAAGTCAATACTTAGTTCATGATCCATTGCAAAACCGAGTGTGTTCAGTCGCTCAATGTACCCCAACATCTTTAGGACAAACTGCGAGGCAGAAGTGCTTTCTTGCATCTTAGTTGTGAAGAGGAGTCTGGAGACTTCGAACCTTTCGGATCTCGCCTGCTCTTCAAACAACTCATTAAGATGGAAGATGATGGTATAAGCATCCATATGCTCATGCTGCTTTTGTAGCTCAGGTATCATAGAGGCTAGCATGATGCAACTTGCAAGTTCAGAATCGGTCACATGTTTCTGATAGGCCACCAATTGGTCTGGAGTTGCATCTGCTGGAGGATTTGAGGGAAGTAGATTTTCAAGGACATAAGCAATCTTCTCTGCCTTGAGGACTATCCTCAGGTTTCGAAGCCAATCCATGAAGTTAGGCCCAGTTAATTTGTTGGTGTCCAAGATGGAACGCAAATTCAGAGAAGACATGATCGAGTGATTAACCTATAAATACAAATTGAGATTATGTGAGAAGATTTATTAAAGAATGTATCAACATACATAAATTAAATCCTATTTATTTTACGAATTGAGTTACCCTTATTATCAATTCGGGAGATCGTAGGAACATCTCCAAATAGGTTGATATCCAACCATAGATAAGAACAACCATGGCTGTGGCCATCAAGTTCTTCTTAGCTATGAAGGTAGGTAATTATACCGATTACACATCACATATATGTAACTATCACATTATGCTATCAACTAATTGAATGTTTGCATAAAACATTGGGTTGTTAACTCATTAACAAGTATGTATCATTATACATAGCACCTACTGCACCTCTCTTTACATCGACCTTGGCTGTGGCACAACAAATCGATGCTCCAAGCTTAAGGCTGACCCATTAATCAAGAAATAGTTTTAATATGGTTGGAGCTCATTCAACCGCTTAGTCAGGCTTGGATGTGTCCAATAACCAAAACTAATGATTGACCTCTGACTCGACCTATATTATTCATAAACTAATTCCATGGTTTGAACATGTTGAGGTTCAAGTCGGGCATGGATGTGTCCATCAACCCAAGCGAGAAACAAAACTCCGATTCTAACCATATTAATGGAAGGTGTAGGCCTTAATATTTTGTAAGGGGTTTTGGGTCTCATTCTCTTTAAGCACATTCATGACATAAAATTATGTAATGACTAACGATTTCCTTAATAAAGTATGTATGTGACTTAATTTATCAAGTCTCATGAATTAAATTAGGAACCGGATTTCCTAATTATGATTTCATACTTTATTAAAGGAATTGTTTTGGGAAACAATTTCCTAAATTGTCATAATTAATTTCGAAAATAATATGTTCAAGACTTTGATTTCTCTAAATCAAATCTTATTAAATTAAGAGACAAATCCCTTAATTCAACCACATATTATTTTCATGAAAATCTCATTTAAGAAACTCTATAGGAAATCATTTTCCTAATTAATTTTGGAGACAACAATATGTAAGAGCATCACGTCTTCAAACATATTTTATTCATGGATTTAATTAATTACAACAAATTGTTTTCTAAGGGTGGCTCCCCGAGGCTCAGATACCCAAAGAAAAGTAAGGTGTTGTAAATCCAATTGGACGGCTCCCCGAGGCTCAATCCAATCAAACATGACAATTTCAATTAAAAATTGGAAAATTAAATTACAACAACTAACATTAAATTGGACGGCTCCCCGAGGCTCAATCCAAAATAAAGAATTTTGTTGTCAATTTAAAAACCAATTCAAATTTAATTGTCAATTAACTGTCCATGAATTTGTCTAGACTTTCTTAAAAGAAAGTGCCCAAAATTACGAGATTTCAAAAATAGGTTTTCAGAATAATTGTAAGTTTCTGGTACAAAGGAAACTTACATATTTCCAAAATTGGAAAATTTCTAAAATAGAAAAATTTCTAAAATTGGAAAGTTTCCAAAGATGGGAAGATTTCGAAATTATTATAAAATTTCAGAAAATAGAAAATTTCAAACGTTTGCGAAAATAGAAGATTTCGAAACGTTTGCGAGGGTTTCAGAATTGTTTCTGAGGTCAACCGTTGATCTTTCGATTAATTGGGGATCATGATGTACTACTAGGTGCCACTCATGATCATTCTATAATTGATTAATTATAGACGGCCAATATAAATCGAAAGCCTATTTAGTCACACGCACTACAAGTAATCCGAGGGATTTAAAACGAGTTGAAAATTAGATTTTCCAATCAAGAGAGATTAGGTTTGGTTGAGCCAAACGATAAGTCGAATCTGAATTTTTCAGAGATGCATCGGAAGCGTAAAATGGCTAAGTCTTTTGAAGACTTAATAGATGAATTAAATAAGTTTAATTCATTGGGGCTTGGCTTGGATGGGCTGGCCAAAGAGGTCCTCGATCCTCTTTGCTTGGCCGGCCACAACAAAGGGAGAGAACCAAATTTTTGGTTCAATTTATAAAATAAACCAAGTGTGGTTTGTTTTATAAAATTATGGATGATATAAATTTTTTATATAATAAACCAAGGTTTGGTTTATTTTTCATGGAAATTAAAATGAACCATGGATTGGTTTATTTTATAAAATCAATCATGGATTGGTTTACCATGATAAGGAAATTTATTCCATAAGAGAGAAGACACTTGATTGATTTTTTATCATGAATTAAAATATGATTTTAACCATGATATAAAATCAAACTTGGCATGATGGAATAAGATATTCCATATTTAGAGGCTTGATGGTTGAGAGGCCACTATATAAAGGACCGAAGGCAAGGCTTGGGTAATAATAATAGAGATGAAGGCATAGGCTCTCTCCCTCTCTTTCTCTCCTTCTCTTCTCCTTTTCTTGCCGTGCGCCAACCAGCCCCAAGAAGGAGCACCAGCCGGCCGCCCCTACCCTTTCCCTGCCGACCACCACCTGCTGCCAAAAGAAGGTGCTGTCGGAATTAGAGTTTGCCGCAAGGATCTTTTTGCCGCAAGCCTCTTCTTTTGCTTCGCCGGAATTTTGATTTTGGCCATCCTTTTGTGGTTAGTCTTCTGACTTCTCTCTTGGTTTTTCTTGTCTCGTTCGTGGAGAATCTAGTAGTTCTCAAGAACACGAAACTCATGGCTTTGCGAAGTCATCCCGAAGATACTCGGCGTGGTCGCGAATAGAGGCGGAGCTTCCAAGGGACGCTTACGGTTAGATCTCGTCCCTTCCTTCGAGATACGCGAGGTAATACGTAAATTAGTTTATGTTTCTGCAAAATTTTAAATATATGATCATGTCTACACAAGATAAAATTGCATGCATAGATGTGTGGTTAAATGATTTAGAGAAATTATTTATGCTAAACCTTCCGATGCACGTAATTAATTTTGAAATTACGAACCCGCATCCATGTCAACATGCACCCGATCCCAACAGTGGTATCAGAGCCAAGGTTTGTGTTCGACATAATCATATAATTATTTTTGCGGAAAGCTTTGTCATGATCTCAATTTCGGAATATTTTCCAATTATGGTAAATTTTCGATTTATGAATTTCAAAGTTTGGAAATCCTCATGAAATTTCGCAAACTTTTGAAATATCTCTGTTTATGAAATTTTATGATAATTGAGAAAAGTTTTCTTTTTTGGAAATTTTTCATTTTTGGAAATTTCCTATTTTGGAAATTTTTCAATTTTGAAAAAACGTAAGTTTTCTTTGTACCAGAAACTTACAATTATTCTGAAATCCTTTTATTTTTGGAAACTTTTCATTTATGGAAAGCTCGTAATTTTGGACACTTTCTTTCAAGAAAGTCTAGACAAATTATGGGAATATTAATTGGCATTTAAATTTATAATTGGAAATTAAATTATTTACAAAATTCTTTATTTTGTATTGAGCCTCGGGGAGCCGTACAATTTAAAGTTAGTTGTTATAATTAAATTTCCTAAATTGAATTTAAATTGTCAAATGTTTAATTTGGATTGAGCCTCGGGGAGCCATCCAAATTAAGTTATCGATATAAATTTTTTATAAATAAAATATGTGATCAAATCTTGGAAATTTTTGAGGTGATTCTCAAACGATAATTTCCTTATTTGATTTATGAGGTGATGCTCTTACATATTATTGTCTCCAAAATTAATTAGGAAAATTGTTTCCTATAGAGTATATTTCCTTAAATAAGATTTTCATAAAAATAATATGTGGTTGAATTAAGGGAATCTATCTCTTAATTTAATAAGATTTGATTTAGAGAAATCAAAGTCTTAAACATATTAATTCCGAAATTGATTATGATAATTCAGGAAATTATTTCCCAAAACAATTCCTTGAATAAAGTATGAAATTAGAATTAGGAAATCTGGTTCCTAATTCAATTAATGAGACTTGATAAATTAAGTCACATACATACTTTATTAAGGAAATCGTTAAAACATGACATAATTATATGTCATGAATGTGCATAAAAGAAAAGGATGAGACACAAAACCCCTTACAAAATATTAAGGCCAACACCTTCCATTAATATGGTTAGAACCGGAGTTTTATTTCTCGTTTGGGTTGATGGACACATCCATGCCCGGCTTGAACCTCAACATGTTCAAACCATAGAATTAGTTTATGATTAATATAGTTGGAGTCAGAGGTCAATCCTTAGTTTTGGTTGTTGGACACATCCAAGCCTGACTAAACGGTTGAATGAGATCCAACCATATTAAAATTATGTCTTGATTAATGGGTCAGCCTTAAGCTTGGAGCATCGATTTGTTATGCCAAAGCCAAGGTCGATGTAAAGAGAGGTGCAGTTGGGTGCTATGTATATTGTTGCATACTTGTTAATGAGTTAACAACCCAATGATTTATACAAACATTCAATTAGTTGATAGCATAATGTGATAGTTACATATGTATAATATGTAATCGGTATAATTACCTACCTTCATAGCTAAGAATAACTTGATGGACTCTAGTCATGGTTGTTCTTATCTATGGTTGGATATCAACCTATTTGGAGATGTTCCTACGATCTCCCGAATTGATAAAAAAGGGCTATTCAATTCGAAAAATAAATAGGATTTAATTAATGTATATTGATGCATTCTTTATCATTCTCATCACATAACCTCAATTTGTATTTCTAGGATAATCACCTGATCATGTCTTCTCTGAATTTGCGTTCCATTTTGGACACCAATAAGCTGACTGGGCCAAACTTCATGGACTGACTTCAAAACCTGAAGATAGTCCTCAAGGCAGAAATGCTTGCTTATGCCCTTGAAGAACAACTTCCCAACCATCCTCCTGAAGATGCAACTCCAGACCAGTTAGTGGCCTATCAGAAACATGTGGCCGATTCTGAATTTGCGAGTTGCATCATGCTGGCCGCTATGGTACCTGAGCTACAAAAGCAACATGAGCATATGGATGCTCATACCATCGTCTTCCATCTTCATGAGCTGTTTGACGAGCAGGCGAGATCCGAAAGGTTTGAGGTCTCCAGACTCTTCTTCACCTCTAAGATGCAGGAAGGCACTTCTGTTTCACAGTTTGTGTTAAAGATGTTGGGATACATTGAGCGACTAGGCACACTCGGATTTGCAATGGATCACGAACTAAGTATTGACTTAATTCTGCATTGTTTGCCCAAGAGTTACTCACAGTTTGTGATGAACTATCGGATGAACAAACTGGAGACTACCATTCCTGAGTTGCTTAACCTGCTGAAGACTGTAGAGCCTTCTATAAAGCATGATCAGAAGACGGTACTGTTAGTTGGTTCCTCAAAGAAAGGCTCTAAGAGGAAGCCCAAAGAACAAAATAAGGGAAGGAAGAAAAAGGCCAAAAAGATTGAAAAGGCACCAAAAGACACTTGCCATCACTGCGGCAAGGAGGGCCATTGGCAAAGAAACTGCAAGGTTTATCTTAAGTCCTTGAAGAAGAAGGCATCCGATGCCCCATCCTCTTCAGGTATCTTCGTTATTGAATGTCACTCTATTTCCTCAGACACCTGGGTACTTGATATTGGGTGTAGCTCACATATATGTAATGACATACAGGGGCTAAGGAATAGAAGAAGACTCATCAAGGGAGAAGCGAATTTGCGAGTTGGAAATGGAGCAAAGATTGCTGCTGTTGCCATTGGAACATATTTGCTAAAGCTCCCTACTGGACTTGTCTTAGAATTGGATAATTGTTATTTTGTTCCTTCCTTAATAAAGAACATTGTATCTATTTCATGCTTGAATGAAAAGGGTTATCATTTAACTTTTAGTAACAATTGCTGTTACATAACTTTAAATGGTGTCCTTTATGGGCCGGAACTTTATGCAATGGTATCTACACGTTAGATTTATCTGTTGGATCGAGAGAAACGATAGAGGGGGGGTGAATATCGTTAAACGCTTTTCAGATGAATACAAGAGCAAGTGCGCAGCGGAATAAAAAAACAATCGCGAACACAGGTAGTTTTACTTGGTTCGGAGCCTAGGTCGACTCCTACTCCAAGGCCCACGGTCGTTGACCGTTTTCTACGGGCAATTCTATATTTTCGCAAATCAGTTTACAAGATTGAATTTACAAGTATAGTAAAGTAAACTTTTGAAAGAAGCTCTTCTTTTACCGACGTCCGATGTAGGTTGTCTTTTCGGAGCAGCGGGACGTCGTCGGTGCTTGAGTCTCGAGTCGGGAGGTTTCCAGAGCAGAGCGCGGGAGCAGAAGAGCGTAGGAGCGTTGAAAGAATTGTTGTTCGAAGCCTTGGGGTCGAGGGCCCCTTTATAGCCCCTGGGGGCGCCCGGGACGTCGGGGCGCCCCCCACGTGTCACCCGCTACACTTCCCTCTCGGTCAGCTCTGATCCCTTAAAACTCAGGATCAAGCTTTGACGGGGGCGCCCGGAACGCTGGGGGCACCCGGATTGACCGGGTCTCCTCTCATCCGTTGGCTTCGCTGGGTTCTACTTCGTTAACTTCACCTGGAGGCGCCCGGGACGCTGGGGCGCCCGGGAGCAGCGGGGGCGCCCTGCCCATGAGCTGTAGACGCAGTTCCCTTGCTTCAACTATTTGTGTTCACCTTGGGGGCGCCCGAGACACTCCGGGCGCCCTACTCAGCCTTTGCCTCACTCCTTTGAGGCTCTTTGAGCTGCAGACACTCGTTCCTTCGGTCCTGCATCCAGGGTTAGTCCAAAACAACATAAAACAATAAGATGTTAGTTTATACAGCCTTAGCTATCTTGGTTCTGACTTTGGGTCTCCAAAATGGAACCCTAGGTCGAACCGACGCCTACTATTCCCTCGACGGGGAACGCGTCCTCACCTACTCCTCTCGGGAGTATGTACCTGATGCCAACTGGCTCCTTCGGTTGGACTTTTTCCCAGCGGTCCTTTGCCAGGTCTTGGATACCAAGCTGTCCTTCGCCCGGTGCCTAGCAGTCCTTCGCCAGGTCTTCAGTCCCAAGCTATCCTTCGCCTGGTGCCTAGCAGTCCTTCGCTAGGGCTTCAGCACTCTGGCATTCCTTCGCCAATGCCTAGCAGTCCTTCGCTAGGACTTTAGTACCCTGGCATTCCTTCTCCAGTGCCTAGCAGTCCTTCGCTAGGACTTCACCTGCACACTTGAGTAACATGTTAGACAAACATTAAACCTTAACTTTTGAACCCTGTTGTCATTATCAAAACACAGGTTCGACTTTGGTGCATTCTGCACCAACAATCTCCCCCTTTTTGATTTATGGCAACCCTGATTCAAAAAGTTAAGTTAATCAGAATAAAATGAACCTTTGTTCCCTCCCCCTGGAAGGAATCTCCCCCTAGATTTTTTAAAAGTTCGTGGGGTTTTTGAAACTAAGTTCTGAGTCTAAAGTTGGATTTACTTAGAATAACAGAAACTATATTTTCCACAATAATTTATACTTGTAGGAAAAGTTTTTAGAAAAATTTGAAAACATAAGAAGGATTTTGAAAACTTAAGTTTAAAGTGCTTAGAGGAATTTTGAAAATTTCATTTCGAAGTACTTAGATAAATGTGAATAATTTCAGTTCAAAGTACTTGAAAAATTTTTGAAAATTTCAAAAAAAATTTAAACGTTTTAAGGAAGTTTGAAAACTTAAGTACGAGTACTAAGGAAAAGTTTTGAAGCCTTAAGTTAAAAGTACTCAAACAAGTTTTGAAAACTTTAAGTTTTAAAGTACTTAGTGAAATTTGAAAAACTTAAGTACTTAGGTAAACTTAAGTATTTAGGGAAGTTTTGAAAAACCTAAGTACTTAGAAAAGTTTTGAAAGACTTAAGTAATTTGAAAATTTCAGTTCAAAGTACTTAGAAAAAATTTAAAAATTTCAGTTCAAAGTACTTAGAAAAAATTTAGTTCAAAGTACTTACAGAAAATTTTTGGATGAACGCTTCAGTTCAAAGTACTTAGAGAAAATTTTGAAAAATTTAGTTTTAAGACTTTGAAAATTTTAGTTTTATAAAATACTTTTTGAATAAAGGATTGAGTTTGAAATTTTGAGAGTTGAAGAAATTCTTAAAAAAATTTAAACTCTCTCCTTTCCTATCTCTCCCCCTTTGCCATATATCAAACACAAACGAATATAGCAGAAACAGAATAATTAAATTGTATAAAGGAAAATAACTTACATGATTTTACTGTACTGAACCAATTCATGATGAGAATTAAACCAAATCAGTTTTATTTTCCTCTTTTAGGGACCTATCTAACCCAATTAGCTACTTACTAACTGCTATAAACAGTAGATTTCGCTAGGATTAGTCAAGTTAAGTGTTCTGTTCAAGTTAGATTTTCTAAACTTGATACTTAACTTGATTACTGTGTAAGTTGTATTTAGTGCCCCAATTACTGCAGATGCACTAACTTAAATCATCTTGAATTAAGGCAAAGACCTAAGCATCTCAACCCTTTCTAAGTTATCAATCAAAGTTCCCTAAGGTGCTTGTGAGATGCTGGCTTCTAAATCTATAGGTGCATGCAGTTCTAGGGTTAGGGCCTAGGCTAAGTCCATTTTCGAAAAAGCCCTAGTTTTGAAAGGGGGTAGTTTTGAAATAAAACTAAGTCAAAAAAATTGCAAGACAAAAAAAAACTGATTTTGAAATTAAGTAACACAGTTTTTTTTCAAATTCTTTTAGAACTGATTTTTAAATCAAGTAAAGCAGTAAGAAAATCAAAAGTAGAGTTAACCTATTCTACTGAGCACAATCCTAACTGCCTTCTTAGTGAGCTAAACTCAAACTCAGGTAGGGGTTTAGTGAATATGTCTGCTAAGTTAGATTTAGAATCTACATGCTTAAGGACTATCTCACCCCTGGCTACATGGTCTCTTACAAAGTGATGTTTAACTTCTATGTGTTTAGTTCTGGAATGTTGGATTGGATTTTTAGTTAGATTAATTGAGCTTATGTTGTCAATAAAAACCTGAGTTTGGGTGTAGTTGAGCTGGAAGTCCTTAAGAGTGTGCATCATCCATAAAAGTTGTGCTACACACTCTCCTAAGGCTACATACTCAGCTTCAGTTGTGGATAGAGCTACACAGTGTTGTTTTCTGCTGCACCAGCTTACTAGACTATTTCCTAACAGTTGGCAGCTTCCACTTGTGCTCTTTCTATCTAATTTACAACCAGCGTAGTCAGAATCCGAATATCCTGATAAATCAAAAGTTGAAGTCCTAGGATACCAAATCCCTACATTTAGGGTGCCCTTAACATATCTTAGTATTCTTTTTAGGGCTGCTAAGTGCGTTTCCTTACCACATGTTTGGTATCTAGCACACATTTCTACAGAAAAAATGATATCAGGTCTGCTGGCTGTAAGGTACAGTAGACTTCCTATCATACTTCTATAGAGTTTAAGGTCTACTGGTTTACCATCAGGGTCACTGTCTATTTTTATATTAGTGGTCATGGGGGTACTTATGCTTTTAGAGTTATCCATTTTAAATTTCTTTGTTAATTCTTTAGCATATTTGGATTGATGGACATAGTTTCCATCTCTAGTTTGTTTGATTTGTAACCCTAGAAAGAAATTTAGCTCACCAACTAAACTCATTTCAAACTCATTTTCCATTATTTTCACGAATTCTTTTAGAAAGTTTGAGTTGGTGGACCCAAAGATTATGTCATCTACGTATATTTGGGCAATAAATATATCTTTTCCTAAGGTTTTAATAAATACGGTTGAGTCAATTTGATCTTGTTTAAATTCTTTAGAAATTAAGTAAGTTGATAGGCGTTCATACTAGGCCCTAGGTGCTTGTTTTAGTCCATATAGTGCTTTAGTAAGTTTGTAAACGTGGTCAGGTCTTTCTAAGTTCTCAAATCTGGGGGGTTGTCCTACATAGACTTCTTCTTTAATGAATCCATTTAGAAAGGCTGACTTTACATCCATTTGGTATAGTTTGAATCCTTTATGGGATGCAAAGGCTAATAACATCCTAATGGACTCAAGTCTAGCTACTGGGGCATAGGTTTCGTCATAATCTAACCCTTCTACTTGGCTAAATCCTTTCGCTACTAAGCGGGCTTTATTTCTGACTATTTCTCCTTGATCATTTAACTTATTCCTGAAAACCCACTTAGTGTCAATGACGGATTTGCCCTCAGGTTTAGGCACAATTCCCAGACTTGGTTCCTCTCAAATTGGGCTAATTCTTCTTGCATAGCTATGATCCAATCAGGATCAGGTAGGGCTTCATCTATAGTCTTAGGTTCTATTTTTGATATCATTGCTATTTGACTAAGGTTTCTATAGGAAGACCTAGTTCTGACTCCTAGAGTTGGATCACCCACAATTTGATCGGTTGGATGATTGAGTCTGGGTTTCTTGGTTTTTCTAGAACTGTGTTCAGCCTCAAGTCCGGCTGGTCGGTTTGGTTCACTATTTGATTCAACTCTTTGAGCTGGTTCAATTATTGGGTCAACAGTTGGTTGATTTGACTCAGTGGTTGGTTCAATAGTTAATTCGTTCAAGGGTTCAATTAAAGGTTCAACAGTTTGTTCATTAATTTCTTGATCAGAATTTGATGACGTTAGATCTGGATTATCAGATGTTGAGTTGAATTCTTCATCAAATATTAAGTTTGTTGTTTCTTTAATTTTCTTAATTTGTTTGTTATAAACCCTATAGGCTCTACTTGTGGTTGAATATCCTAGGAAGATGCCTGGGGTTGACTTAGACTGGAATTTTCCTAAGTAGTCTTTGGTGTTCAGGATATGGACTTTGCATCCAAAGACCCTTAGGTAGTGTAGATTTGGGAGTCTATGGTAATATAGTTCATAGGGTGTCTTGTTGTGTCGCTTGTTAATCAAGACCCTATTTTGGATGTAGCAAGCCGTATTAATTGCTTCTGCCCAATATTGGTTGGCTAAGTTAAATTCATTGAGCATAGCCCTAGCGGCTTCTTGTAAAGTCCTAATTTTTCTTTCGACTATCCCATTTTGTTGGGGGGTTCTAGGACATGAAAATTCATGTAAATACCCATTTACCTTATAGAATTCCTCAAACCGTTGATTTTCAAATTCTCCCCCGTGGTCACTCCTAAGTCTTTTGATTTTAGCATCGTTTTAATTTTCAATTAACTTACAGAATTTATTAAAAAAGTTTAGGATTTCATCTTTGGTCTTTAGAAACCTAACCCAGGTAAACCTTGAGTAATCATCAACTATTACTAAGCAGTACCGGTTTCCGCTTAGTGACTTGGCTCCATGTGGATCAAATAGGTCAAGGTGCAGGAGCTCAAGTGTGGTATGAGTTAAATCAGATTGAATTAGTTTGTTATTAGATCTGGTTTGTTTACCTTGATTGCAAGATTCACAGATTAGGTTTTCATGATTTTTAATCTTGGGAATACCTTTAATTAAGCCAAGTTGGGTGATTTTTGAAATAGTTCTTAGGTTGGTGTGACCTAGTCTCCTATGCCAGAGGTTTGATTGTTCTAACTGGGTTAACATGCATTTAGGTACTAGGGGAAGGTTTATAGTGTATACATTATTTTTCCTAGTGCCCTTAAACATAATTTCTGAGTCTTGTACATTTCTAATCAGGCAGTTAGAATTGTTGAAGGTGACTATTATCCAGAATCACATAACTGACTTATGCTAAGCAAGTTAAAATTGAAGTTTTCAACCAAAAAAACTTTCTTAATAACAAAGTCAGATTTAAGTTCAATGTTACCTGACCCAATTACCTTGGGTGTAGCATTGTTGCCAAATGCCACTGAGCCTAGGTTCTNTACACATAAAGAGTTTTGTTGATTTGGATCCAATTAGAATCAGGAATAGCTTAAATTGATTTTCACGACCTAGTCTGTCTCACCCAAATCTAGGGTTATCAATCACGTTAGCCTTATAGGTTTTGTGAGACAGGTTTTGATAAGTAAAATTATTTTGAAAAATTATTATTTATTTTGAAACACGTAAATAATTTTGAAAATAATTGAATTTATTTTGAAACGAATGTTTAAATCTACAAGTAACTGAAAATTTATGTTAGATTTGAATTTGACAAGGAGTAATTTGAATTTCAAAAATTGGCTTCCAGGTCTTGGCGAGGCACTAGGCCTTCTTTGGCCGTAGCCTTATTGGATCATCAACCCTTTCCTTGACAAAGCCTTTTAATGAAATTTCATTTTCAAAATTAATCTTTGAAAAATTCTGGTCTAACTAGTTTGGGTCTTGGATCGGTAGCTTCGGCTAGTTTCACCAGTCTAAAGAGACCAAGTATACTTGACCTTATTAGAATTGGTTTCCCTAACGTACTATCATCTCACCTCCACCCAATACTATGTTGTCAAGTTTCAGTTAAGTTTGTTCAGTCCTTAAACTAACCATTCCTAAGTCTAAGCATGGTAAATTGCAGAAATTAAATAAACAATCAGTCAAGCAAATTACAATCAAGAATTAAGTTTTATCTAACAATAAATATAGTTTTTTATTTCGCTCCCCCTGGACTAAAGCCACAGTAATGGTTAGGCAAGATGTGAATCTTATCCTTGGGGATCCAATACTGATTTGATCCAGTTGGTTTGTTTAGGCATAGTTTGGGTACCCATGCCTGAACTTTATTTCTGGACTAATTCAGTACAGCAAAATAGGATCTTTGTCTAGATTTGGTTCTATAGCCTAGTCCAGATCGATTTAGAATGGACTTCTGTCTTCCAAGAATCATGTCAAGACCCTTGGAACCAGAAGTGAATCGTTCTAAGCCTGATCTAAGATCCTTAACCTGAGTTTTCAGGGAGGAGTTCTCTTTCTCAAGTTTTTCAACTTGATTAGAGGTTCCTTCTTGAACCTTCTCAATTAAGGGTTTAGAGTCAGCTCCCTCTTTCAGAAGTATTACTTCCTATCGGAGGGATTCAATTCGGAGTTTAGCTTTCGTCAAATCTTGAGAAAGATAAGATATTAATTCATTTAATTGACTTCTAGTAAATCCACTTACCTTGATTTCGCCGTCCTCTGCAAATGTCAGTCTGCCATCGTCCTGATCTGATTCTGACTCGGTCTCGACTTCTTCTGAGGCGGTTAGTGCGAGTAGGTTCGATTGTGGGACCTCTTCTTCTTCTTCGGAGGAGGACTCGTCCCACATTGCTCGAAGTGCTTTCTTCTTCCTTGTCTTCTTTGCTTCCTTCAAGTTAGGGCATTCGGTCATGTAGTGGCCCTTCTTCTTGCACTCGTAATACGTTGGGCTTGTTCTTTTCGTTTACGGGTTCAGCTGGTTCATCCTTTCTTCGGCTGGCTTTCCTTCTGTTGGTTTGGTTCTTTAACTCCTTGTAGTAGTTTCTTGCCAGTCGAACCAGCTTTGGTCGATCTCCTTCATCTTCAGAATCTGAGTCTGATTCAGATTCAGGTGTAGGTTGAGGTTTCTTCTTGGATTTCTTTTCAAGTTTTCCTGCAATAAAGGCAATGCCTTTCTCGGCCAAGGTGCAGTTAGTCTGCTCATGTAATTCTAATTCAGAGAATAATTCATCTAATTTAATTTTTGAAAGGTCCCTTGTGTTAGTGATATGAGAGAAGTGTCCTAAGGCAATCGCCTTATGATTGTAAAACATTTATATTAATAAATGATAATTCACTATTTGAGTATACATGCTTGTGTATTTGATTGGGATCTTAAACTCATCTACTGAATGTCCGCCATACAATTCACAGCATAAGAGAATTTGTGATGGGATCACAACTAGTGATTATCTCTAAATGTGCAAATATGAAGTGTTGGAAATATCCCTAGTCGATGAATTGATAAATACGGACATTATCAATTCTGTTGAGACTAGCATGGGTTATTCTCTATTCAGATGATTCTCACTGGCTGGTGACATTGGGATGTCCGGAGATAAACATGGATGCTAGTTAAGGGAACTAGTTCATTGGAGTGACTAGCTGTAAGACTTCATATGGGAATCTACATGTAGATATGTCAATGAAGATCTTACTGCGGCTTAAGTGCGATGTTCCTTTGACTTGCGGTGTTCAAGTCATCTTGGTCATGGAGACTTATACATTGACATCTTAAGCAAGCATCTCCAAGGAGGTGTGGACCCAGGATGATCGGGTGTAAGCCGAAGTGCCCGAAGATATTTGAACAGCCTACAAAGGATTCACCACTCCTTGCGAGGAGATGTATACCCAGGCCTATCGTCGGATTGTTACTCAAAGCCTCTGGCCAGAGCATATCATGTTTAGAGTGAGAGTATCTAAAATACATGAGAGTAATTAGAAATCCAAAGGACGAGTAAGACATTACTTGGGCTAGGTGTGACGTAGTCAGCCTAGTGGGGACTGACACCATTGACCGTGTCCTGAACCAAGTGGGTATAAGGTGGTGAAGAGAATGGGGCACGATTCATTAGAGCTGCTGAAGGGTTTCAGAATAATTTCTTCTGAGGTCAAACCGTTGATCTTTCGATTAATTGGGGATCATGAAGTATTACTAGGTGCCACTCATGATCGTTCTATAATTAGTTAATTATAGACGGCCAACATAAATCGAAAGCCTATTTAGTCACACGCACTACGAGTAATCCGAGGGATTTAAAACGAGTTGAAAATTGGATTTTCCGATCAAGAGAAATAAGTTGAATCTGAGTTAGTCAGAGGCACAATGGAAGCTAAAAATGGCTAAGTCTTTTGAAGGCTTTTTGGGCGAATTAAATGAGTTTAATTCGCGGCGGTCTGGGTTGGTTTGGCCGGCCAAAGAGGGTGCCAAACCCCCCTTTGGTGGCCGACCAATAAAGAGGAGAAAAACCAATTAATTTTTGTTTAATTAATAAAATAAATCAAGTGCGATTTATTTTATAAATTATGGATAAATAAATTTGTATAAAGAAATTTATATAAATAAATTTATAGAAATTTATTCTTTTTATGGAAGATTAAAATAATCCATGAATTGGTTTATTTTAATTTTATAAAATCAATTATGAATTGATTTTTTCATAATAAGAAAGTTTATAAATTTCTTATAAAAATTTATTCCATAATTTAAAGAGAAAAAAAGTTAGTTTTATTATAAATTAGTTTATAAAAAAGACTTGGTTTAAACGGAATAATTCATAAGAATTTATAGGATAAATTTCTTATGATAATTAATTAGTTTTATTATAAAGTTAGTTATAATAAAATTCATAAGAGAATTTATAGGATAAATCTCTTATGATAACTAATTTGTTTTATTATAAATTGTTTATAATAAGACTAGGCTTAAACGGAATAAGCAATAAAAAAATTTATAAGATAAATTTCTTATAGCTAATTCCGTTAATTCGGTTTAGAGGGAGACTTAGCAAAGGAGTTGCTACTATATAAAGGAACCAAAGGCTAGCCCCTAATTCCAATCGAGTAATTAAGAGATTAATTATTCTCTCCCTCTCTTCTCTTCTCTCCTCCTTCTCTTCTTCTTTCCTTAGGGTCGGCGCACCCTAGCTCTCTAGGGCCGGCGCACCCTAGTTCCTCTAGGGCCGGCGCCCAATCACAACACCAAGGAGGTGTTGCCGTGAGCCACTAGAAGAAGAAGAACCCGAACAAGAAGAAGAAGAAGCGGATAGCGACTCCTCTCCTCTCGGAATTCGATTCCGTTACTTCTTGTTGGTTAGTTTCCTACCTTTCCTCACTTGTTCATCTAGTTGTGCCTTCCGAGAATCTAGTAGTTCTCGTCGGCATAAAACTCGTGACTTTGCGAAGTCATCCCGAAGAGAACTCGGCGTGGACGCGAATAGAGGCGAAGCTTCCAAGGGACGCTACGGTTGGATCTCGTCCCTTTCTTCGAGTTACGCAAGGTACAAAAGTAAATTAGTTTACTTTTCCGCAAACTTTTATTTTATGATTATGTCGATACACTATAAGGTTGCATGCTAGATACGAAGTTAAAATAATTTAGGAAATTATTTTATGCAAACTCTTCCGCTGCACGTAAAAATTTTAAATTTTACGAACTCGTATCCTTGTCGACATGCACCCGGTCCCAACACCTTGAAACCTTGTATACATCTACCATAGATGCCCACATGGTATTTCTCGGGAAAGCATTTAAAGCATACCTTATTAGGTCATGGTTTTCTACCTTGTGACCGATGGTGTGTAGTCCATTCATTAATTCTTGAATTCGGGCGTGAAGTTGAGCTGCTGTTTCGTTGTCGGTCATTTTGATCGTGTACAGCTTGTTCAGGAGCAAATCTCGCTTACTGATCCGAGTGTCTGATGTTCCTTCGTGCAGCTCGATCAATTTCTCCCACAGCTCCTTGGCACTGTTGAAAGGACCTACACGGTTCAGCTCTTCTTTGGTTAAGCTGCATTGGAGGGTCTGGGTCGCCTTTGCATCCGCTTCAATTTTCCATTTCAGAGCGGTGTCCCACTCTGTGTAGCTTTGAGGTACTCCTTCAGCATTTCTCGGAATCTCCAGTCCGGACTGGATGATTATCCACATGTCCATCTGAGTTTTCAGGTGGACCTCCATTCTGCTCTTCCAGTAGGAGAAGTCTTCTCCACTGAAGAGAGGTGGTCTTGCGGTGCTGAAGCCTTCTTGCATGGCCATTGTATCTGAAATGTAAACTAGATAAAAAAAAATATCCCAAGACTTGGTCTTGGATTAGTAGTGCGGGATAAAGGAAAAAAAATATTTGTTGAGTGGTGTTGCACCAACCTCGATCAATGAGAAGAAATTCGAACGAAAAAAAAAATATTAAAAGAAAATTTTAAAAAAAAATCCGAAAAATTTTCAAACTGGTGGTTGCACCAAATTTGAACTTCCCCGCTCTGATACCACTTGTTGGATCGAGAGAAACGATAGAGGGGTGAATATCATTAAACGCTTTTCGGATGAAAACTAGAGCAAGTACGCAGCGGAATAATAACAATCGCGAACACAAGTAGTTTTACTTGGTTCGGAGCCTAGGTCGACTCCTACTCCAAAGCCCACGGTCGTTGACCGTTTTCTGCGGGCAATTCTATATTTTCGCAAATCAGTTTACAAGATTGAATTTACAAGTATAGTAAAGTAAACTTTTGAAAGAAACTCTTGTTTTACTGACGTCCGATGTAGGTTGTCTTTTCAGAGCAGCGGGACGTCGTCGGCGCTTGAGTCTCGAGTCGGGAGGTTTCTGGAGCAGAGCGCGGGAGCAGAAGAGCGTAGGAGCGTTGAAAGAATTGTTGTTCGAAGCCATGGGGTCGAGGGCCTATTTATAGCCCCTGGGGGCGCCCGGGATGTCGGGGGCGCCCCCCACGTGTCAGCCGATCCGCTTCCGTCTCGGTCAGCTCTGATCCCTTAAAACTAGGGATCAGGCTTTGATGGGGGCGCCCCGAACGCTGGGGGCGCCCGGGTTGACCGGGTCTCTTCTTATCCGTTGGCTTCGAAGGGATCTGCTTCGTTAGCTTCACCTGGGGGCGCCCGGGAGCAGCAGGGGCGCCCTGCCCATGAGCTGCAGACGCAGTTCCTTTGCTTCAACTGTTTGTGTTCACCTTGGGGGCGCCCGAGACACTCCGAGCGCCCTACTCAGCCTTTGCCTCACTCCTTTGAGGCTCTCTGAGCTGTAGACACTCGTTCCTTCGGTCCTGCATCCAGGGTTAGTCCAAAACAACATAAAACAATAAGATGTTAGTTTATACAGCCTTAGCTGTCTTGGTTCTGACTTTGGGTCTCCAAAATGGAACCCTAGGTCAAACCGACGCCTACTGTTCCCTCGACGGGGAATGCGTCCTCACCTACTCCTCTCGGGAGAATGTACCTGATGCCAACCGGCTCCTCCGGTTGGACTTTTGCCCAGCGGTCCTTTGCCAGGACTTGGATACCAAGCTGTCCTTCGCCCAGTGCCTAGCATTCCTTCGCTAGGTCTTCAGTCCCAAGCTATCCTTCGCCTGGTGCCTAGCAGTCCTGTTAGTGAGAGCCCTAGAGCCAATCATATGATGATTACTTTTTGGACTCATTGTATCATATTCTTGTATATATATTTCTTATATATAAAGACATTTCTTATGGTTATTGTACTTATGTGTATTGGTGCCAAATAACTTAGTATAATAACGTCCTTGAGTAGAAGGTTCTTATCTATATCAATCGATTAGTTGAATCGATAGTGAGATGATATAGAGAATACTACTCTTAATTATTCCTAGTCAAGTATTAACATTCAAGGACAATGTTAATGCATAGAGACTAGCATGTAGGTCAACATGATGACTTGATCTCACAAGTCATGGATATGAGATATCAAGTTGACACATGGGTATACATTAGAGAATGTATACTGAATGGCCCGCCATGAGAAAGTATCATGGATCGTTATATGAGTCTCATATACTTTCTCATGTGACTATTAGTATGACTATAGTCCTAGACCTGAAGTTACCATAGTTCCCTACATAAGGAGTTACGTACTTTGGCTTTGTCAAACGTCACCCGTAACTGGGTGGACTATAAAGGCGATTACTGGGTTTGTAACAAATTATGCGGAGGGATGTGAGTAACGTAGATGGGATCTATCCCTCCTATATGACGGGAGTGATATCTTCGTTCTTGATAGAGTAAGACCACTAAGTGCATGGTCATGCCCAAATAAGGCAATATTAGATATTGAGCTTATTTGATTATAGTGAGTCTACTTGGAGATCAAGACATATAGATTGATTTGAGGATGACACGGTCTATGCCTCATGAAAGATCAATCTAGATATCGAGGATAGAAGGACGTTGTCACATATTGTGATGGTCACAATTATTAGTCACAATGGTGATGTTGGATCTCGACATTCTTGTAACTTGGGTAGCAATGATGTGTTTCTAGATACCTCTCATTGCTTATGTCCTTAAATAGGTTTAAGGGCATTGTCAACCGTTACAAGAACCTATAGGTCACACACATAGAGCAATAGATGGAGAATAAGTCCATATGATGGACCGAGAGTAATGAAGTCAAAGTTTGACTTTGGCTAAATATGGAAAGTCCATAAAAGGCAAGTTTGACTTGACTCAAATTAGACAACTTGAGTTGGACTCGAGTTTGATCCAAGTGTTGGATGAATCTAATCATGGGAGAATAATGAAGTCAAAGTTTGACTTTGGCTAAATATGGAAAGTCCATAAAAGGCAAGTTTGACTTGACTCAAATTAGACAACTTGAGTTGGACTCGAGTTTGATCCAAGTGTTGGATGAATCTAATCATGGGAGAATAATGAAGTCAAAGTTTGACTTTGGCTAAATATGAAAAGTCCATAAGAGGCAAGTTTGACTTGACTCAAGCCACATCACCTTGACTTGACCAAGTGATGACTTGGCATCATCATCAAGGCTAAGTAACCTCCCCATTTGAATTTTGAATTCAAATAAGGGGTTACCTAAGATGGTGGTCGGCCACTTAAACACACAAAAAGATTCTTTTGTGGGTGTGTGATTATTCTTCTCCCAACTTGGTTTTGGTTTTGGTTTTTGCTCTCCCTCTCCTCTCATCTTGCCAAGACCCCAATAGAGTGCTAGCACACTTTTGGGCTCTCCTCTCCACTCTCTTGCTTGTGTGGATACTTCTAGAGGGTTGCTACTTTACATCCTTGAAATCCGACACCAACCGAGGAGCGAGCGGGAATTGCGGGGCACGCATCGAAAGTAGTTTTCACTTCTCTATTAGATCTAGGTTATAGATCGGTTTTGAAGCATGTAAACGAGCACTCGTAAAATTTTTGAAATGGTTTTCTTCGCTCGGATCCCTTTCTATTGGGGCTTTCGGGGTTCCGCGACGCTAAAAAGCGTTTTCGCGGCCCGAAAAACCCTAACAGTGGTATCAGAGCCACGAGCGAAGCTTGTGCTCGTTTTGGTTTTTATTTTTTGTATTAGATACAAAATTTAGATAATTTTATGCTTCTGTAATTTTTCTAAATTTTAGGATTTTTGAGTATTTTTCCTCGTAGAGGCAAAGCGACGAGTGC
>JAGFNQ010003357.1:0-60047 GCA_024364735.1 Boesenbergia rotunda | reverse complement strand
CCAGATTTTTTTTCACAATGTTCTGATTTTCAGCCAAGTGTAGTGCAATTTCGAAATGATCACATTTTTTTTTTCTTTTTGGCATGGCACAGATTTTCAGATTTTTCCATTGCTTGCCGCTTGAATCTTCAACATATGGTAAGGAAGCTAGATCTCCAATTGCTTCTATCTCTCTTGCTCATTCTTGGCACCAAACATCACTCACTTGGCACATGAATTTCTTCTTTTTTTTTTCTTTTTTTTTCTTCATGATATGAGATGCCTCTTTGATTAAACAATTTTTCCAAAACACTAGTCACTCCCCCACACTTAAATCTTTGTCCGTCTCTGGCAAAATAGCATTAAGAAAACATCTCAAACAACAAGTCCAAAGAAAAGTGAGAATAAGAGTAGGAAATAAGTAAAGAAAAATGGAATGAACATGATTTTTGCCAAAATTGATATGAAAAGGTAAACAAAGTGATTAGCCTCTATAGATGTGATCCAATCATTGAAATATGATTTTGAAAGAACCTAAGTAAGTTCTAGAGCACAATGACATATGTGTATCACAAAAGTAAGGCTAATTCTCACTAGGTAAAAATAATTCATCCCAAGATCTCAATTAAGAATCTAAAGCAAGTAGTACTCAAGCATCCAAGAATTCATCCATTAGCTCAAATCCTAAGTTTTAACAATCAAATTTTAATTTATTTTCAAAAGACTCTAAAATGCTATAGAGATAACCTAGAGGGATACATTTATTCCTACATATGAAGAAAATGTACTAAAAGAAATAACATGCATTTATTGACAAGGACTCAGTTTAAAGAAAATTTTACTTCTAAAAAGCATAAAAAAATGAAACATGCAATAAAAGAAAATACAAGAAGAATCAAACTCCCCTTTATTCTGGTGGACGGAGTCTATCCAGAAGGAGCCTCCATCGTGGTAGTGGAGGGGTATGGGTGGCTGAGAGAATTAGAACTCCCCCACAGTTGAATTTTGCAGAAATATGTTCAGGTGGCCGCAGGCGATTTAGGTTCAAAATCCAATGAAGGAATGGAGGGCTATGGATTAAAGTAAGATCTTCTCCTCCTTCTTGATGCCATTTAGAAGTTCTTCCAGGTGGTTGAAGTCTGTTCAGTTGGAGCACCCACTCCTGAAGTCTTCTGGACCCTACAAAATAATGTAATACCTCTCTCAAGCGTTCAGGGTCAAAAAGAAATGATATAAATTCAGTCTCTGCATGAAATGTATCCAAAACTGCATCATATCCAATTAAATCAAATTCTGGTACCTCAATGAAATTTTTAAAATCATTTCCTACAAAATTGCATCCAGATACACATCACAAATAAAGAAATCATTTTCTGGCACATCAATAGAAATTTCGCAATTATTTTCCATCCAGGGTGTATCAAGTAATATGTCACAGCCAATCAAATCAATCTCAGATATCTCCATAAGTTTCTCACATTCAATCTCAGCATAAGATATAGCAAGAGATTCATCAAAATAAATAACATCCATTTCAGGCACTTCTAAAAATTTTTCACTATCCATATCCATAAAAGATGTATCAAGATATTCATCATAACAAACAACATTAATTATAGGTGCCTCTAAAATTATTTCGCAATCCATATCAACAAGAGATGTATCAAGTAATGCAGTACGACCAATGAAATCAATTTTTGGTACCTCTATAAGATTTGCACAAGCAGTTTCTACACAAAGTATATCAATAAATTCATCAGAATCAATAAAGTCAGAACTAGGTACCTCGCTGCATTTTTCTGAACAAAGAGGAGAAATACTTACCTGAGCGTGCTGGAGAATACCTGGAGGTTCTACAAGAGTAGATGTATCCATGGCCTCCTCCTGATCAAGTACATGCTCCTCTTCAGATTCAGGTTCTGGTGGACACTCAACTAGAGCAGGTGATCCTTGGGTGCTTGCTTCCACCATGCAAGTCCCTACACTTTCTGGTTCATCCTTTGAGTCTTCAAATGTACCAGTCAATTGTGGTGGTCCCTGGGGCTTAGTGCAATCCCCTACACCTATGGAATCATCTCCTATGCATGCTTCTCCTGTAATATCTGCAACAACAATATTAGAAAAATTAGGACCATCAATAATGCTATCATCACAAAATAAGAGTCTAGAATGGTCCTGTGGAGCTTCAGTTTCTTCTTCTGGAGTTGAAAAATTTGGAAATGAATTTTGAATAGGAATCTCCGGAGGGATGTATGCTGTAGGTGCCCTATATTTGATGATTTCTTCATCTTCTTCTTCCTCCAAAATTCTAAGATCACTTGAAGCAGGGCTTGGCCATGCACTAGGGTCACCTTGAACTGATATAAAATCAACTCTGGGGCTCTCAGAATTAAAAGCAGCTTGAGAAGCTAATTGTTCTGATTCTTGGGCTTTTATCTGATTCCATTGATCTACCAATTTTGCAAGGCGTTGTTGTTGTTGAAAATTTTGCTGTTGTTGTTGTTGTTGTTGAACTTGTTGCAACATCTCCATCATCCTTTGTTGTTGAGCCTCAAGCTCTTGTTGGTCTTGAAAAGTAACATAAGGCTGCTAAAGACCAAAAGTAGGCTGTGCATGCTGAAATGGAAACTGTGGGGGTTGATCAAATGGTTGCATAGGCTGATTAAACTGCTGAAAATTTGGTTCACAAGTTGATGGAGATGGCTGAAAATTATAGCCCTGAAATTCTTGGATCTGAGGTTGACATTGTGGTGGTGAAAACTCAAATTGAGTGGGCTGAAAATTCTGATTTTGTTGCTGGAAATTCTAATTAATGGGCTGTGAGGGCTGGAAAAATAGTTGGTTTTGAGGTGGAAATGTTTGAAACGATTGACAATCTTGCTGCCCTTGTTGATATGGCTGGAATTGAGGTTGAAATTGATTATTTCCATGCTGAAAACTTGCAAAAGGCTGCTGGAAATTTTGGTTAAAATGCTGAAATTCTTGCTGAAATTGTTGGAATTGTTGTGGTGGCTGGAATTGAGGCTGACAAAACTGATTTGGTTGCTCAAAAACTGAAAATTGGGACTGCTCATTCTGACTTTGTTGGAAATTTGAGCAAGGCTGTTGGAAATCTTGCTGTGGTGGCTGCTGAAATTGCTGGAAAGGCTGAAACTCTGAAAAGGGCTGAGGTGGCTGAAATTGGTGTTGAGGTTGCTGAAATTTTGGCTGAATCGGCCTCTGGTAAGTAGATGACTGAGCTTTATGTTTTTGTTGGTATTCCAACACCTTACACTGACATTTCAACTCCACCAATGCCTCTTTTATCTCTTTACAGAAATTTGGTGACCACATTTTGATCTTGCAGCCCTGTCACACAACAAACAAGAAAAAATGGCAGCAACCGTATACGAAAGATAAAGCACAATAAAATAGAACCCAATGATATGTCCAAAAGCGTACAAGTAAAAATTAAACAAATCAACTAGTTGCTTCCCTGGCAACGGCGCCAAAAATTTGATAGACCCAAAATAGACTGTCACAAATGTGGGTCTCAAATTTAGATATTTATAAAATGTGCTGGAAACCCTTTTTGCAAACAAAATATGAAAACGTAGTAAAGGGGCCACAGGTCGTATTTTTCCTCGGGACTAGTTGAGAGTTTGTTTGATTCACGCTTGTATTTAGGTGTCGTTTATGAATTTCGGGTTTCGAATGTGAATTGAATTTGGTTTCAATTTAAAATGAAATCTAAATGAAAAGTTGAAAAAAACAAATCCATTGGGGAAGGGCTATGCATGAATAAGTCAAGGAAGCAATAAACTTGAAACTGTCTCATGTAAAGACTGATCGAATTCTAAATCAAATGCAGAATTGCAACACAATTTAAACACAGAACAAACAAATCGAAAACTGGAATCTAAGCAATAATCCACAGTTCAGAAAAGTTGAGGAGAACCAATGATTATTTGGCACGTTTTCAGAAATGATTCTCAAACTGATTCGCACAAACTGAAACTTACTGCCAAAATGAAATTGAAACATTTGGAGATGCAACAGGATACAATGGAAATTGAGACAAGAGAGCATGAAACTAACTTGATACAAAATTCAGCAACTTGTACCCGAAACTAGTAGAATTGACACAAACTTGCAGGATTCAAAACCAAAACTACACTACAGGAACCCAAATGCAGAATTGGAACTCTAGACGTGCATCTAAGTTAGAAACTAAAGCTAAAACAAACTAAATCAGAACAGCTGCAAGATTCACACAAAGCTATTGATCATTAATTCGCAATGAGAAACTGTAAATTGGAACGCAAAAGAAAATTGCTGCACAGAACAAAAATCTGATACGCAAGGTAAGAAACTGATACTCAAGCTCTAAAATGTAATCAAACTGAAATTAAATCTAATTGTTCACTAAATAAACTCCCTAACTACTTAACTTGAAGATTGAAACCTAATTTGAGCTAAACAATTCAGAAAACCAAATCTAAGTATCCTGATACAAAGGCAAAAACGAAACCAAGTGCAGAAATAAAGTTTACTGGTAAAACACTAAAATTAGCTGAAGAACTAAGCCTCAATCCTTCCCTAGCTCAAGACTCCTTGTTCGTCACGCAAGGGCTGGCCTCGAACCCCTAAGCACAGCAAATCAGTGGAAATCAGCCTCGCTTGATGAACTCTGCTCAAACTGCGTCATGTGGGGAAATCCAATCCGAACCCCTTCGATCTCAAATAATGGGATGGCGATGAAGATTTGAAGACCCTCTGAGCTCACCTGAGAACCCCTACAAGCAGCTCAGATGATCGGAAATGGCTTGTCGACGAGATTTGAGTGGTCAGACCACAGAGCCACCGAAACCCTCAAATAGCTCTGTCCGGCGCGAATTCGAGCTGAAATCTCCAACAAAACTGTCCTCCAAAGATCCAAGTCTTGATCCAGATGAAGAATTAAGGGGTCGCGCCACTTAAATGAAGAAGAACTATACTGAAGATGAGAAGAACACAACGAAGAAGATGAAGAAATGGCGGAGACGCGACACTGTGCGTTGTGGGAAGAATTTCCTTAAGTAATTAACATTGGACAGCTCTGATTGATTTGAGGAGATCCAACGGCTCATCTTGCTCTGATTTGATCCAAATTTTGATGATGATGATCTGGGGTCAGGATCTGCCTCGTGGAAGCTCGGATCCTCCAGATGTGCAACGGATGGTACAGATCAACTTAATCTTTGAATGGACGATCTAGAGCCCTCAAAGCTTGATCCAACGGTTGATTGAGCTCTGATTGGGATGAAATCTTCAGATCTTGATCAGAGTGCTTGATCAACTCTAACCCTAGCTCAGATTGCTTCAGATGGTCCGGATGGCTCAGATCTAGCCGCTTTTGAATCGGACGGCCCAGATTAATTCGAAACTTGATAACTCGATCCGGGTCCACTTCCGACTCAAGTTTGACCCAGTATGCCCTAGGTCCAGCATCCTTTCATGCCTACAAAAATATATCAGAAAATTAATGGCCAAATAATCCAAAAATGTGTAAATTTGCAATCAAGTCCAAAATAAGAGGAAATCCTAAAACTTAGGGTAAAATCACAATTAATCAAGTAAAATATGGGTCAAACATGGATTCTAGCAATTAAAATAATCAACAAAATGGTACTTATCACTTCACTTACTAGGACATTTGCCCAATCTTACGACTAGGACTTCGTGCCTAACTTCACTCATCAGGACTTTTTTCCAGCTTCACTCACCAGGACTTCGTGCCCTGTCCACGACCAGGACTTATTGCCTAACTTCACTCATCAGGACTTTTGCCCAGCTTCACTCACCAGAACTTATTGTCCAATCCTATGTCAGGACTTCAGTACCCAGCCTTTGGCCAGGACTTATTGCCCAATCAATGATCAGGACTCAGTGCCCAATTCTTCGAACCAGGACTTATTACCTAGGTTAACTAGGACTTTCCTTCACTTTGGTATTGTTTTCTTGACTCACCCTTCTCTTGTTCAATGTATCACTAACTTAAGCATATTGTTAAACATTGAAACACCTGAGGAGGATATCACTGATGCATCTTGCACCAACAGAAAACACATGGGAAAGATTAGGCTTATAAGAAAAAAAGATATCTCCATTTGTGAAAGCCCTTTTGGGAGAGCCCAAAAGAAAATTCATGAGGGCATAGGCCCAAAGTGGACAATATCATACCATTATGGAAATATCTAAATTCTTTTTGGTCCTAACAGTCTCCAATCAATTCTCCATGCCACCTACAAAACTTAGCTATTATCTTAGCTAAGTTCATATGTGCTTTTATCTGTACATTTACGCATAACTGATCTTGTATCCTATCAATAAGACTAAAAGAGTTCATAAGTGCTTTTATCTGTACATTATAATAGATGCAAATGAACTTCTGCATATTTACCTATTGAAGCAACTAAAAGAGTTGCTTTTGTCTTGAAGCAACTACATATTTACCTATTAAAGCAACATTCATGTGAATTTACATAGTCATTCAGTTAAATAGATTCTTGTATATTGTATGAGTTTGGACCATTCAGTAAAAATAATTTAGATAGCAATCATCACAAATGTTATTGATGCATTATCAATTCTACTTCACTGATAGATAGGAAGAACACTATTTAAAAATAAACCTATTCGATTCTCATTAATTCAGGAAGTTGTATTTCAAATTGGTATATGTAGTAATTCATAAATAAAATTTAAATAATAATAAAGATAATAATCATAATAATAAATATAAATATAAATATAATATAAATATAAATATAAATATAATATAAGAATAAATATAAATACAAATATAAATATATAATATATAATATATAATATAAATATAAATATAAATATAAATATAACAATAAAGATAATAATAATAATAATTATATAAAATAGTCTAAGAATATGAATTTAAATATATAAATATAAATATAAATATATAAATATAAATTAAAGATAATATAATATAATATAAATATAAATATATAATATAATAAACTAATATAGTAATAATAATAAAGATAGTATAATATAATATAAGAATAAATATAAGAATAAATATATAATATAATATAAGAATAAAAATAAAATAAAGATAATATAACATAATTAAAATATAAATCTAAATATAAATCTAAAGATAATAATAATAAATATAGAATATAATATAGAATAAATATAAATATAATAATAAAGATAATAATAATAAATATATAATATAGTATAAGAAAAAAAAATTAAGGATAATATAATATAATATAAATATAAATATAATATAATAAACTAATAATAGTCATAATAATAAAGATATAATAATATAATATAAGAATAAATATAAGAATAAAAATATATAATATAATAGAAGAATAAAAATAAAATAAAGATAAAATAATTTAAATATAAATCTAAATATATAAATCTAAACCTAAATCTAAATAGCAACCCAAGACCATGTGTATCTCTTTGATAATTGTTAGATATATCATTTATTGTGTTTGTATGTCTTAAAGTGCATGTGTTAGTGAATGAGTAAGAGCATGAAAGTTTTTTGTACTAAATAGCTATTTTAGCACAGTTTATGATGTTTCTACTTGTAGTTTGTAACGACCCTTTCTTCTTAACCTTAACCTTAGAGGGAGTCTACATTTACTTTTCTGCTCAACCAGGGCCAGCCGACTACCTCCTTGAGCAGTCGACTGGTGGTAGTTGACTCCTAGGTCAATTCAGTCGACCAATCTTTCTATTCGAAATCTGGCCGAGGACCAGTCGATGGATGGAGTTACCAATCGACTGGTGCAGTTGACTCCTCCTAGAAATCACTCGACCAATGTTTCTGTTCCCTCGATTTCACTGAGGGCAGTCAACTGCTACCTAGAGCAGTCGACTGATACGTCTGGAATTCCAGTTCTAGAATTCAGAAACATTGATCAACTGATGAAATACATTTCTATTCAACTACACTAAAATTATAGGACTCACAATCATAATAACCATAATCATACTCCATTTAGCATGCATTACCAACTCCAAATCTCTTGCGGAATAACAACTCAACTTATAATCTTTGCGGAAATAAAACTACAAACATGAAACTTGCGGAAACAAAACTACTATCAAGTTGCTACGGTTTAGAGCTTAGAACACTAAGTAAAACTCATTCCAAAGGATCACACTCACCGGTTCCGCCGCCACTGACACAAAACATCCTTCCTCTAGCCTACTTTCCTTACATCCTTTCTTTTCCATTATCTGCAGTAAAAGGATACAAACTATAAGCAAATTTCTTAGTAAGTAGATACCTACTCTCACAAAATATGCAATCGATAGTAAACATGTTCATGCTTGCTTTAAAACATGTGTAATTGAAAATGATATACTTAACGTGAAAAATGCTCATGAATACACTTGTAACAAATGCTTGCATTTGAAAACTTTGCTTGAACTGAAAAATGCTTATCATGCTTGAACAAAAATACTTGCTTTTGAAAACTGTAAACTTTTATATTCTTATACTTCTTATACTTCAATATAAATAAACATCCTTTCTTTGGGCCCGGCATAGTATCAATGCTGTTGGGACCGGGTGCATGTCGACAAGGATACGGGTTCGTAAAATTTTAAATTTTTACATGCAGCGGAAGAATTACCATAAAATAATTTCCTAAATTATTTTAACCACGTATCTAGCATGCATCCTTATGATGTGTTGACATAATCATAAATTAAAACTTTGCGGAAAAGTAAACTAATTTACTAAGTACCTCTCGTAACTCGAAGTAAGGGACGAGATCCAACCGTAGCGTCCCTTGGAAGCTCCGCCTCTATTCGCGTCCACGCCGAGTTCTCTTCGGGATGACTTCGCAAAGCCACGAGTTTTGTGCCGACGAGAACTACTTGATTCTCGGAAGGCACAACTAGAAGAACAAGAGAAAAGATAGGAAACTAACCAACAAGAATCGGAATCTAAATTCCGAGAAGGGAGATAACACCCGCTTCTTCTTCTTCTTCGTTGTCTTCTCCTTGGTGTTGATAGCTCACGGCAACACTTGGAGAAGTTGGAGCGCCGGCCCTAGGGTTTGCAAAGGGGGGCGCCGGCCCTAATCCTCAAGGAGGGCGCCGGCCCTAAGGGGATAAGAGAAGAGAGAATAAGAGAGAGAGGGAGAGAAATAAATCTCTTGATCGCACTATCGATTGGAATTAAGGGCTTGCCTTTGGTTTCTTTATATAGTAGCCTCTCCCTTGCCAAGTCTCCCTCTTAACAGAATTAACGGAATTAGTTATCATAAGAAATTTATCTTATAAATTTTCTTATGACTTATTCCGTTATTCTTAGTTTTTATTATAACTAACTTTATAATAAAACAAATTCTCTTTCCCTTTTAATTATGGAATAAATTTGTATAAAATTTTCTTATCATGGATAAATCAATTCATAATTGATTTTATAAATTAAAATTAAACCAATTCATGGTTCATTTTAATTTCCATAAAAAGAATAAATTTACTACAAATTTCTTTATAAATCTCTTTATATAAATTTCTTTATATATCAATTTATTTATCCATAATTTATAAAACAAATCGCGCTAGATTTATTTTATTAATTAAACCAATTAAATTGGTTTATCCCCTTTTTAATGGCCCGCCAAACCAAGAGGGTGTACACCCTCTTTGGCCGGCCAAACCAAGCCGTTTCCATCGCGAATTAAACTCATTTAATTCGCCCAATAAGCCTTCAAATGACTTAGCCATTTTAAGTTTCCGTTGCGCCTCTGATTAACTCAGATTCGACTTATTTCTCTTGATCGGAAAATCCAATTTTCAACTCGTTTTAAATCCCTCGGATTACTCGTAGTGCGTGTGACTAAATAGGCTTTCGATTTATGTTGGCCGTCTATAATCAACTAATTATAGAACGATCATGAGTGGCACCTAGTAGTACATCATGACCCCCAATTAATCGAAAGATCAACGGTTGACCTCAGAAGTAATTCTGAAACCCTTCAGCAGCTCTAATGAATCGTGCCCCATTCCCTTCACCATCTTATACCCACTTGGTTCAGGACATGGTCTGTTTGTGTCAGTCCCCACTAGACTGACTACGTCACACCTAGCCCAAGTAGTGTCTTTCTCGTCCTTTGGATTTCTAATTACTATCATGTATTTAAGAGACTCGCACTCTAAACATGATATACTCTGGCCAGAGGTTTTGAGTAACAATCCGACGATAGGCCTGGGTATACATCTCCTCGCAAGGAGTGGTGAATCCTTTGTAGGCTGTTCAAACATCTTCGGGCACTTCGGCTTATACCCAATCATCCTGGGTCCACACCTCCTTGGAGATGCTTGCTTAAGATGTTAAAGTATAAGTCTCCATGACCAAGATGACTTGAACACCGCAAGTCAAAGGAACATCGCACTTAAGCTGCAGTAAGAACTTCATTGACATATCTATATAGATAACCATATGAAGTCTTACAGCTAGTCACTCCAATGAACTAGTTCCCTTAACTAGCATCCATGTTTATCTCCGGACATCCCAATGTCTCCAGCCAGTGAGAATCAGCTGATTAGAGAATAACTCATGCTAGTCTCAACAGAATTGATAGTGTCCGTCTTTATCAATTCATCGACTAGGGATAATTTCAATACTCCACAATTGCACATGTAGAGATAATCACTAGTTGTGATCCCATCACAAATTCTCTTATGCTGTGAATTGTATTGCGGACATTCAGTAGATGAGTTTAAGATCCCAATCAAATACACAAACATGTATACTCAAATAGTGAATTATCATTTATTAAAATAAATGTTTACAATCATAAGGCGATTGCCTTAGGACCCTTCTCTCATATCACTAACAAACTCCCACTTGGCCTAATGCCAATCGCTACGGTATCCAATACCACAGGCTCTAACATGACCCTCAAACTTACTCTGAGGTAAGGCCTTTGTTAAAGGATCCGCTAAATTCCTTTCAGTGGAAATTTTCTCAATTTGTATGTCATTCCTACTTATAATCTCTCTGATCAGATAATAGCGGCGAAGCACATGTTAGGATCGCTGATGAGACCTTGGTTCCTTTGCTTGTGCAATAGCACCATTGTTGTCGCAGTAAATCGGCACTGCTTTATCAATGGTTGGAACCACGCCAAGTTCGGAGACAATCTTCTTGATCCAGACTGCTTCCTTTGCTGCTTCCGAAGCTGCGATATATTCCGCTTCCGTGGTAGAATCCGCTACGGTGTCTTGTTTGGAACTTTTCCAACTTACTGCGCCTCTATTCAAAGTAAATACGTATCCAGACTGAGATTTGGAGTCATCCTTATCTGTCTGGAAACTGATATCTGTATACCCACGTATTACCATATCTCCTTCTCCATATATTAGGAACACATCCTTAGTTCTTCTTAAGTACTTAAGGATTGTCTTGACAGCTGCCCAATGATCCATTCCTGGATCCGAATGGTATCTGCTTGTGACGCTCAAAGCATACGATACATCGGGCCTAGTACATAACATAGTATACATGATAGATCCTATCGCGGATGCATAAGGAATCTTATTCATGCAAATCCTCTCGTCTTCTGTGCGCGGACACATAGACTTTGAAAGGATGATCCCATGCCTGATGGGAAGGTAACCTTTCTTGGATTCCGACATGCTAAACCTTTTTAGCACTCGGTCTATATATGTAGACTGCGAAAGACCAAGCAACCGTTTTGATCTATCTCTATAGATCCTAATCCCAAGGATATAGGTTGCTTCTCCCAGGTCTTTCATGGTGAAAGTTTTGGACAACCAGATTTTAACTGTTTGTAAGACTGATATATTGTTTCCTATAAGTAAGATGTCATCGACATATAATACTAGGAATACGACTGCACTCCCACTAACCTTCTTGTACACACAAGGTTCGTCAGGATTTTGTGAGAAATCAAACTCTTTGATTGTCTCATCAAAACGGATATTCCAGCTCCTAGATGCTTGCTTCAGTCCATATATGGATCGTCGAAGCTTGCATACTTTGGTTTTATCAACCGATGTGAAACCTTTAGGTTGTATCATGTATACATCCTCAAGCAGGTTTCCATTAAGGAAAGCTGTTTTCACATCCATTTGCCATATCTCATAATCATAATGAGTTGCTATGGCTAGGAGCATCCGAATGGATTTAAGCATAGCTACTGGCGAATAGGTTTCGTCATAATCAATTCCTTGCTTCTGACGATATCCTTTTGCCACTATTCTAGCCTTAAAGGTAACAACATTACCTTCCATGTCAGTTTTCTTCTTGAAAACCCACTTGCACCCTATGGGCTTAATCCCTTCAGGTGGGTTAACCAAGTCCCATACTTGGTTTTCGTACATGGAATCCATTTCCGACTTCATGGCTTCAAGCCATTTCTCCCTTTCTGAACATTTCAGAACTTCTTCGTAACTGATAGGTTCGTCATCGCCTATGAGTAACACGTCGTTCGATTCATTTATGAGAAATCCGTATCTCTCTGGAATATTGCGTGTCCTATCAGACCTACGAAGAGGTGGTGTTGTTTTACGTTCAACTGATAGCTCATCATTATGAGTTATTGGTTGTGGGTCTAGACTAGGTGTCTCTGTAATGTCTATTGGAGTTTCTTGAACTTCATCAAGTTCAATGCCACTCCCACTGTTTTCTTGTAAAAGAAATTCTCTTTCCAGAAATACAGCATGCCATGAAACAAACACCTTTTGTTCCAAGGGATGATAGAATTGGTAACCCTTCGTTTCCTTAGGGTATCCAATAAATAGACATTTATCAGACTTAGCATCCAATTTGTCTGATACAGTCCGCTTCACATAAGCGGGACAACCCCATATCTTAAGGTGAGTTAAGTGAGGTTTCTTACTATTCCATATCTCATATGGAGTAGTAGAGACTACCTTGGTCGGGACTCTGTTTAGCAAGTATACAACTGTCTTTAGTGCATAGCCCCAAAAGGGTTTTGGAAGAGTTGCATGATTCATCATTGACCTAACCATGTCCATCAAGGTTCGGTTGCGCCTCTCAGATACACCATTATGCTGTGGTGTATATGGCGGAGTCTATTGGGACAATATCCCATTGTCCCTTAGATAATCTTGAAACTCTTGACTTAAGTATTCACCACCCCGATCGGATCGAAGTATTTTAATACTTTTGCCAAGCTGTTTCTCTACTTCATTTTTGAACTCTTTGAATTTCTCAAAGGCTTCAGATTTGTGTTTCATCAAGAACACATACCCGAATTGTGAGTGATCATCGATAAAGGTGATGAAGTAGCTATAGCCTCCTTGTGCAAGAGTTGACATTGGTCCACATACATCAGTATGTATTAGACCAAGCAATTCTCCCACTGGATTACCTTTTCCAGAAAAGGGTAATTTCATCATCTTGCCTTTTAAGCATGATTCGCATGTATCAAATGAACCGGGTTCAAATGATTCCAAAATTCCACATCGGTGTAATTCGGTCATGCGTTTCTTACTTATATGGCCAAGACGGCAATGCCAAGTGTAGGAGTCTATTCGATTATCTATTCGAGCACGTTTGTTGCTAACTTCGATATTGAAAACGTCACTGGATAAATCTAACGTGTAGATACCATTGCACAAAGTTCCATTCCCATAAAGAACGCCATTTAAAGTTATGTAACAACAATTGTTACTAAAAGTTAAATGATAACCCTTTTCATTCAAACATGAAATAGATACAATGTTCTTTATTAATGAAGGAACAAAATAACAATTATCCAATTCTAAGACACGTCCAGTGGGGAGCTTTAGCAAATATGTTCGGATGGCAATAGCAGCAATCTTTGCTCCATTTCCAACTCGCAAATTCGCCTCTCCTTTGACGAGTCTTCTTCTATTCCTTAGCCCCTGTATGTCATTACATATATGTGAGCTACACCCAGTATCAAGTACCCAGGTATTAGAGGAAATAGAGTGACATTCAATAACGAAGATACCTGAAGAGGATGGGGCATCGGATGCCTTATTCTTCAAGGACTCAAGATAAACCTTGCAGTTTCTTCGCCAGTGACCCTCCTTGCCACAATGATGGCAAGTTCCTTTTGATTTCTTTTCAGTCTTTTTGTCCTTTTTCTTCTTTCCTTTATTATGTTCTTTGGCCTTCCTCTTAGAACCTTTCTTCGAGGAACCAACTAACAGAACCGTCTTTTGATCCTGCTTTACAGAAGGCTCTACAGTCTTCAGCAGGTTGAGCAACTCAGGAATGGTAGTTTCCAGCTTGTTCATCCGATAGTTCATCACAAATTGTGAATAACTCTTGGACAAACAATGCAGAATTAAGTCAATACTTAGTTCATGATCCATTACAAAACCGAGTGTGTTTAGTCGCTCAATGTACCCCAACATCTTTAACACAAATTGTGAGGCAGAAGTGCCTTCCTGCATCTTAGAGGTGAAGAGGAGTCTAGAGACTTCGATCCTTTCGGATCTCGCCTGCTCTTCGAACAACTCATGAAGACGGAAGATGATGGTATAAGCATCCATATGCTCATGCTGCTTTTGCAACTCAGGTACCATAGAGGCTAGCATAATGCAACTCGCAAGTTCAGAATCAGTCACATGTTTCTGATAGGCCACTAACTGTTCTGGAGTTGCACCCTCTGGTGGACGGTTGGGAAGTTAATCTTCAAGGACATAAGTGTTGGTGCAGGAAGCACCATATCGAACCTTGTTTTGATATTGGCAAAGGTTTCAAAGTTAAGTTTATTTGTGATCTAACAATATTCACTGAGTATGCCAGGATACAAAGCCCTAGCGAAGGACTGCTAGGCACTGGCGAAGGACTGCCAGTATCCAAGCCCTAGCGAAGGACTGCTAGGCACTGGCGAAGGACTGCCAGTATCCAAGCCCTAGCGAAGGACTGCCAGTATCCAATCCCTAGCGAAGGACTGCTAGGCAACTGGCGAAGGACTGCCAGCATCCAAGACCTGGCAAAGGATCGTCAGGCAAAAGTCCAACCAAAGGAGCGGTTGGCATCAGGTATATTCTCCCGAGAGGAGTAGGTGAGGACACGTTCCCCGTCGAGGGAACAGTAGGCGTCGGTTCGACCTAGGACTCCATTTTGGAGACCAAAGTTAGAACCAAGACAGCTAAGGCTGTATAAACTAACCAATTAATGTCTTGTTGTGTTTTTGGACTAACCCTGGATGCAGGACCGAAGGAACGAGTGTCTGCAGCTCAGAGAGCCTCAAAGGAGTGAGGCAACAGCTGACCAGGGCACCCGGAGTGTCCTGGGCGCCCCCAAGGTGAACACAAAACACACAAACAAGAAGCGCGCTTCGACAGTACAACCTGCGGGCGCCCCCGTGCTCCCGGGCGCCCCCAGCGTCCCGGGCGCCCCCATGCGCATACCTCGAACCAAAAGCCTTCGAAGCTAGAAGATAAGATTTGACCCGGTCAACCCGGGCGCCCCGAGCGCTCCCGGCGCCCCGGTCAAAGCGGATCCCGAAGATAAGGGGATCAGACGCTGACCGAGATCGAACCAGATCGAAAGCCACATGGGGGGCGCCCCCGACATCCCGGGCGCCCCCAGGCCCTATATAAAGGGCCCTCGACCAAGGCTTCAAGGAATCATCTCTCTCAATGCCTCAAAGCTCTTCTACGCTCGTGCCTTGCTCCAGAAACATTCCAACTCGAGCCGACGACGTCCCGCTGCCCCGAAAAAGTCAATCCACTCCGAACGTCGGTAACGAAGAGCGCAATTCTTTATTATTATTTTAGTGCACTTACTTTGTAACTAAATTCTGTAACCTATTATTACGCTTCATATAGAATTGCCTAAAGTAAACGGTCAACGACCATGGGCCTTGGAGTAGGAGTCGACACAGGCTCCGAACCAAGTAAAATCGACTGTGCCTCTGTGTTGTGTTTTTCTTTTCAACTTCCGCTGTGCAATTTCTCTTAGTTTTAAAATCCGAACGATTACCGATATTCACCCCCCCTCTATCGGTTCTCTCGATCCAACAATAAGCAAGCTTCTCTGCCTTGAGGACTATCCTCAGGTTTCGAAGCCAATCCATGAAGTTTGGCCCAGTTAGTTTATTGGTGTCCAAAATGGAACGCAGATTCAGATAAGACATGATCAAGTGATTAACCTAGAAATACAAATTGAGATTATGTGAGAAGAATGATAAAGAATGTATCAACATGCATTAATAAAATCCTATTTATTTTTCAAATTGAATAACCCTTTTTATCAATTCGGGAGATCGTAGGAGCATCTCCAAATAGGTTGATATCCAACCATAGATAAGAGCAACCATGGCTGTGGCCATCAAGTTTTTCTTAGCTATGAAGGTAGGTAATTATACCGATTACACATCACATATATGTAACTATCACTTTATGCTATCAACTAATTGAATGTTTGCATAAATCATTGGGTTGTTAACTCATTAACATGTATGTAACAATGTACATAGCACCCAACTGCACCTCTCTTTACATCGACCTTGGCTGTGGCACAACAAATCGATGTTCCAAGCTTAAGGCTGACCCATTAATCAAGAAATAGTTTTAATATGGTTGAAGCTCATTCAACCGCTTAGTCAAGCTTGGATGTGTCCAACAACCAAAACTAAGGATTGACCTCTGACTCCAACTATATTATTCATAAACTAATTCCATGGTTTGAACATGTTGAGGTTCAAGCCGGGCATGGATGTGTCCATCAACCCAAACGAGAAATAAAACTCCGATTCTAACCATATTAATGGAAGGTGTTGGCCTTAATATTTTGTAAGGGGTTTTGGGTCTCATCCTTTCTTTTCTAAGCACAATCATGACATATAAATATGTCATGACTAACGATTTCCTTAATAAAGTATGTATGTGACTTAATTTATCAAGTCTCATTAATTGAATTAGGAACCGGATTTCCTTATTCTAATTTCATACTTTATTCAAGGAATTGTTTTGGGAAACAATTTCCTAAATTGTCATAATCAATTTCGGAAATAATATGTTTTAAGACTTTGATTTCTCTAAATCAAATCTTATTAAATTAAGAGAGAGATTCCCTTAATTCAATCACATATTATTTTCATGAAAATCTCATTTAAGAAAACTCTATAGGAAACCATTTTCCTAATTAATTTTGGAGACAATAATATGTAAGAGCATCACCTCTTAAATCATATTTTATTCGTGGATTTAATTAATTACAACAAATTGTTTTCTAAGAGTGGCTCCCCGAGGCTCAGATACCCATAGAAAAGTAATTTTTCGTAAATCCAATTTGGTCCGCTTCATAAGCATAGCTAAATTAAACATGACAATTTCAATTAAAATTGGAAAATTAAATTAATACAACTAACTTTAAATTTGACGGCTTCCCGATCCAAAATAAAGAATTTTGTTGTCAATTTAAAAACCAATTCAAATTTAATTGTCAATTAATTGTCCATAAATTTGTCTAGACTTTCTCAAAAGAAAGTGTCCAAAATCGCGAGATTTCAAAATAGGTTTTCAGAATAATTGTAAGTTTCCGGTACAAAGAAAACTTACATATTTCCAAAGTTGGAAAATTTCTAAAATAGAAAATTTCCAAAATTGGAAAGTTTCCAAAGATGGGAAGTTTTCACAATTATCATAAAAATTTAGAAACTAGGATATTTCAAAAGTTTGCGAAATTTCATGATGATTTCCAAACTTAGAAATTCCTAATTCTAAAATTTATTATAATTGGAAAGTTTCCATAATTGAAAATTTTTTCCAAAATTGAGATTATGACAAAGTTTTCCGCAAAACAATTATATGATTAAGCCGAACACTAACCTGACTCTGATACCACTGTTGGGACCGGGTGCATGTCGACAAGGATACGGGTTCGTAAAATTTTAAATTTTTACGTGCAGCGGAAGAATTAACATAAAATAATTTTCTAAATTATTTTAACCACGTATCTAGCATGCATCCTTATGATGTGTTGACATAATCATAAATTAAAACTTTGCGGAAAAGTAAACTAATTTACTAAGTACCTCTCGTAACTCGAAGTAAGGGACGAGATCCAACCGTAGCGTCCCTTGGAAGCTCCGCCTCTATTCACGTCCACGCCGAGTTCTCTTCGGGATGACTTCGCAAAGCCACGAGTTTTGTGCCGACGAGAACTACTTGATTCTCGGAATGCACAACTAGAAGAACAAGAGAAAAGATAGGAAACTAACCAACAAGAATCGGAATCTAAATTCCGAGAAGGAAGGAGATAACACCCGCTTCTTCTTCTTCTTCGTTGTCTTCTCCTTGGTGTTGATAGCTCACGGCAACACTTGGAGAAGTTGGAGCGCCGGCCCTAGGGTTTGCAAAGGGGGGCGCCTGCCCTAATCCTCAAGGAGGGCGCCGGCCCTAAGGGGATAAGAGAAGAGAGAATAAGAGAGAGAGGGAGAGAAATAAATCTCTTGATCGCACTATCGATTGGAATTAAGAGCTTGCCTTTGGTTCCTTTATATAGTAGCCTCTCCCTTGCCAAGTCTCTCTCTTAACAGAATTAACGGAATTAGTTATCATAAGAAATTTATCTTATAAAGTTTCTTATGACTTATTCCGTTATTCTTAGTTTTAATTATAACTAACTTTATAATAAAATAAATTTTCTTTCCCTTTTAATTATAGAATAAATTTGTATAAAATTTTCTTATCATGGATAAATCAATTCATAATTGATTTTATAAATTAAAATTAAACCAATTCATGGTTCATTTTAATTTCCATAAAAAGAATAAATTTACTACAAATTTCTTTATAAATTTCTTTATATAAATTTCTTTATATATCAATTTATTTATCCATAATTTATAAAACAAATCGTGCTAGATTTATTTTATTAATTAAACCAATTAAATTGGTTTATCCCCTTTTTAATGGCCGGCCAAACCAAGAGGGTGTACACCCTCTTTGGCCGGCCAAACCAAGCCGTTTCCATCGCGAATTAAACTCATTTAATTCGCCCAATAAGCATTCAAAAGACTTAGCCATTTTAAGTTTCCGTTGCGCCTCTGATTAACTCAGATTCGACTTATTTCTCTTGATCGAAAAATCCAATTTTCAACTCGTTTTAAATCCCTCTGATTACTCGTAGTGCGTGTGACTAAATAGGCTTTCGATTTATGTTGGCTGTCTATAATCAACTAATTATAGAACGATCATGAGTGGCACCTAGTAGTACATCATGACCCCCAATTAATCGAAAGATCAACAGTTGACCTCAGAAGTAATTCTGAAACCCTTCAGCAGCTCTAATGAATCGTGCCCCATTCCCTTCACCATCTTATACCCACTTGGTTCAGGACATGGTCTGTTTGTGTCAGTCCCCACTAGACTGACTACGTCACACCTAGCCCAAGTAGTGTCTTTCTCGTCCTTTGGATTTCTAATTACTCTCATGTATTTAAGAGACTCGCACTCTAAACATGATATACTCTGGCCAGAGGTTTTTGAGTAACAATCCGACGATAGGCCTGGGTATACATCTCCTCGCAAGGAGTGGTGAATCCTTTGTAGGCTGTTCAAACATCTTCGGGCACTTCGGCTTATACCCAATCATCCTGGGTCCACACCTCCTTGGAGATGCTTGCTTAAGATGTTAAAGTATAAGTCTCCATGACCAAGATGACTTGAACACCGCAAGTCAAAGGAACATCGCACTTAAGCTACAGTAAGAACTTCATTGACATATCTATATAGATAACTATATGAAGTCTTACAGCTAGTCACTCCAATGAACTAGTTCCCTTAACTAGCATCCATGTTTATCTCCGGACATCCCAATGTCTCCAGCCAGTGAGAATCAGCTGATTAGAGAATAACCCATGCTAGTCTCAACAGAATTGATAGTGTCCGTCTTTATCAATTCATCGACTAGGGATAATTTCAATACTTCACAATTGCACATGTAGAGATAATCACTAGTTGTGATCCCATCACAAATTCTCTTATGCTGTGAATTGCATTGCGGACATTCAGTAGATGAGTTTAAGATCCCAATCAAATACACAAATATGTATACTCAAATAGTGAATTATCATTTATTAAAATAAATGTTTACAATCATAAGGCGATTGCCTTAGGACACTTCTCTCATATCACTAACAAATGCGCCCATCCCTAATAGGTTTCGGGGTAGCTAGCCACTGAACCCTACTAGAGCGTCTACTAGGCTTGCCTAGATCTTGTGGGCATTGGCCTGATGCATGCCATTTAATAAATGTAATATACTTAAACTTGTACTTATGCTTGTACTTAAAATGCATACTTAGCATATTCTTTGCACTTAAAAGTAATGTTCCCAAATCTTATTTTGAAACACATCAAGACCTTGATCTTGTACATACATAAAAGCTTAGTCCTAGAACTCATTCTATGACTTAGTAAGACCTCGGTCTTATTCAGAATTTTTATCGAGCACCTTGTGTGCCCTAACACCCAAAACTTATTTTAGGGTAAATCAAGACCTTGGTCTTGCTAAACTCATGATCACACACACAAAAGAAACTTAGAATCAAGTTCCACGACACTAGAAGGCATACGAAAACTACTTTTACTACAGGTGAGTGATCTACTTGCATCCTTACGCTTAGAACTCACTATACCGACGTAGAATCTGGCGTGGTACTCCTCATCTACTTCCTTCACACGATCCAGATCTTGAGCTCAAGAATGAGGAGAACCCTTGTTCTCCTTTTCGGTGGAGGAAGAAGAAAACCCTCTTTGGTTTTCGGCAAGGAAAGGAGGATAAAAGAAAACCTTTGGTTTTCTCTCCTTTCTGTCCCTTTTGTATACTAAGTGGAAGTTGAAGCATCTTCCATAAAAAGGGTGTTTACTATCCTTTATCTTGTATTTGTTCTATTTTTTAGTGTGATACTTTACCACCACCTAATGGAAACATAAACCTAACCTATATGAGAGGTCTTTGGTTCGAGCCTTGGCTTCGATCCCCTTTAAAGAAATTTTTATATTTCTTTCTATTTTGGAAAAATTCTGGAAAATGTTGGAAAATTTCCGGGCGTTACAATCCTCACTACCTTATAAAAAGTGCACCCTCGAACTTAGAATAGATCCGAATACTTTTGCCTCATGCTATCTTCTGTTTCCCAAGTTGCCTTCTCAAACTTCTGGTTTAGCCATAAAACCTTCACTATGGGTACCTCTTTGTCCTTTAGTTTTTTGACTGTCTGATCTATTATCTGAATAGGTTGACTTTCATAACTAAGATCCTCTTGAACTTGTACTGTCTGTGGCTCAGTCACTTGGTTTGCATCAGGGATATGCTTCTTTGGCATTGAGACATGAAACAATTATGAATAGCTGACATCTCTGGAGGTTGCTCTAACTCGTAAGCTACATTGCCAACTCTTTTCGTTACTAGGTAGAGTCGTATGTAACGAGGACTTAGCTTGCCTTTCTTACCGAATCTCATTACACCTTTTATGGGAGCTACTTTGAGGAAAATTGTATTTCCAACTTCGAACTTCGAACTCCAGCGGTCTACGACGCACATCGGCATAACTCTTCTGCCTACTCTGGGCAGTTTCTATCCTTTGGCGGATGCTCTTTATAGCTTCTATGGTATCCTCAATAAGGTCAGTCTGATACCCCATTTTTTTCTTCTCACTACTTTCATACCAACAAATAGGAGATCTACACTTTCCACCATAAAGAGCTTCATAAGACGTCATACCAATAGTAGCTTGGTAACTGTTATTGTAGGCGAACTCAGTTAAACATAAATACTTGCACCAACTGCCCTTGAAATCTAGTGCACAAGCTCTGACCATATCTTCTAGAACTTGATTTACTCTTTCTGTCTACCCATCAGTCTAAGGATGGAAAGCTGTGCTAAACTTCAGTTTGGTGTCTGTACACACTTCAAAAAATGTGAAGTGAAACGACCATCTCTATCAGAGATAATGGTCTTCGGAACTCTGTGCAGTCGGATCACTTCATGTACATACAACTGAGCTAGTCTTTCTATTGAGTAAGACGCTTTGATTGCCAAGAAGTGGGCAGACTTGGTCAATCTGTCAACAATTACCCAGATAACATCATAGTCATTTGCTGTCTTTGGTAGACCAACAATGAAGTCCATGGCTATATCTTCCCATTTCCACTCTGGAATCTGTATGGGCTGTAGGACTCCTCCTGGCCTCTGGAGTTCTGTTTTAACTCTCTGACATGTTAGGCAGGTACTGACATATTTAGTTACATCTCTTTTCATCCCAGACCACCAAAATCTTCTTTTCAAATCCTGGTACATCTTGGTAGAACCAGGGTGCATAGAATAGGGAGTACTATGGGCTTCTGCCAGAATTTTCTTTCTCAGCTCTTCATTGTTAGGGAAATATAGACGAACACCATAATAGAGTATCCCACTATTAGATACTCTAAACTCCTTATTTTCTCCTTTTTGTATCTCTTTGCTTGATCTTTTGAATATCAGAATCCTGATCTTGCTTTTTCTGTATATCCTCATGCAGAGTTGACTCTAGTGTCAATACTGAGAGTTGCCCATATATAACCTCGACTCCATAATCTACTATATCTTTCTGCAATGGTGGTGACAGTGATGACAGGGACATTAAAGTTATGCAAGTCTTTCTACTTAACGCATTAGCCACTTTATTTGCCTTACCAGGGTGGTAGAGGATTTCACAGTTATAATCTTTGACTAACTCCAACCACCTTTGCTGTCTCATATTAAGGTCCTTCTGAGTGAAGAAATATCTCAAACTCTGGTGATCAATGTAAATCTTGCACTGGACTCTGTACAGATAATGTCTCTACATTTTGAAGGCGAAGACTATTGTTGCTAACTCAAGATCATGAGTAGGGTAGTTCTTTTCATAATCCTTGAGTTGCCTGGAAGCATAAGCAATGACCTTGCCTTCTTGCATGAGTACAACTCTAAGTCCCTGCTTTGATGCATCACTGTATATATCAAAACTTCTATCACTTTCTGGAACGGTAAGAATGAGAGCACTTGTCAATCTTTTCTTCAACTCAATAAAACTCCGCTCACAATCTTCATTGCACTCATACTTCTTATTCGTCCTGGTAAGGGTTGTTAGTGGAGAAGCTATCTTTGAAAAATCTTCCATGAATCTTCTGTAATACCCTGCTAGACCCTGAAAGCTTCTGATCCCACTGGTATTTTTTGGTCAACCCCAGTTACTAACTGCTTCAATCTTTGCTGGGTCTACCATGATACCTTCCTTGGAAATGATGTGCCCTAGGAAAGCCACTTGGTTAAGGCAGAATTCACACTTTGAAAACTTGGCAGATAATTTCTACTGCTATAGAGTCTTCATTACTACCCTCAGATGTTCGTTTAGACCCGACCACGATTCAGAACCGACGGGTCGACTGTTCGAAACCGCCAGTTCGACGGTTCATGGGAGGTCGATCCTTACCCTTAACCTCCCAAGCCGGTTACGGTTCACGGTTTGAAACCGCCGGTTGATGGTTCGGTTCACGGTTCGCCACGGTTCGAGATGATTATATTAAAAAAATAAAATTTAAAAATTTAAATTTAAATTTAAATTTAAATTTAAATTTAAAATATAAAATTTATTTTAAAAAAAGGGCTTGCACTTATATAAGTTGCCTACGTATCCCCTTAGGGTGTAGGAGAATCAAAGCCCACGTAGTTCTTTTACATTTTTACCCTTTTACAATATTTATCACTCACTTTCATTTCCTCTCGTTCCCGTTGTATTTGTTCCTTCGGTATCAAATTCTTTGACTTCGTCTACTGAAAGTTACATTCCTTAGATTCTTTTCTCGGCTCTGGTCCAATCGTCTAGTAATGCTTGAGCTTCCAATGAGTCGGGAGACATAGTTGATCGTCGTTCATCTAATATGTTGCCGCGGGCACTGAACGTCTACTCCATAGCAATAGTTGATACTGGAGAAGCTAAAATTTCTTTTGCGATCATGGAGAGAACTGGAAAGCTTTGAGCCTTCTGTGACCACCAGTTCAAGATATCGAAATCTTCGGTATTTGCTTCATTAAAATCAAAGGAAGTCATAAAATAATTCTCAAGTTCCTATGTGGAACTTGAGGATTCTCGTGGACATTTCGTCCATTCTTTTAATAAAAGTTATGCTTTTGTAAGTTTTAAATTAGTAGTAGTAGATTGTTGTGTTTCCGAAATATTAGTTTGTATTCCATATTTAACATAATATTGATTATAAAGATCATATAAATAATTTCTAATATTACATATAATATTAACTGGATCTGGAGAAGAAGAATCTTTAATAGGAATTAAAGCGTCATAACATAAAAGTTAACATTTTTTGTAAATCTTCTAGTTTAAATCTAGGATCTAAAGCAAATGCAATTAAATAAATTTCAGGAATAAAATAAAAATATTTTTCCTATTTAGTTTTCATAGCTAATATGCATAAAGTTAAAGCTTCATTATTGACATGTTAATTTAATATTAATACTATACTACAAAAATTCACTAAAATTAAATGAGCAGTGGGATAATAAACACCGAAAAGTGGTTCAGTTGCATAATTAAATACTTTTAAAATTTCACAAATATTACTACAAATATTCTATTATTGTGAAAATAAATATATATTAGTATTACTATTTTGTGTAAAAAATAAATATAATAAATCTTTATATTAAAATGAATCTTGTAATAATTGATATGTTGAATTCCAACGTGTTGGAACATCACGTGGAAAATTTTTAGGTCTCATTCCATTAGCTTTACAAAATCTATCCCATTGTTTCATCATAGATGGATGCGACCATAAATATGAAATTGCGATTCTAATTGGTTGAATATAATTTTTTAAAAGTTTTAATCCATCTTGAACACATAAATTTAAAACATGGCATACGCAACGAATATGAAAAAATAAACCACCAATAACATGTTGACAAACAAATTTTAGTTCATCTATAGAAGCGGTATTAGAACTAGCATTATCTAATGATATTTAAAATATTTTATGAGTCAATCCATATTCTTCTAAAATTAAACATAATAATTGTGCAATGTTGGGTAGTATGTGATTCATCAAAAACTCTATAAGCTAACAATATTTTTTGGAGGATCCAAGAGTTATTAATCCAATGGCATGTCACACCCATATAAGAATGAGTACGCCAATGATCACTCCAAATATCAGAACATAAAGAAACTTTATTATTTAATTTACTAAATTCATCAATTACATTATTTTTATCTTGTTTTACTAATCTTTTAATTGTACGAGTTAGTATAGTTCTAGAAACATGTTTAGCAGCTGGATTAAGAGATTCTTTACAAAAATCTTCAAATGTGCATTTAGATCCAAAACTAAAAGAAAGATGTTCTACGAAAATAAATTTAGCTAATGATTCTCTTAATTTGTTATCCAATATAAAAATAAACCAAAATCAGTACTACTACCACTAGAAAATCTTGATATTTGTGTTTGAGAGCGGTCAAACCCATATTCCATCGGGTGCTTCGTTTCTACATGTCGTTTCAATGACCCATAGCCGCCACTGGCTTGGAATTTGTAGGAAGCATTGCAATGCTTATATTTTGCACGCAATTCTCCCGACGGAAGTGTGACCTTCTCAAAATGTTTTGTGAAAATAGAAGATTTTAAAGGAGGATTTTCCCAAACCTTTGAAGTAATTGCATTGGTACTTCCTTGCATTTCGGGCATCGAAGGGCGTTGGGGTTAAGCCTCGGTCTCATCATCGGTGTATTGAATTTGAATGTTGGCATCCTCATACGCTATTTCTTTTCCCCTCCGAGATCGAGATGATGAAGCTTCGTGACCACCTTCTATTATCGTCGAAAGATGAAGAACGTGTAGAGAAGTTGAGACTTGAGATTTGAGAATGAGAGAATGAGAGAAGAGAAGATGTATGTGAAAATGATGAAATGAACTCCCTATTTATAGTGTTTGGATCATAACGGTCACTAAATCATAGCCATTGATCAGAAAATGGACAAATGATCTCAACCGTTGAAAAAAAATAAAAAAACAAAAAAACCCTGACGGCACTAAACCAGCGGTTAACCGAACCAGCCGTTTTCTGCCCCGAACCGGATGCCGGGCCGGTTCCGATTTGGCCCAGCGAACCGGGTCAATGGGCCACCCAGCTCGTGGGCAGGTCTATGTTCATCATGTTCTTCTTGAGACTTTGAATAAACAAGGATGTCATCAATGAAGACTATGATGAACTTATCAAGAAACTCCTTGAATACTCGATTTACTAGATCCATGAACATTGCAAGGGCATTTGTCACTCCAAATGGAATGACTACAAACTCGTAGTGTCTATACCGTGTTTGAAAAGCAGTTCTCAGCACATCACTCTCCTTGACTTTGAGTTGATGGTAACCTGACCGCAGATCTATTTTAGAAAATACTGTTGCCCCTTTCAACTGATCAAACAAATCATCTATCCTTGGCAAAGGATATCTGTTCATGATGGTCACCTTATTTAGGGCTCGATAATCTATACACATTCGTATATATCCATCTTTCTTCTTGACGAACAACATAGGAGCTCCCCAGGGTAAATGACTAGGGCAGATAAAACCCTTGTCGAGCAACTCCTGTAATTGTTCTTGCAGCTCCTTCAGTTCTGCTGGCGCCATATGATAAGGTGCCTTTGAAATCGGGTTGGTACCTGGAGCCAACTCAATTTCAAACTCAATTTCGCAGTTAGGAGGCAGTCCTGGTAACTCTTCAGGAAACACCTCCAGATAGTCACAGACCACCCGCACTTCATCTTTCTTCAGTCCTTCTCTTTGCCTTACAACTACTACATGTGCTAAATAACCAGAACATCCATTATCTAACATCTTGTGAGCTTGTAGGTTAGAAAGAAACCTTTTTGTCTTTCCCATTGGGTCTCCGACAAATTCAAATGGAAGTTCAGCTTCTAGCGTGAACTTTACTCTCCTTTTGCGGCATTCAATAAAGGCACTGTACTTGCTCAAGAAATCCATTCCTAAAATGATATCGTAATCCTTCATATCAAGGACCACTAAATCACTATAGAGTTCTCGGTTGGAAATCTGAATTGGTACAGCTCTTAGCCACTGAGTAGATGCCATGACCTCTCCTGAAGGTAGGGTCGTTAAGAACTTATTATTCAGCATTTCTGGTAGAATCCCTAGCTTCTTGGAGAAGGATATAGACACAAAAGAATGTGTTATACCAGTATTAAATAACACACTAGCATAATGAGATAAGGTGAGTATTCGACCTGTGACCATGGTAGGAGAATTTGCCACCTCTTCCTTGGTGATGGCGAAAATCCTGGCCGTTGGTCGGGATTGGTGAGGCTTCCACTCTCCCCTGACTAATGTAGAGTCCTTCCAGGGATGGCTGCATCTGGTGCAACTGTGCAGACTTTCCCCCATTCTAAATAAGCTGTGGTGGAGGCGAATTTACTTTGGTAGGGGAAGCGTTGGCCATATGCCCTTCTACTCCACAGATGTAGCACCCACTCATGCCTTGGCGACATTCTCCTGGGCACTTTGGACATTGAGGATATTTGGGGTACTTACTTGATGAACTTTTTTTGTTGCTTCCAGAAGTCTTTTGATCCCCCTACTTCCTTTTGTTTGGGTTCCCCATCCAATTCTCTGGGTTACCCTGAGATCTGGACTGCTACTTGCTTTTGTTGCATCCTGGTGGCCTTTATACTATTTAAGTAGTGCTCAATGATCAAAGCACTACTTATCAGTTCTTCGGAGGTCTGCGGCCTATTAACACCGTTGGCCACATTTAAGGATATCTCAGGCCTTAACATCTTGAGCATTAGCCTGACTCTTTCTCTTTCAGTGCCAACTAGCTCTGGGCACAGATGAGCTAGCCGGTTGAACTTCTTCATTGCTTCATCCACAGATAGTTCTCCTTGTCTGAGCTCCATGAATTCATCATAATGCTTGTTGGTTACTCGCATGTGAAAGTATTCCTCGAAGAACTCAATCTCGAAGTTAGCTCATGTCATCTGGCTGACATTTCTCTTGGTCTTAACTCACTCCCACCACATTCTAGCATCTCCGGTAAGGCAGAAGGAGGCACACTTTATCTTCTCTACCTCAGGCCAATCTAGTAGTTCTACTATGCTTTCCAAAGTTTTGAACCATACTTGAGCATCCCAAGGTTCGCTTGTGCCTGAGAAGTTCTCTGGTTTCAGCTTCTGCCACTGGATGAGGAATGATTCTTGCCTTACCCCGCTTGCAGGGACTACAAATGTAACCGATGGATCTTCAGTCACAACTGGTGCTACTACATTCTCCACTGGCGGGGTAATGGGAGTGGCCTGTTGGATAGCCGTTAGGGTGGCAATCACTTGCTACTGTTATGCTACTTGCCTTTGTAACTGAGCCACCACTTCTAAAAGATTGGGTGGTGGTACTGATTCTGTTGTCTCATGGCCTCTAGGAGCTCGCTCCTCATTTTGGGCTCTCCTGGGATGTCCTCTTTCCATTCTCTTACAATTATATGATAAAGAGAATAAGGGCATTACTTCACTATCATCATACACATAATAGCATATGTTAAGACTTTAGCGGCCCCGCCTCTATGGTCCCCGCAGGCAACCCTCTAGGCCGGCGACCCTACGGTTATCCCACTCCCGGCAGTGGATTTTTGCCTTCCCCAGATTCGAACCTTGGATCTCCAGAACAAGTACAAAGGTTCCTCGAATCTGGTAGCCAAGTGAGCCGAATCCTGGGAAAGGCAAAAACCCACTGCCAGGGGTGGGAAGACCCGTAGGGTCTCGGGCCTAGAGGGTTGCCTGCGGGGACCATAGAGGCCGAGATCGCTACAAAAAGGCGCCTTTTTATTTTAACAACCCGACCCCTTGGCCCCTTGGGCGACCCAACTGGCGGCCCACTTGGCGACCCTCGACCCCTTGGGCGGCCAAATACCATTTGGCGGCCCCTTTGGCGACCTCTTGGGCGGTCGTTACTCACAAGTACTTCCCACCCCTGGCCAGTGGATTTTTGCCTTCCCCAGGATTCGAACTCTAGACCTTCAGGCTAAGTACTAAAGTTCCTAAATCCTGGTACCAAGTTGCTACGATTTCGAACCGACGAAAGTTCCCACCCCCGGGAACGCGCCTTTCACCTACTCCTTTCAGGAGACGATTGTCACCCCGTCCATTCGGGTGGACTTTTGCTTAGCCTTCGATACTCTCGGATCTCGAGACGTCCAAACCTCGACCCGTCTCTACTTCTGTCCTTAGTCATCACTCAGCTATGTTGCTCAATCCCTCGGACCAAGACTTCGTGCCCAAACCCTAGGTCCAGGACTTCGGTGACCAACCCTCGGCCAGGACTTCGTGCCCAATTCCCCGAACCAGGTCTTCGATGCCCAACCCTTGGCTAGGACTTCGTGCCTAATTCCTCGAACCAGGTCTTCGTGCCCAACCCTAGTCCAGGTCTTAGTGCCCAATTCCTTGAACTAAGACTTCGTGCCTAGGGTAACTAGGACTTTGGTTCACTTTGGTACTCCTCTCTTGACTTGCCCTTCCCTTGTTCAATGTATCACTGACTTAAGTATATTGTCAAACATTGAAACATTTAGAGGAGGACATCACTGATGCAACTTGCACCAACAATCTCCCCCTTTTTGATGTTTGACAATATCTTAAGTTAGATTGGATGAAAGGGCTAAACCTTGGGATAAAAAATTAACTTCTAACTTCCGCTCACTCTCCCCCTTTTTTGAAAAAAAAAACATTTTGATTTTTTGATCCTTTGGTAACAGAGATAAAAATTTCTAAAAATTTCTAACTTAAGCGCACCTCTCCCCCTTTGTCATACATCAAAAATCACCAAAAAACTTACACTAACAATGAAAACATTTAGTTCTTTTTTAAGATCTAAATTGTTGAAGCATAGCAACAAGCTAGAAATATTTTGCACTTTTAGTATAATATGATATATTAAAAAATAAAGTTTGCAAACTCATTATGCAAAGCATATTAGTACTTTGGACAAAAAATTACTAGTATATTTGAGAGATGCCTGGCACTGTTTGAAAAATGTAATACTTTTGGAAAATGTATAACTTTTAAAAAAAAATTCTGTGAGCTTTGAAAAGTGCAAGTACTTTTGAAGAATATTATGATCTTTGAAAATTGCAAGTACTTTTTCAAAATATTAAGATCTTTAAAAAATTAAGTACTTTTTGAAAAATATTGAAGAGTATAAGTACTTTTTAAAAAATTAAAATTTTTGAAAAGTATAAGTACTTTTGAAAAATATTAGAATTTTTGAAAGTTATAAATACTTTTGAAAAATATTAGAATTTTTGAAAGTTATAAGTACTTTTGAAAAATCTTGTTTTTAAAACATAATATTTTACTTGACTTGGTTTCTTTTCCAGTTTGACGCAATCCTAAGAAACCTTGTTGACTACAAGGATATTTTCCTAAGTGTCCTGGAAATTCTCTAACTCATGTAAATATTATTTCCAATAAAAATTGTTTTGAAAATGATAGAGATTGAAAGTGATAGAGAGATAATATGATTAAAAAAACAGTACTTTGATAAAAAAAAATTATGTTTTCAAAAAGGACTTAATAATGGAGTGCATGAAAATATATTAAAAAATTCTTTGTAATTTGACCTCCCCTAAACTTGACCCAGTCCTAGGAAGCTTGTTGACCACAATTACTTTTCCTCTATGTCTTTAGGGTTTAGTTTAGATCAAAGGAATTATCTAATAATTTCAAAACAGATAATTACTAAAAAAAACTTTTTAGAAATTCTTCTTTTGACTCAGACTCCCCCTAAATTTGACACATCTTAGGAGTCCTTGTAGATCATGAAGTGGACCTTCCTCTGTGTCTTTAGGGTTTATCAAAATCAAATGAGACATAGGCACAATTTTAGAATGTATTTTGAAATTTTGAAACATATTTTGAAATAAAGGTAATTTGTCAGACATAGTTTTCGAAAAAACATAAGTAATATTATTTAGAGCACAGTTTTTGAAAACCATTTTAAAAGATAATGATTTTTCAAGGACAATTTTTAAAAGACATTTTAAAATATAGTGATTTTTCAAGCATAATTTTTGAAAGAAAATTAAAAGAATAAACTACTCCCCCTGTACCTGACACCACTTGACTCTATCTAAGTGCCTTAAGGAACTTTAGTGTTGTCCTAGGAGGCTTGTGTCTAATTGTATGAGTCAAACACTTTTTCAAAAAGATATAATTTTTAAAATATCATCTAAAAGAATTTTATCTCTATTATCCTCAAAATTATCTTCAACAAAATCATTCTTATCCTCAGAAATAATTTCGATAATTTCAGGATTATCTTCAGTATTATCTTTAAGAATTTCAAAATTAATTTCAGGATTATCCTTAAGAATTTAAAATTTAATTTCACGATTATCCTTAAGAATTTCAAAATTAATTTTTGGATTAATTTCAAAAGTAATTTCAGAGTTATCAGAATTTTTAGAATTATCAGTATTGAAATTGTTAGAATTATCAACATTAAAATTGTTAGAATTATTAGAATTAAAATTGTTTATTTTAGAAATTGCTGAATTGACATTCAGGATTAAACAATTAATTTCTGATATTCTAGCCATATTTACATTTTATAATTGAGCATGCAAAATGTTAATTTGACTATGCAGTGAATTTAATTTTTTTAAAAAATTCCTAATTTATCATATGACAGTGCAGGAATTTAAAAATTTTCCGGAATATAAATTTTGTGTACCTTTGCCGGACACTTATTTTTGTAGTGTCCGTACCTTTCGCATTTAAAGCATCGTACATGACTTTTATTCCTTCGGACTCCGGGCACTGATGCATCCTTTGCTACCGGTGGTGTAGATTGAGTCTTACGAGTAGGGCACTGATTTTTATAGTGCCCTCTCTCCCTGCACTTAAAGCATGTAATATGAAACTTAAAAATTGACATTAAAAATAATTTATACCTGATTCACCCCAGGGTTCCCCCTCAACTCCTGGAGTTGTTGCTCTGTCGGTGGTTAGTCTGGTGAAGAGTGGTCTGGCTCTAATACCAATTGTAGGACCGGTGTCGTCGATAGAGGGGGTTGAATATCGACCGTAAAATTCTTTCGCGGAAATCATCTTTCGAATCTTCATTCTAAACTCAGAGTTAGTGCAGCGGAAAATATACTGAATGAAGAAAACAAATAACACAACACACACGGGATTTTACTTGGTTCCCGACCACCCAGGGGCAGTACATCCAAGGCCTAAGCATGGGAACGCCCATCCACTAATGGTCTACTTTTCGGACTTTTCGGAGGTGGAAAACCCCATCTTAGAGTGCAAATATTACAATAAAAAATATATGAAAAATAAGTGCTGAAAGTAAATCAAACCAACTGAAAAGAATCGAAGCCTTGGCCGATCTGGATCTCCAAAGTGCCGCGAACTTCCTCTCGGAGCCTCCTTAGTCACAGAGCTTCGTCGTTAGCGCGTTTCTTCTGTTTGGAATGCTCAGAATGATTCTAGAAGTTGTGTTCTGAGCCTTGGGGTCGAAGCCCCTTTTATAGGCTTCATTGGGGCGCCTGTGATCACCGAGGCACCTCAAAGGGCTTGGTCAAACCTTATCTCCGTGCCAAACTCGCCGCAGCAGATAACCCTCTTGACCAGGGCGCCCTGGACCTCCCAGGCGCCTCAATCAACTTGGTCAATGCTTATCCCTGATTCGCACTCACAGTAGCAAATACAGCTTTCAACCAGGGCGCCTGAATGGAAACCTGCTTTGCTTCCTTTCACTGAAGTGCCCCTATTGATGGGGGCGCCTAGCTCCTTTAGGGCGCCCCCTTCAATGGGGGCACCTGGCATGCTGGGTTTCAGTGTTGTTTCTCTACTTTGTGTTCCATTCTAGGTACCTGCAAGATACACAAATACAAAGCATAAATAAAAGGCAAATACACAATCTTAACCTTAAGGACTTGGTTCTGACTTTGGATTTCCACGAAACCCTAGGTTAAACCGACGCAAGTTCCCACCCCCAGGAACGCTCCTTTCACCTACTCCTTTCAGGAGACGGTTACCACCCCGTCCATTCCGGTGGACTTTTGCTTAGCCTCTGATACTCTCGGATCTCGAGACGTCCGAACCTCGACCCGTCTCTACTTCTGTCCTTAGTCATCACTCAGCTAAGTTGCTCAATCCCTCGCACCATGACTTCGTGCCCAAACCCTAGGTCCAGGACTTCGGTGCCCAACCCTCGGCCAGGACTTCGTGCCCAATTCCCTAAACCAGGTCTTCGGTGCCCAACCCTTGGCCAGGACTTCGTGCCTAATTCCTCGAACCAGGTCTTCGTGCCCAACCCTAGGCCAGGTCTTAGTACCCAATTCCTTGAACCAGGACTTCGTGCCCAATTCCTTGAACCAGGACTTCATGCCTAGGTTAACTAGGACTTTGGTTCACTTTGGTACTCCTCTCTTGACTTGTCCTTCCCTTGTTTAATGTATCACTGACTTAAGTATATTGTCAAGCATTGAATCATTTAGAGGAGGACATCACTGATGCAACTTGCACCAACAATGTGTACAGTCTAAGTTCAAGCAAATTTATTGGCAAAATTCCACAACTGACTACATGGTTCAACCCATTTTGCTTTACCAGATTTAAAAAGGTAGCTATTGTGCATGGTTGTTTTTACAATTGTTGCATTTGAATAATGATACACGTATTAGCATGAAAGCATTCCACCCTGCTAGCAATTTTTCAATACAAAGCAACTTAAATTATAAATTCTCCAAAACAATCTTCCTGTATGTAATATGTCACTAATTTGTTCTTGTTTTTTTTTTTGTAGGTTTGTGCCTTCAAGACTTCTGAAGATGTAGTTGGGTTTAGTAAATCTTAGTTTTAAAAATTTATAGTATCGAACAATAGTGTATGAATTAATTATGTTGATACCAAGTTGTACAAAAAAATGTTGATCTGTGGTCTGAAACGAAACAATTATGACGTTGCACAGTGTACTAAACGATGTTGTATCCATATGTTGGTATGCTTAATATATTTCATAATAGATATTGTGTTTTGTAAATATATATTGTGTATTGATTTAATTAAATAGATTTAGTATTTAAAACTATTGAAAACTAAATAAAAACAATGGTTATACACCACGTGAAAACCGATGCTTAGGGTTTGAAGTCATCTCAACACTTCCTTCTTCCTCTACTTCCTCTTCTTAGTACACCATGTAACACTTGTGGCATCGGTTTTCACATCTGAGTTAAGCCTCTTCTTCCTCTTCTAAACATTGGTTTTCACATATAACATGTGAAGACTAAATAAAAACAACGGTTATACACCATGTAACACTTGAGTTGAGCCTTGAAAGCAAGTATATCCTAGCGAGAGTAGATCTCAACATAGGCATATTTGACCATAGAATTGGTCTTCATCAATGTGGCAATCAATTAGAGGTGGACTCTAGGTGACTAATCTTTGAGTTGTGGACTTAGGGTTTTAATCATAGAATAAAAGGGTTTTGTTCGTGGTCCAATTGACTGATAGACATGCATGGTTAGTTGATCGGTGAAAACTCGAATCCCAAATGAATTGCGATTTGAAATAACTCCTGGTTTGGTCCAGTAGATTGGTTACCCTATGTGATTAATTAATCATTGGTTGAGTCAACTAGTGAGTTAACTGATTAAGGCATCAGTAGAATAATGAAAACTCTAGTCAACTAATACTACAGGAGACAATGTGGAAATTAAGATCTATTGATAAAATAATTAACCAATAGTTAGATTTGTTCTACAGTAAGACAATCGATTGATGAATGTCACTCGTTGATAATAGATAAATGTCATTACAGCAATGTCTCTCAATAGAGTTGTTAAATACTGAATTTTTAGGGTTTAAAAGGTAAGTTTTCGAAAATAGGGACCTAGTTGTGAATAGCGTAAATAGTAGGGATTATTTGCAAAAGGCCATAAACAATTATAAAACCCCTAAATTCCTCAGTCGTGCCCTAAACTCACACGATTCCCCTTCTCCCGATTTCCCTTCCCTGCCTCGACGCCGCAGCCCTAGCCGAACGCCATCGAGCCCTAGCCGACGCCACTCGTCGTCCGAGACCGACACCACCGCACACACACGAGTCGACTTCCCTCTTCTCCGGCCGCGAGACAGAGTCAGCGGCGCCGACCGCCACCCCTACTGCTGAGACCTCTTTTCTCCCTCTCGTTCTTCTTCTTCTCCTTCGTACTCGTCCGCGCCCAGCAAGTCGACATGATTCCTCTTTGCTACGAGTGATCCCTCTGTTGTCGCAAATCCTAGTCGCGCAAGGTAAGAATTGGTTGCTTTAGATTGATTTAGTATATGTGGTGTAAGATCATGTTTCAGGGATGCTATAGTTTTGTTTCTGTTCAAGCTGGATAATTTTGATACCTGTTGTGGATGTGTTACGAATTGGAGGTTATGTGCAGATTGATTTTCCCCTTGGCTCATGGGCGAAGCTGTGGGGATTTTGTTGTAGTGTGAGGGAGTTTTTGATTAGTGGTTTTAATCTATATTTAGTTTGTGATTTGGTACTTCTTGGCTGTGAACATCAAGGTTAGGGAATTCTTTTTGTCGAGTTCATCTTGCCCGTTTTATACTATGGGATTCTTGTATGGGAATTGAAAAGTAATTGGTGTTTTCAATTCCTTGTAGCAAATCTGCTTTGAAACAACTGATATTAGGATTTGTAGGGTGTTTTGTGATATTTCCCTATTATTATTGGTTGGGTTGTTATAGTTGCTCTTGGGAGCAGTCATACTATTTGGCCCTAATCATGATAATGCGAATTAATTAGGAGTTAAATCATTTATTTGATATTAAATGATAAAGGTAATTATTAGGATTACTCTTATATGGTTAATAGTTAGTTTAGCTAATTACTATTTTTTTTATTTTTATTTGTGTATAAATGGCTCAACATCCACATTAATACAGGACCTTGATTCGGACTTGTTTAGTTGATCATGGAAGACTCTCGTTTATGGACTTCTACAATTATAAGGCGGGTACTACTCCTTTGTACTCGTGTAGTTCCTTTTACCTTAAAGCATGACTGTTTTATGTCTAATAAATTGCTTGGCCTTATTCCTTGTTGTTTGTTATTTTAACATCGTCGTTGATACTTGTTCTTCGTTGATCTTCGAGTATTCTAAATTCGTATCCGTATAGTCTCCTGTTGTTTTTTTGTTCTGTAAAGTGTCGTTTGTACGCGAGCACCTAGAAGTCCATTAAACACAATTAGGTTTATTTGACATTAGAAATATCCTACCTAGTAGTGTAGGTGCATAATCGTTGGTTTTCGATTTCTCGTTGGTTGTATCGATGCATCGTTTACTTGTTGGATTTTGTTGCATCGTTGTTTCTCCGGTTGTTTGTGCATCTTATAGCATGCACCATATCTGCACATTGCATACTGACGACTGTTGGGCTTCCATATGGTTAAGCCATCGTTAGTCATTTAGTTGCTCAGTTCACTCAACCACTTGTTTTCGTGGTAGTTGCTAGAGTGCGAGCAACTGTCCTGTTATGCCGCACATGTTGCAGTTGTAGGCAAACAGTGACACCCTCACCGTTATTTTCGAGGGATACTAGAGCTGTTGGTGGCTCCCCCTATGTACCGGGGTTTGGAGTGTTGGCTCCCCAGCATCCTGTCCACTCAACCACACCTTTTTGTGGTATTTGTTGGAGTGCGTACAGTTGTCACAGCCCTACCCACTCGGTCACACAGATGAGATGTGTTGGCGGCTTGACTGGCGTCAGGGGTGACACATGTCATCATATGCATACGTATTTCATTTATGCATTTTCTTGTGTTTGATATATTTATATGAGCTATGATTGTTGCACTTGGTTGACATGCATGTATATGTTGGATTTATTGTTGTCGCGTTGTTTTATACCTGCTTAGTTGTTATTCGATTTTATAACATGTTGTTCTATATATGTTATGCATGTTTAGGTATTCCTATATTCCTTATGGACTGTACCCTGTTGGTTCTCTACTTATTATACCTTTTGTTATGTCATGCCTATTATCTACTCATATACCCGCAGAGTTCGCCCGGACTCACCACTCCTGCTTTCTCTTTTTGTTTCAGATAGCAGGTAGTTGTGTTTCTTGGAGCCAGGAGAGGATCCAGTTGCCGATCCCCAGAGTTGAGTTGTTTTCGTATTTGATTTAGTTGTTTCATTTTCGGCATTTGGTTTGTTTGCATTTTATTTGCTTATCAGGTATCACACTGGTTTTGTCATTATTATAGAAACATTTTGAGTTCTCTTTGGGTTGTAATATTTTTATGTTTAAGGTAGCTGAGTCACCCGTTATCTTTTATATTGATATAAAAATGCGTGGTGATGTTTTTATTTCCTGTTATGATGGCTGAGTCATCCTTTATGATTGGAGTATATGTATATTTGTCCCAACTTATCCGCCGTATAGGGGAGATGTTGCCCGATTTTTGGGCAAGCATGTGCCTCTGGGATCGTGACAAGAGTGACATTGGAAGAAAGCTTGTAAAATGACTTGATGGAGGATTCAACAATTCTCAATTATATTACAAGCAAATTCTATGCTCCATTGTAATTTTTCTTTGCTTTCTTGAGAGTTTCATTGTAATTCCTTTTGTAAGAGATTTCTCCACTTTCACTCAACTAAAAAGGAGAAAGTTAATGACTAATTTTAGGGTGATACGGCCTAAAGGATTATAATCGTAGAGTAGAGTCCAAGAGAAGACAACCAAATCATATTATATACACTAAAAAAAGTCATTTGCAATGATTCTAAAAAAAAATCGTCATAAAAAAAATTGCGCTGAAATCTACAACGAAAAATTTTTCATCGTGAATAAGTCGTTACATATTTGCGACAAATTAAGATAAAATCGTTGCCATATTCAACAATGAATTAAGGTAAATTCGTCGCCAATTCTACGATAAATTTTATTTTCTTTGTGAAATTCATTTCAATTTAGCAACAAAAATAAACTTCATCACACAATTCACTGAAACGCAAATCTACAATGAAAATTAGTTCTCATCGAAGATTTGCGACAAAAATGGAGTCATCACCAAATCTATGACGAATCATGATTACATCGCAAATCTACGACGAAACGTGTTTACGTCGTAAATCTATGACAAAAATCATTTTTCATCACAGAGTTGCGATACACAATGATTTATGATAATTCAACGATGAAAAATTTTCGTCGTAAATTTTTTGCAACAATCGAAATTTTTTTCTCAGAACCTACCCATTTCTGCATTTTATCATATATAGAAATATCATATTCCAAAATTATTTAGAACATACACAATTCAACATTCCAAGCAATTCATATTCATATAAGTCAAAACAAACATATCCAAACTAAAATCCTACCAAAACAAGTCAAAACAAGCATATTCATACAAGTCATCATATCCAAAAAAATTCTGCTTTTTACCAAAGGGCGTATCCAAGAATTGATATTTACCAAAAGCCGTACCATGGTTTCATTTTTACCCAAGGGCGGACTCATTTTAGTGAACATCCTCTTATACCCCTCCTGCTAACTACTGTCTTTCTCTTTCTCTCACTCAGTAACGAATTCCGAGATATCTGAACATGCTTTTTCAGACTTTTTATTTTAAAATAATATATTATAAAATCGGCTAAAAAACGTAAGGTAAAAACCAAAAAAATATTTCAGTTAAAAAAATATCTCATCCAACGTGATTTCAAAAATATAAAGAGATGATTTTGTTGGTGCAGGCGGCACCTAAGTCAAACCTGGGTTTTGTTAATGGTGGCAAAGGGTTTAGAAGTTAAAATGTTATTGTGTTCTAACATGATTCACTAAGTGTGCAGGAAGAAGTCCTAGGTACACTAGGCAAGAAGTCTTTACAAAGGGCTGGGGAAAGAAGTCCTGGTCAAGAACTGGGCAAGAAGACCTGACCGGAAGTCGGGCAAAGAAGTCCTGGTCGAGGACTAGGCACGAAGTCATGGCAAGGGGCTGGGCACCGAAGACCTGACCGGAAGTTGGGCAAGAAGACCTGACCGGAAGTTGGCCACGAAGACCTGGTCAGGTGGATTGGGCAAAAGTCCAACCGGAGGAGTCGGTTGGCAAAAGGTAAACTCTCCTGAGAGGAGTAGGTGAGGACGCGTTCCCCGTTGAGGGAACAGTAGGCGTCAGTTCGACTTAGGGTTCCATTTGGGAGACCCGAAGTCAAAACCAAGAAAGCTACGGCTGTAAATAATGACTAACATTCTTGCTTAGTTTGTTTTGGAACTAACCTTGGTTGTAGGGACTGAAGGATTGTGTTTCTGCAGCTCAGAACTCCCTAGAGGAAGGGGACTGGCATCTGGGCTACGCGCCCCGGAGGTCCCGGGCGCCCATGGTAAAAGGCCAAAACAGCAACAAGTAAGACTGCTTCGAAACCACACAGGGCTAGGCGCCCAGGAGGTCCCGAGCGCCCAAGGTCAAAGCCAAAGCGGCCATCGAAGCAAATCTGCCACGAAGCCATTGGACCAGGTCAAGCTAGGCGCCCAGGAGGTCCCGGGCGCCCCAGTCAGACCAGGGGACGAATCGGAGGGGATAAGCGCTGACTGAGCTGCGGATAGAGGTTCTTGCAGCTAAAGGCATGTGTCAGGCGCCCCCAGCGAATCAGGCGCCCCCATGAGCACTATAAAAGGGTGCTCGACCCCAAGGCTTCAACATCACTGCTTTCTAATGCTCCAAAGCTTTTCGTTCAAGCATTGTACCCCCGGTTAACTCTGACTTCGAGATCCCAGCGCCGACGATGACCCTCTGCTCCGAAATACGATCCACATCGGGCGTCGGTAACGAAAAGTGTAGCAATTTCAATTTCTTATACTCTTGTACATAACTTGTAAAATCTTTTTGCGCGATTATAGTATTGCCCAAAGTAAACGGTCAAGGACCGTGGGCCTTGGAGTAGGAGCCGACCGCGACTCCGAACCAAGTAAAAAATAGACTTGTGTTCGTGTGCATTTAATTTCTTTCCGCTGCGTATCTGCTCTTTTTATCCAAAAAGTGTTTAACGATATTCACCCCCTCTATTGTTTTCCTCAATCCAATAAGTGGTATCAGAGCGGGTGGCTCAAATTTGGTGCAACCACCAATTTAAGAGTTTTTCGGATTTTACAAAAGTTTTAATTTCTTTTTCTTTCGAATTTTTCTCGTTAATCGAGGTTGTTGCAACACCACTCGATCGCTTTTTCTCAATTATTTTATTCTCGCACTACTAATCCAAGACCAAGTCTTGGGACAGAATTTCTTTATTTTTTTTTGTTATTTCAGAAATTATAAATGGTCATGCAAGAGGGTTTCAGCACAGCCAGACCACTACTCTTCAGTGGAGAAGACTTCTCCTACTGGAAGAATCGGATGGAAGTCCACCTGAAAACTCAGGTGGACATGTGGATTATTATCCAATCTGGCCTTGAAATCCCCAAGAATTCTGAAGGAGTGGCACAACACTACACATAATGGGACGCCTCGCTGAAGAAAAAGATCGAGGCTATTGCAAAAGCAACCCAGACGATGCAGTGTGGATTAACCAAAGAAGAACTGAACCGGGTGGGTCCCTTTAACAGTGCGAAAGAACTCTGGAGTAAGCAGATTGAATTGCACGAAGGTACCTCCGACACCAGAATCAACAAAAGGGACCTACTGCTGAACAAATTGTACACCATCAAAATGAACGAAGGTGAGTCAGCAGCCCAACTCCACGCTAGAATCCAGGAGCTGATGAACGACCTCCACACAATTAGTCACAACGTAGAAAACCGTGACCTTATTAGCTATACCCTAAATGCTTTCCCAAGAAATACTCTGTGGGGATCCATGGTAGATGCTTACAAGGTTTCTAGGGAACTTTCTAAAATTAAATTAGACGAATTATTTTCAGAATTGGAATTACACGAGCAGACTAACTGCACTTTGGCCGAGAAAGGTATTACTTTTCTTGCAGGAAAACCCCAAGGAAAGGTGGCCAAGAAAAAGCCTCAACCTACACCCGAGTCTGACTCTGACTCAGACTCAGAAGATAGTGAAGGGGATCGACCCAAGCTAGTTCGGCTAGCCCGGGACTACTACAAGGAGCTGAAGCATCAGACCAACAGAAGAAAAGCTAGCCGAAAGAAGGAAGATCCAGCTGAACCCTCAACGTCTAAGACCAAATCAAATGTGATGTGCTATGAATGCAACAAGAAGGGCCACTATAAATCGGAGTGCCCTAATCTAAAAAAAGCCAAGAAGACTCGAAGGAAGAAGGCTGTTCAAGCCACGTGGGATGAATCTTCCTCCAAAGAAGAAGAAGAAGCCCCACAATCGAACCTTCTCGCCTTGACCGCTTCGGAAGACATCGACATCGGATCAGAATCGAAGTCGGACGATGGAAGGCTCACAATTTCGGAGAATGGCAAAATAACTGTAAGTGGTTACTCTGAAGTAGAATTATCAAAGTTAATTGCCTATTTATCTCATAACTTGGCGAAAGCCAAAATCCGAGTCGAGTCCCTCCGACAGGAAGTAAAACTCCTGATAGAGGGAGCTGACTCTAGATCTTTGACCGAGAAGGTTCATGAAGGAACCTCTACTCAAGTTGAAAAGCTTGAGAAAGAGAACTCCTCCTTGAAAACTTAAGTCAAGGACCTTAGAGCGGCTTGAGAACGATTCACTTCGGGTTCCAAGGGTCTTGACATGATCCTTGGAAAATAGAAGTCCGTTCTAAATCGATCAGAGTTAGGGTATCGAACCAAGTCGAGACAAAGGTCATACTATGCTGTATTGAACCAATCTAGACCCAAAGTTCAGGCATGGGTACCCAAACTTTGCCTGAACAACCATGCTGGACCAAACCAATATTGGATCCCCAAGGACAAGATTCACATCTTGCCTAATCATTACCGTGGCTTTAGTCCAGGGGGAGCCAACTTAAAAATAATTTTTATAATTAGATAAATTCTTTTCTTAATTTGAATTGCATGCTTGAGTATTTATTTATTTTCTGTAAATTACCATGCTTAGACCTAGGACTGGTTAGACTAAGGACTAAAACGATCAACTGAAATTTGAACAACATAGTATTGGGTGGAGGTGAGATGATAGTACGTTAGGGAAGCCATTTTGGCGGAACTAGCCGAAGCTACCGATCCAAGACCCAAACTAGTTAGACCAAAATCTTTCAAGGAGTAACTTGAAGATGGATTTTCAATAAAAGGCTTTGTCAAGGAAAGGGTTGATGATCCAATAAGGCTACGGCCAAAGAAGGCCTAGTGCCTCACCAAGACCTGGAAGCCGATTATTGAAAACCAAATTCACTTTACTATTGTCAGATTTGAATTTAACACAAATTTTAATTAATCTTAGATTCAACCATTTTTCAAAATAAGTTTAATGGTTTTCAAAATTAATTCAACTTTTCAATACTTAATCATTTTTTTCAAAATAAAATCTTTTAAAACCTATCTCACAAAACCCATAAGGTTAACATATTTGATAACTCTAGATTGGGTGAGACAGACTAGGCTGTGAAAATCAATTTAAGCTATCCGTAATTCGAATTGGATCCAAATCAACAAATTCTTTATGTGTAGGAACATAAAGATTTGCACCAATGGATGTTGGATAGCAGATGCTCCAGACACATGACTGGAGACAAATTGAAGTTCACCAAACTCAAGTTCAAGAACCTAGGCTTAGTAGCATTTGGCAACAATGCTACACTCAATGTCATTGGGTCAGGTAACATTGAACTCAAATCTAATTTTATAATTAAAAAGGTACTCTTGGTTGAGAACTTTAAATTTAATTTGCTTAGTATAAGTCAATTATATGATACTGGCTATGTAGTTACCTTTACCAACTCTGACTGTCTGATTAGAAATTTGTAAGACTCAGAAGTCATGTTTAAGGGGACTAGGAAGAATAATGTTTATACTATAAATTTACCCTTAGTACCTAAATGCCTCTTAACTTAGTTAGAAGAATCAAACCTCTGGCATAGGAGATTGGGTCACACTAATCTAAGACTAATTTCAAAAATCACTCAACTTGGTCTAATTAAAGGAATACCTAAAATTAAGAACCATGAAAACATGATATGTGACTCATGTAACCAAGGTAAACAAACCAGGTCTAATCACAAACAAGTTCAATCAAACCTAACTCAAACCACACTTGACCTCCTACACCTTGACCTATTTGATTCACATGGAGCCAAGTCACTAAGCAAAAATCGGTACTGCTTAGTCATTATCAATGATTACTCTAGGTTTACTTAGGTAAGGTTCCTAAAAACTATGGATGAAACTCTAAATCTATTCATTGACCTATGTAAGGTAATTGAGAATCAAAATGATACCAAAATCAAAAGACTTAGGAGTGATCACGGGAGAGAGTTTGAAAATCAAAGGTTTGATGAATTTTGTAAGATAAACGGGTATATTCATGAATTTTCGTATCCTAGAACCCCCAGCAAAATGGGATAGTGGAAAGGAAGAATAGAACCTTACAGGAAGCAGCTAGGACTATGCTCACTGAATTCAACCTAGCTAACCAATTTTGGTAAAAAGCAATTAGTACAGCTTGCTATATCCAAAATAGAGTCCTAATTAACAAACGACATAATAAAACTCCCTATGAACTATATTATCATAGACTTCCTAACCTACACTACCTAAGGGTCTTTGGATGTAAAGTCCATATCCTAAACACCAAAGACTACCTAGGGAAATTTCAGTCTAAGTCAACCCCTGGAATCTTTTTAGGATATTCAACAACAAGTAGGACCTATAGGGTCTACAATAGACAAACTAACAAAATTAAAGAAACAACAAATTTAATATTTGATTAGGAAACTAATTCAAAATTTGATAATCCAAATCTAAATCCATCAAATATTGATCAGGAAGATAATGAATAAATTATTGAACCATCAATTGAATCACTAGTTGAACCTCTAAATAAACTAACTATTGAACCAACTACTGAGTCAATTGAACCAATAATTGAACCAACCCAAGTAATTGAATCAAATACTGAACCGAACCGCCCAGCCGGACCTGAGGCTAAACCAAGTTCTAGAAGAACCAAGAAACCCAGACTCAGTCACCCAACTGATCAAATTGTGGGTGATCCAACCTTAGGAGTCAGAACTAGGTCTTCCTATAGAAATCTTGGTCAGATCGCACTAATTTCGAAAATTAAACCTAAGACTATAGAGGAAGCCTTACCTGATCTTGCTTGGATCATAGCAATGCAAGAGGAGTTAGCCCAATTTGAGGGAAACCAAGTCTAGGAACTAGTACCTAAACCTGAGGGCAAATTCATTATAGATACTAAGTGGGTGTTTAGAAATAAGCTAAATGCCCAAGGAGAAATAGTTAAAAACAAAGTCCGCTTAGTAGCTAAAGGATTTAGTCAAGTCGAAGGATTAGACTATGACGAAACCTATGCCCCAGTAGCCAAACTTGAGTCTATTAGAATGTTGTTAGCCTTTGCAGCCCATAAAGGATTTAAACTTTACCAAATGGATGTTAAGTCAGCCTTTCTGAATGGGTTTATCAAAGAAGAAGTCTATGTAGGGCAAACCCCAGGTTTTGAGGACTTGGAAAAACCCGACTATGTTTACAAACTTAATAAGGCACTTTATGGACTGAAACAAGCACCTAGGGCATGATATGAACGCCTATCAACCTACCTCAATTCTAAGGAATTTAACCAAGGACAAATTGACTCAACTCTTTTTGTTAAAACCTTAGAAAAAGATATTTTCATTGCCCAAATCTATGTTGACGACATAATTTTTGGATCCACCAACTCATATTTCTTAAAAGAATTTGTATAAATAATGGAAAACGAATTCGAAATGAGCTTAGTTGGTGAGCTCAACTTCTTTCTAGGACTACAAATTAAACAAACTAGGGATGAAAATTATGTTCATCAATCCAAATATGCTAAGGAGTTAATAAAGAAATTTAAAATGGATAACTCCAAAAGTATAAGTACCCTTATGGCCACAAATGTATAAATTGATAGTGTCCCTGAAGGTAAACCAGTAGATCTTAAACTATATTGAAGTATGATTGGAAGTCTACTTTACCTTACAGCTAGCAGACCTGATATCCTTTTCACTGTAGGAATATGTGCTAGATACCAAACATGTGCTAAGAAAACGCACTTAGCAGCCCTAAAAAGAATACTTAGATACATTATGGGCACCCTCAATGTAGGGATTTGGTATCCTAGGATCTCAACTTTTGACTTGTCAGGATACTCTGATTCTGACTATGCTGGATGCAAACTAGATAGAAAGAGTACAAGTGGAAGCTGCCAGCTTTTAGGAAATAGTCTAGTCAGTTGGTGCAGTAGAAAGCAACACTGCGTAGCTCTATCTACAACCGAAGTTGAGTATGTTGCTTTAGGAGAGTGTGTAGCACAACTCTTATGGATGATGTACACTCTTAAGGACTTCCAGCTTGATTACACCCAAACAGTCTACATTGATAACATAAGTTCAATTAATCTAACTAAGAACTCAATCCAACACTCTAGAACGAAACATATAGAGGTTAAACATCACTTCGTAACAGATCATGTAGCCAGGGGCGAAATAGTCCTTAAGCATGTAGACTCAAAGTCAAACTTAGCTGATATGGTAACCAAACCCTTACCTGAGTCTGAGTTTAGCTCACTAAGAAGGCAGTTAGGGTTATGCTTAGTAGAATAGGACTGTTCTACTTGTGTTTTTTAACTGTTTTATTTTTTTATTTGCTATTTAAATTATTTGAAAAGTCATTTCTATTTTGAAATTTAAAATGATTTTTGAGTTAGTTTTTTTTTTCAAAAAATGACCCCCTTCAAAACTAGGGTTTTTTCGCAAAAGGACTTAGCTTAAGCTCTAACACTAGAATTGCATGCACCTATAGATCTAGAAGCCAACATCTCACAAGCACCTTAGGGTACTTTTGATTGATAACCTAGACTGGGTTGAGATGCTTAGGTCTATGCCTTGATTCAAGATGCTTTAAGTCAGTGCATCTGCAGTAATTGGGGCAATAAATACCAATTGAACAGTAATCAGGTTAAGTGTCAAGCTTAGAAAATCTAACTTGATCATATCACTTAACTTGACTAACCCTAGCGAAAGCTACTGTTTATAACAGTTAGTAAGTAGCTAATTGGGTTAGACAAGACCCAAAAGAAAAGTTAAATTGATTTGGTCCAGTTTATGCATAGAAATGGTTCAATACAGTACTTTACCTTCCTTACTCATTTTTTTGCTATAATTTTTTTTCATTAATGGCAAAGGGGGAGAGATTGGAAAGGAGAGAAAAGAAGGTTTAAAATTTTAAATTTTTTTTCAAAAACTTTTATCTCCTTTTTCAAAAAGTAAATTCTTCTAAGTACTTAAATTATGTTTGAAAATATTATCTAAGTACTTAAATTCTGTTCGAAAATATTCTACATACTGACTCCAAAATTCTCTGGTGGAAAATTTCCTAAGTGTCGAAACTACAAAATTCTCAAGAAAATTTTCTAAGTGCTAAAGGTAAATGTTTTGAAAAAAATTTCTAAGTACCCAACTCATGAATAATTTTGAAAATTTTTCTAACTTAAAAATCCCTTTTTGAAAATTTTCTAAGTGTTGAAAACCTGAAAGATCTTTTCATTTTATAAACAATGACTTAGAAATGTTTTCAAAAACCCCATGCATTTTTGAAAAACTCAGGGGGAGATTTCTTCCAGGGGGAGGAAATTAAATCTGTTACTTTACTTATTTCTTTAACTTAACATTTTGAACCGGGTTGCCATAAATCAAAAAGGGGGAGATTGTTGGTGCAGGCAACACCTAAGTCAAACCTGGGTTTTGATAATGATAAAGGGTTCAGAAGTTAAGATGTTATTGTGTTCTAACATGATTCACTAAGTGTGCAGGAAGAAGTCCTAGGTACACTAGGTAAGAAATCCTGGCAAAGGGCTGGGCAAAGAAGTCCTGGTCAAAGACTGGGCAAGAAAACCTGACCGGAAGTCGGGCAAAGAAGTCCTGGTCGAGGACTGGGCACGAAGTCCTGGCAAGGGGCTGGGCACCGAAGACCTGACCGAAAGTTGGGCAAGAAGACCTGACCGGAAGTTGGGCACGAAGACCTGGTCAGGTGGATTGGGCAAAAGTCCAACCGGAGGAGCCGATTGGCAAAAGGTAAACTCTCCTGAGAGGAGTAGGTGAGGACGCGTTCCCCGTCGAGGGAATAGTAGGCATCGGTTCGACCTAGGGTGATAGATCGAAAACGACCGCTAGAGGGGGGGTGAATAGCGATTTGTCGAATACTTCGTTCTCTACAAAGTTGTTAGTGCAGCGGAAATACAAATAAAACAATAAGACAATGCTAACAAACCGATGTAGTTGGTATCCACCCCGGACGGGTGACTAATCCAAGAATCCGTCGGTGGATCAATCCCCGAATAACCTCTGGCTAGCCTTCGTCGCTCCTTGTGGGTGGAGAAACCTCGCCACAAACTCAAACAAAGCACTGAGCACAAAGACTACTATCTTGCCTTTAACCAAGACAAGATTCGTCAAGAATCTCAGCTACCACGAAGTCCACTTTAAATAAGACTCGGGCTGAAACCCTCGCCACCAGTCGACTGCTCCCAGGGCAATCGACTGGTGCCACTGAAATTCGACCGTTGCACCCCAACGTTCGAATTCTCAGGCAACTTACCAGTCACCTACTAGTCGACTGCCCCCAGGGTAGTCGACTGGTCCCAGGGCTAAGACCCTTCTGTGAGTTTCATCAGTCGACTACCCCAATGGCAGTCGGCTGCCCTACTGACACACCTAGGGTTTCCCTTCCCGAGTACACTTCTCTCAGCACTCGACCCTAGGTCTTTCTCGAGTACAATCACACAACACTCGTACCCTCACGACTCGACTGACTCCTCTTTCGCAGCCTTGACTGTTGCCTTCGCGCCCTCTTCATCTTCGGCTCCCGTCCCTCGGATGCACGCAAGCCTCCAGCTTGCCTCCATGCCATCCTTCACGCATGCCTCAAAGTCCACGCCCATCAGCTCATCATCCCTGCTCTCCAAGGTCCCTCGGGTGCACACAAGCCTGCAGCTTGTCTCCATGCCACCCTTCACCGTACTGAGGCCATCCATCCAAGTCCATATGTGTAACCTGTACAACCTGCACACTCAACATACACATATAAGAACACAAGGGTAAACCTAACTTAAACCTTTGCCCAAATATCAAAACACTTGGTCACTCCGGACCATAGATTGCCTCAACATAGGGTTCCATTTGGGAGACCTGAAGTCAGAACCAAGATAGCTACGACTGTAAATAATGACTAACATTCTTGCTTAGTTTATTTTGGAACTAACTTTGGTTGCAGGGACCAAAGGATTGTGTTTCTGCATGTCAGAACGCCCTAGAGGAAGGGGATTGGCATCTGGGCTAGGCGCCCGGGAGGTCCCGGGCTCCCAAGGTAAAAGGCCAAAATAGCAAGAAGCAAGACTGCTTCGAAACCACACTGGCCTAGGCGCTCAAGAGGTCCCGGGCGCCCAAGGTCAAAGCCAAAGTGGTCATCGAAGCAAATCTCCCACGAAGCCATTGGACTAGGTCAAGCTAGGCGCCTAGGAGGTCTCGGGCGCCCCAGTCAGACTAGGGGCCGAATCGGAGGGGATAAGCGCTGACCGAGCTGCGGATAGAGGTTCTCGCAGCTGAAGGCACGTGTCAGGCGCCCCCAGCGAATCAGGAGCCCCCGTGAGCACTATAAAAGGGTGCTCGACCCCAAGGCTTCAACATCACTGTTTTCTAACGCTCCAAAGCTTTTCGTTCAAGCGCTGTGCCCCAGCTAATTCCAACTTCGAGATCCCAGCATCGACGATGACCCTCTGCTCCGAAATACGATCCACATCGGGCATCGGTAATGAAAAGTGTAGCAATTTCAATTTCCTATACTCTTGTACTTAACTTGTAAAATCATTTTGCGCGATTATAGTATTGCCCAAAGTAAACGGTCAAGGACCGTGGACCTTGGAGTAGGAGCTGACCACGACTCCGAACCAAGTAAAAAATAGACTTGTGTTCGTGTGCATTTAATTTCTTTCCGCTGCGTATCTGCTCTTTTATCCGAAAAGTGTTTAACGATATTCACCCCCCCCTCTATCGTTTTCCTCGATCCAACAGATTTTTTATATTTGATTAATATAAATTAATATATTAAATAATATTTAATAAATATATTAATATATAAAAAGCTTGAAATCTTTTGATTTCGGGCCTAATTTTTTATTTCAGGCCTACGTTGGGCCTGAAATTAGAGGATTCAGGCCCGACGTGGACTCAATTTTTTTTCTATTTTAAAAATATATTAATATATAAAAAATCTATCAAAACATATAATTTCAGATTAAAACGCAGGGTCTAATGTCACGCTAGGAGGAGGAGGACCTGAACACATCTGTGTTCAGGCCCTCCTTGGGCCTGAATATAATCTTGGATAAATGTAAGTAAATTAAATAAAAATATCAATAGTTCTAGTTAGAGTTGAGTTAGGAGATGGTATTTTTGGTGTCCAAACGTCAAATGATTATAAATTATGTTGCAATAGAAGATTTTTAGGTCTATCAGTGGGTTTTCACCAAAACCCACTGATGGACCTAGGATATTTGGATTTCTCAAAATCCAATATCAATAGTTAGAGTTGAGCTAGGAGATGGTATTTTTGGTGTCCAAACTTCTAATGATTATAAATTATGTTGTAATAGTAGATTTTTAGGTCTATCAGTGGGTTTTCAACAAAATCCACTGATGGACCTAGGATATTTGGATTTCTCAAAATCCAATATCAATAGTTATAGTTGAGTTAGGAGATGGTATTTTTGGTGTCCAAACTTCTAATGATTATAAATTATGTTGCAATAGGAGTTTTCTAGGATGAATCAGTGGGTTTCGGTGAAAACTCTCTGATGGACCTAGGATATTTGGATTTCTCCATACTTGATATGACTATTTAGAATTTACATAGGAGATGTTATTTCTGATGTGCTAACTTAGTACCAATAATTTTCAGTTATGTTCTCTAACCGTATCAGTTGGCACACAAAGATGTATAAATATGACCGCATCTTGGGCACAGTTAAAAGAAACATCTCTTTCAACATGATTTCAAAAATATAAAGAGATAAATTTTTATCTTTGATTAATCTAAATTAATATAATAAATAATATTTAATAAATATATTAATATATAAAAAAATCTATCAAAACACGTGATTTCAGATTCAAACGTAGTGTCTGAAGGCATCCTAGGAGGGCCTGAAGTCAAATAATTTCAGACCCTATAAATAATTAATTTAATAAATAATGATTAAATATAAAAAATAAAAAAAAAATATTTTTAATATAAAAGAATTTTCAGTGCCCTTGGGCCTGAAGTCATCTGACTTCAGGCCCTCCTACCGTGATTTCAGGCCTTACGTTTGAATATGAAATTACGTGTTTTGATAGGTTTTTCATATATTAATATATTTATTAAATATTATTTATTATATTAATTTAGATTAATCAAATATAAAAAATTATCTCTTTATATTTTTGAAATCATGTTAAAAGAGATGTTTCTTTTAACTGTGCCCAAGATGCAGTCATATTTATACATCTTTGTATGTCAACTATACTGTTAGAGAACATAACTGAAAATTATTAGTACTAAGATTGCACATCAGAAATAATATCTCCTAAGTAAATTCTAAATAGAGATATCAAGTATGGAGAAATCTAAGTGTCCTAGGTCCATCAGTGAGTTTTCACCGAAACCCACTGATTCATCCTAGAAAACTTCTATTGCAACATAATTTATAATCATTAGAAGTTTGGACACCAAAAATGTCTTCTCCTAGCTCAATTTTAATTATTGATATTAGATTTTGAGAAATCCAATTATATCCTAGATCCATCAGTGGGTTTTGGTGAAAACCCACTGATAGACCTAAAAATCTCTTATTGCAACATAATTTATAATCATTAGAAGTTTGGACACCAAAAATACCTTCTCCTAACTCAACTCTAACTATTGATATTGGATTTTGAGAAATCTAAATATCCTAGGTCCATCAGTGGGTTTTGGTGAAAACCCACTGATAGACCTAAAAATCTGGTATTGCAACATAATTTATAATCATTAGATGTTTGGACACCAAAAATATCATCTCTTAACTCAACTCTAACTAGAACTATTGATATTTTTATTTAATTTACTTACATTTATCCAAGATTATATTCAGGCCCAAGGAGGGCCTAAACACAGATGTGTTCAGGCCCTCCTAGCGTGACTTCAGACCCTGCGTTTTAATCTGAAATTACATGTTTTGATAAGTTTTTTTATATATTAATATATTTTTAAAATAGAAAAAAATTTGAGTCCACGTCGGGTCTGAATCATCTAATTTCAGGCCCACGCTGGTCCTGAAATCAAAAGATTTCAGGCCTTTATATATATATTAATATATTTATTAAATATTATATAATATATTAATTTATATTAATCAAATATAAAACATCATCTCTTTATATTTTTGAAATCACGTTGGATGAGATATTTTTTTAACTGAGATATTTTTTTAACTGAAATATTTTTTCAATTTTTACCTTATGTTTTTTAGCCGATTCCATAATATATTATTTTAAAATAAAAAGTCTGAAAAAGCATGTTCAGATGTCTCGAAATTCGTTATTGAGAGAGAAAATGAGAAAGGAAGTAGTTAGCGGGAGGGGTATAAGAGGAAGTTCACTAAAATGAGTGCGTCCTTTGGTAAAAATGAAACCATGGTACGTCTTTTGGTAAATACCAATTCTTGGGTACGCCCTTTGGTAAAAAGCCGAAAAATATTCAACATTCCAATCTACTATTCTCTAAGTTCAACGAGTCATCATATATTCAAATAAAAATATCTCATACCAAACGGTCTCAAAATGATGAAAAGATACAAAATAAATCATCATCCTCTTCTTCATCGGCAAACACTTTCTTCTTCTTCCATTCTTTTTCTTTTCCTGCATCAGAAAACAAATAAACAAAAAGTATCATTTTTAACCAGAAACCAAATCTTGTAAACTAACACAAAATTTAATATGTAAAAACTTACTTCCTCTAACATGAATTTCCAATTTCCACCACCTTCATTGGTCTCAATCCCGTTTGATAGAAATTAACAGTACTAAACAAAAATACAAAAATGAAGGGTTCATCAATTCAATCAAATAACAAATAATCAAAAATATTAATTCTGAGACAAATAATATTCATACACAACAAATTCATGAGGAACCATCACCACGATCGTCGTCGTCATCATCGTCACCTCATCACCAGAACCAAGGAGGAATCTAACTTGCAGGAGAGCCTAAATGAAAATATCGCATTATGAAGTCCTATTATTGCGCAATAGGCTAATTTCCTCATCTCTTTGCCTCATTTCTTGATCTCTTTGAATTATTTCCTTATCCCTTTGAAATAATATCTCCTTTAAATTGATAAACTCTTCGGTCAAGTTATTTATTTGTGCTCTTACTGCTAATGGGGTGGAAGAGATATATACCAGTAACTCTGTAGATTATGCTCAAAGAACTCATTCTCAATATCCTTCCTCCATTCAATCCCCCACTCGCCTCCAGCCATAACTCATATTACTACCAACAGAGGGCTTAGAATCATCAGTATCATTACTAGCACCCGAAATTCTCTATGCTAGCTCTAGCTCATCATTTTCTCATGTATTGTCGTGAGAAAAATTAAAATTAAATTACAATAAAAATATTTTAGAAATGCATATAATATAAAGAGAGAGCAAGTACATAACTAATAGAATCTAAGTTATAAATTATGATACAAGATTAATCCAAACCTTAATTATTTTAGCTTTATCCCAGCTCCATGTCTTGACTTTTTTTTTTAGAAATGTGGGGGTGAAAGTGTCTTTAATAATGGCTCCTTCTCCAATTTCTTGTTCTAAAAACACTATTAAAAATAATGACGAAAATAGATTTAAAAATTAGTGAGAGAGTTAAAAAATTATCAATCTACGTGTATGCTTATCGATGTTGATAGAATCTCCCATATATGTCGTAGACGAGTCTTCAAAATTATAAGCTTGATTTATTCTATTTTGTTGTCTCCTTTGTTTACCCTCCTCGATGTTACAAAAATTAGAGATCCTAGCCCAATTTTCATGGGTGATGCAGGGTGACTTTTTTCCCCAAGTGGCGAGTGCCCGAGTCAGGTGGGTATATAGCCTTCGACCACCTCACTTCCGACTTAGTCAAGGTGTTCCAGTCCGAGCATACCCTGACTCAAGGAGCACAGCTATCCTATGCGATAGTGATCATAGGGTCCGAGTGCACTCTGAGCTGCCGATCGGCACTCCCGTTCGAGGTTTTGTCACGATCCACCACAACACCCACTCCCTAACACAACACTACCAGAAGAGGTATGGGGTCGGCGCAGGCCTAATATCATTCAAGCTCGAATCGCGAGTATCCCACTGACGCCATGATCCTCCTGCCATACCCTGGCATCTCGTACCACGACCACCTACGCTTGTGTCAGGCCGAGCGGCGCCTGGCATCACTCGCCGATAAACTGACAGTGCCCCTTGCCTTATTCAGGTATGTGACACCTTACCCTAGCTACGCCTTTCCCTGTTCCCGCATATGGCAAAAGGTGGCAGGCCGGGCAGAAGCTGTCGGCTCCCTCGGCTATATAAGCCCCTCCGCTCCCCTCCACACAGGTAGGCTCGCAATAGTTTGTTTACTGTTCCATTGCTTTCTCCTTCCTCCACTACCGGGGACTGACTTGACTGTCGGAGGGCCTTGCCGGGACTTTTCCCGACAAGTTGCTAACGGTCATTTTCTTGCAGATCGGAGCCGGCGTCAGTAGCTCGCGACCTTCGGGAGACCACATTGCTCTTGGGAGTCCATCTCACTTCGCGACAAGATCAAATTTGGTGCTAGAAGGAGGGACAATTCTGCCTGATCGTAAGTGCATGATGGAAGATCCCAACAGAGTCATGATGACCGTCATGCCCGAGGAATACGAGCTTTTGATGGCCACCCGAGCTCAGAAGACCCCTCAAAGGCCTTCACAGGTCGATAGCCCGGTGCCTAGATTTCCCGAGCCTTCAGTACCTGGACACTCAAGAGGTCGGGGAAAGCCTACCCGACCCGTAGGGGGCTCGGTCCCTTCCCCGCCGCCTACTACCAAGGTCAAGACGATGGGGCAGATTTCGCACCGACCGAGGCGTTGGCGTCCAGCCAGATGCACAGGCCGCATCCAGATAAGGGAAAGGTCCCGGCAGACCCCTCTCCGGCCACCATGGTGCGCAGCCCTTTCTCCTTGTGGATCTTCGAAGACCCAGTTCCCATGCACCTCTGATTCTTTACAATACCCGAGTATGCCGGAATCACCGACCTCGAGGAGCATCTGATGAAGTTTGAGAGTGCAGCTTTACTACGCCAATATCCGGAGGGTGTGAAGTGTCGAGCCTTCCTAACAACCCTCTCGGGACCAGCCCGGAGTTGGTTCGACCGACTCCCCAATGGGTCAGTGTCAAGATTTGAGGAGCTTCGGACAATCTTCCTCCAACACTTTGCCAGCAGTAGATGGCATTACAAAACAAGCCTCAACTTGTTCGCGCTGAAGAAGGGCCTAAAGGAATCTCTCCGGGCCTACATCAAGAGGTTCAATGGAGTGGCATTAGACGTGCTAACCGCCACGCCGGAAGTTCTGATCAGTGCTTTCTCCCAAGGACTACAGGAGGGAGACTTCTTCCGCTCACTGATCAGAAAGCCACCAAAGGACTTCGACAGCCTACTAGGGAAGGCTGTCAAATACATCAATATGGAAGAAGCGTAGGGCGCTCAGAAGAAGGAGTCGGTCAACGCGGCGAAACCTAACCCCGCCCAGAATAGCAGATCCCGAGGCGGGCCCATTCGTAGCCTACAGGGACCCATTGACTGATGGGAATGGAGTGACGACACGTGCAGCAAGTGGCTCAGGGGTGCTTGCCGAACCACTGGAGGCCTGCTGTGCGTTTCACCAGAGCCACACCCACGACATAGAAGAATGCCGGCAGACCCGTAGAGGTTGGGGCTCCCCGAGGGCGGAGACGACAAGCATCCCCCGGGCGTGGCTCGGGTTGACGCGGCCCAGCCAACTTCCCCAGCAGCTGAAGAGCCCAGAAGGAACCCCCCCCAGTTGCTCGCAATCTGTTCCAGCAGGAAGACCGAGCCGAGGCCGAAGAGATGGAGGAGGAGCAAGCCAATCGGCAGAATGCTATCCGAGGAGGGGTACATATAATCTCGGACGGACCGACCGGAGGAGACTCTAATCGAGCCCGGAAATCACAGGTACGCCAATTAGAGATTCACCAGGTCAGCACCAGCGTGGCACAAGCATCAGGGCCCCAAATCAGTTTCGGGCCACAAGACTTATAGGGATTGGAGGTCCCGCATGATGATGCCTTGGTCATCACAGCAGTCATAGCCAACTACCAGGTTCACCGAACCATTGTGGACACGGGCAGCTCAGTTATCATTATAAGAAAGCCTTCGACCAGCTGCAGATCGAGATGTCCCAACTAGAGTTGGTCGCAACCCCATTGTTCGGGTTTACAGGGAACCAGGTGCAGCCCATTGGCCAGATTCGCTTGGTCATTTCCTTAGGCGAGGAACCACTGAAGAGGACCAGATGGTCCACCTTTCTGATAGTGGGCGCTCCCTCCGCCAACAACGCAATCTTGGGCCGACCGACCCTCAACGAGTTCCAAGTAGTTACTTCGACCTTCTACCTCAAGATTAAGTTCTCAGTCGGCGACAAGGTTGGAGAGGTCAGGGGAGATCAGAGGGTGGCTCGGAGATGTTATGTGGATGATGTCCGAGTGGAGAGTCAGAAGGCCCCTCGCCCCTTCTCTAGCTACAACATGGTGCAAACTTCCCCTTGGGCTGAGTTGCACGTCAACAAGGAGGAGGTCCAGTTGCTTCCCGACCGAGAGGAGGCCCGAGTCAAGATAGCCACCGGTTTGCCAGGCGAGCTAAGGGAGCCTTTGCTGGAGTGCCTAACCAGGAACCAAGATGTGTTCGCCTGGTCTGTAAAGGAGCTAAAAGGAGTCCGACCCGAGGTGGCCGAGCACTACCTTCACGTCTATCCTAACGCTCGGCCAGTCAAACAGAGAAAGCGGGACTTTAGCGCGGAGCAGAATAAGGTGACCCAGGTGGAGGTAGAGAAATTGATAGAGGTCGGGCACATCCAGGAAGTCCAATTTCCGGCCTCGCTAGCCAATGTGGTCCTGGTAGCCAAGCCTGACAATAAGTGAAGAGTGTGCATTGACTTCCGGGATCTTAACCGAAAATGCCCGGAGGACTGCTACCCCTTGCCCTGGATCGACCAGATGGTTGACTCGACCACAGGGAGCGAGCTCATCTCCATGCTGGAGACCTACCAGGGATATCACCAGGTGCCCTTGGTGGCTGAGGACCAAGAAAAATTGAGCTTCATCACGGCTGGCGGCATGTACTGTTATACCGTCATGCCATTCGGACTCAAGAACACTAGAGCCACCTACCAGAGGATGATGAACAAAGTGTTTCACGCCCAGATCGGTCGGAACATTGAGGTATATGTAGACAACATTCTAATCAAATCCAACCGAGCGGCTGATCTGGTGGCGGATGTGGAGGAAACCTGCCAGACCCTACGCAGGTACGGGCTCAAGTTAAATCCCGCGAAGTGTCATTTTGGGGCTCGGAGTGGCAAGTTCCTTAGATACATAGTTACCGAGAGGGGCATAGAAGCCAACCCGAGCAAGGTTAAGGCTTTGCCCGACATGCCCCCACCAAGGAATCTCCAAGAGGTGCAAAGACTTACGGGAAGAATCACAGTATTGTCTCGCTTCATATCCCGATCTGCCGAGCGAGGGCTACCTTTCTTCAAGACACTCCGCCGAGCTACCAAGTTCCAATGGGACGTCGACTATGACAAGGCGTTTGAAGAGCTAAAAGTGTATCTTGCCGAACTGCCTGTGTTGGCCAAACCTGAGGTAGGAGAAATATTGTGAGTGTATTTGGTTGCCTCGGTTGAGTTAGTCAGCATGGTGTTGGTTAGGAAGGAGGGGGCTGAGCAGCAACCTATGTATTTCTTCACCCATTTATTGAAAGGAGCCGAGTGCCGATACACGACACTCGAGAAGTTGGCATATGTACTATTGTTAGCTGCTCGAAGGCTCCAGCCCTATTTTCTAGCGCACCCGATCGTGGTCCTAACCAACAGCAACCTGGGGCGAGTAGCTTCAAATCCCGAGGCATCAGGTCGACTGATCAAGTGGATGACTGAGCTGAGCGAATATGACATCTAGTACCAAGTTCGGCCAACCATCGAAGCACAAGCCTTGGCAGATTTTTTAATTGAGTTGCACTCGGAAGAGGCTGAAGAAGCTTGGCAGGTTTATGTGGATGGCTCGTCGGCTCGGCCGAGCAGTGGAATTGGCATCCTGATGGTTTCCCCAAAGGGGGAGCAATTGCATCTATCAGTCCGATTGGTATACCGGGCCACAAACAATGAAGCCGAGTATAAATCCTTCCTAGCTGGACTACAAGCAGCCAGGCATGTGAGAGTCACTCAAGTGATACTGTACTCAGACTCTCAGTTGGTCACCCAACTGATCTTCGGTCGGTTCGAGGTCAATAGCGACCGGTTGCAAACCTTCGTGGAAGCCTACGAGAAATTGAAGGTTGGATTCTAGGAGGTGCGGCAGCAAAAAATCCCCAGGGAAAGCAACTTGAGGGCAGATGAGCTAGCCAAGATGGCCAGCTCGGTAGGCTCTTGGGTACTTCCTCAGCCTAGCGGTCAGGCAATGATGGTAATGCATATAGAACAGCAGGCTGAACTAGAGCTCGGGACTGATTGGAGAACGTCGCTCATCGCTTATCTAACAGAGGGGGTCCTACCGGCCGACCGGGAGGAATCCTGACTCCTTAGAAGGCGAGTGATTCAATACTCAATGGCCGGCGATGTGTTGTATAAGAGGGTCTTTGCTCGACCTCTCCTCAAGTGCTTGGGCGAGGAAGATGCCGATTATGTGCCGAGGGAGATACATATGGGAGTCTGTGGAAGTTATGCCGGGGATCGGGTCATGGCCCGGAAGGCGCTGCTGGCCCGGTATTACTGGACGACCCTGCAAAAGGACGCCGACAGGATGGTCTCTATGTGCCTGTCCTATCAGAAGCATGACTGCCTCCCCCATCGACTTGTAGAAATGATGAAGGTATCAGTAGTCTCCTTCCCGTTCAATCAATGGGACATGGATATCGTGGGATCATTCCCAACCGCCATAGCTCAGAAGAGATTCCTGCTGGTGGTTGTCGATTACTTTTCCAAATGGATAGAAGCTGAGGCCTTGGCGCGTATCACTGAGCAAGCCGTGATCAAATTCCTATGGCAGAACATCTTGTGTCGATATAGAATTCCTCACAAACTCGTCACGGACAATGGAAGGCAATTCCAGGGTCGGAAAATACAAGTGTAACGCCCGAAAATTCTCGAAACTAATTTTAGAAATATCTTAGAATTTATTCCAAATTTATGGATATTTTTATAGAATTTTTCCGTAAACGAAATTGGCAAAAAAGGTTATAAACAGAAAATCGCGTAAGTGGGAATCGAACCCTTCACCTACGCTGTGAGAGGAGAATGGGCGGACCAGCTGGGCTGGTTCGTTTTTGTTAAAATAAATTAATTGAAACAATAGATAAGGTATAATTAGGTAAATTCGCCCCCCATAAGTATAAAAGAGGGAGTTACGAGTTTTAGGTTAATTTTCTCCCGACCTAGCGGCGCCGACGGCCTCCCTCACGCACGCGACCTCCCCTCTTCCTCCTCCCTTGGGCGAAACCACACCAAGCCTAGGGCTTTCCTCCGGTGGCCGGCCAAGGCTCTCCTCCGAGAGATTTTCCTATATTCGGACTCCCCGCGACGAGAGGAACGCGTGAGCGCGAAGAAATCTCCGAGACTCCGAGTTTCTCCGGAACCTCCGACGCCGTTCTTGGTTGTAAGTCCAAGAAATCAAGGTAAGTACTGCTCACCTGCAGTAAGAGGCGGTTTTCCGCAAGAATTTTCCCTTAAAAGTTTTAAAAGAGATATTTACTTTTAGTTTAAGATTTTGCATGTGATCAAAAGTTAAAAATGTAATTTTCCTTTAGTTTATGATTTTGCATGTAACTCTAGTTTAATCCATGCTTGTATAAGTTGATTAAGTACCCTATATGAGGTTAGGGGCTAAGAAATGTTATGAGAAAAGAAAAGAGAAGATAAAGGTAAGAAAAGAAAAGGTCAAGGTCTTAAGAAATCCCCAAAAGTCAAGACTTAGGGATTTGGGCACACAAGGTGCTCGTTAAAATGCCAAGGCATTCAAGATAAGAAAAAGTAAGTATTTTATTTTCTAAGGCCAGTACCCGGCGTCCAAGGGCGTCGTTAAAGAAATCCAGGTGTCCAATTCCAAGGTCTTGGCCCTGGTAGACCAAGGTCTGCTCTATTAGGATTGGTGGCTCGCTACCCCAACCTTTTAGGAAACGCGCATAAGATGGTACTTACGTCTTAAGTGGATCCAAGTGAGTTATTATTTTCAAGTATATGCTTTAGCAAAGTTTTCTAAAATTTAAGGAAGTTTTCTAAAAGTTAAAGAAAGATTTAAAGTTAAAGAATTGCTAAAGTTTCATGTTAAGCCAAGAAAAAGTGAGTTAAAACTTATTAATGCTTGAGTACGCATGTTTTGAGTTATACATGTTTTAGTGTTTCTTTTAAGCATAAAAGTATCTAATGTGATTTTTCATTGTTTAAAAAGCATGCTTGCACCTTTCGAGATTTTGTGAGCTAGATAGTACTTGCTAAGCTTTATGCTATTAGTTGCATTTC
>JAGFNQ010003356.1:137545-233716 GCA_024364735.1 Boesenbergia rotunda | reverse complement strand
GTTGGTAATATGATTTTTTCATAGACTAATGGAGATGCAGAACAGTTTAGATTCAAGTCATTGCCTTATTATGATGAACTTTCTATTATCTTTGGTGGAGACCACACATCTGGGAAAGACGCTCAAGTTCATGTTGATATTGTGGAAGAATTAAACAAAGTAGCAAATGAAAATGATGATAAATGTGTAGGTGTTGATGGAGATTCTGCTTCATATGCCCAAGATTTCATATTTTGATCAAATGAAGAGAGTTCTAAGCCAAAAAGGAGAAAGAGTGAGAGTACCAAAGATTTGTCTCAAGTTATTAGAGAAATGACAACTATTCTTGGGGAAGAATTTAACAAGGCAAGTAACCGATTGAGTAAAGCATTGGAATATAATGAAAGTGCTGAAAAAAGAATGAAAGCCAATGAGGTTTTAAAAAAGTTACCTAGCCTTAGCATGTTGGAGCGACATAGAGCGACAAGAAAAATTGATTATGATCATGAGACTGCAGATATTTTCTTCGCCATACCAAATGATGAGAAAAAAATTTAGATGAAAGCATTATTGAGTGGAGAGATTTGAGGAGTAAGTCTTATAGATTTTATGGTCATTTCTTTCTATTGTGAACTGTAACTTTTTTCTACTGATGTGTGGGATATGCTAGAAAATCAATACAATTTTAACGAAGAAAACTAACATTTTATTGGATTTCATCCTTCATTTGGTTGTCTTTCATCAACTTGGAGTTTGGCCTATGTTTCCTAAGAATTTAAGTTTATGCAATATATAAAAATTCAATTACAATATGCTCTATGTAATTAAGCTCAAGGATTAAGTTTGGTCTCATGTTTCTTAGCTGGTAAATTAATATGCTATGTGTAAGTACGCTCAAGTTTTTCACCAATAAACAATTTTTAATCCTAGATATTTTACATAAATATAAAGGCTATTTTAATTGAAAGGGAAAATAAAATTATTTAAATTTAGTTATAAGGATATTTTTGTCATTTTATAATAATATGAATTACATTCCTTATTAAAATAATGGTCACCAAACAAAAGAATATAACTACTCTTGTAATCAAAGATTACATACAACTCGTTACCAAATGTAGTAATGTAATATTAATTATGTTACATTACATTACATTACATACTTGAGTACATTATGGACTTGATTAGATTAGTACATTATAGACTTGATTAGATTATTCCTTATCAAACGCAGCCTAAATGAAATATCATGTCTTGTAATTGTTAGTTATGGCGTCTGTTCCCGCCGACTCGGGCCCTTCCCCTCCGTGAAGCTAGTGTCAATGGCTAAGTCTCGCTAGATCTCCGCTGCTTGAGAGGTCAACACGAGTTAGGGTGGGCCGGCTCTACCAGCAGGAAGAAGAAGAAAACAGTAGAAGAAAGAGAGTAGAGCTTCTAGAAGAGGAGTAGCCTCGACTTTTCGGGATCAAAGCCAATTTACCTCGTTTGTATTGACGAGATGCTTATATAGGCAGAAAGAATCCCTCATCATCTTCCCGCACTTTCTAGTTGGCTCCTGCCTAGGTGAGTGATCGTGATGAGTTTGTTATCACATTCCCCAATCGTATCTGCCACGTCGAATGAGAGGAAGAATAAGGGAAACCACATCTGTCATTCAATTCCTGATAACCAATGACGAGCTGCCACGTAACTGAGAAGCTAAGTCTTCGAGAAACCCTCCTCTGTCGGCCCCCCAAGGGCAGCCAGTCACATCATGGTGCGTAGCATTCTTTCGAACTAATTCCATGTAACTACTTCCCCTATCTTCTGGTGATAGCGAAGTTCATACATATTTTACCCGAAATATATACCTCAAAAATTACTGGTGGGTGAGATCCTCTAGTGTGCGCTTGTCACGCCCAGATAGAGAGGAGCCGCTGGTCCAATATATGATCGGAAAATATCTCCCTTGTACGACGGATAATTTGAAACATTTATACAACACCACTCAATATATATATGGTCTCTGGCCTCAAACCAAAATATATAAACGGCCAATCCCAACTGGAGCATATAAAAATAAATGCATCACAGTAATAGAATCCCTAATATGACAGCATTTAACAAATTCAGAACCAAGCGGTAAAAGATAGGTGAGAGAAAAGGGAGAGAGAGATTTGTTAATTTACAAAAATGATACACAATGTGAATTCACAGCGTGAAACTCAACGTGAATGACGTGACACTCCAATTGCAACGATCCTCGACGAGTTCACTATGTCTCCCAGGTTATATAGTTTGGTTCGGGGTAGCGGCTGGAGGTCGCCGCCGGTGTCCAGGCGACAATCGGACGTGTACATAAAAGGTGTTACGTCATTTACGTTGAGTTTCACACTGTAAATTTACGTTCTCTATCATAGCTTGTTAATTTATACAAGTGGAGGAAGGGAGCCAGGGAGGGAGGGAAAGAGATTGTATGCAGTTGGTAAGAGGAGGTAAAATGGAAAGACAATTAGTGTATCCTTTGATATTAACAAAGTGTGACGCATCTTTTATCAATTCAAAAACATACATGTACCTTTTGGTAAATTCTCGAACCCCGGTTGTAGCAATTTTAATTAAAATGTTGCAGTTTTATCAAACTATTTTAATTATAATAGATTTTATCTAATAATATTTGATTAAATTAAAATAATTTTTAACATAATTAAAATAATTTCAACTATAATTAAGTCTTCGGTAGTTTGATTAACTTTTTGTTGTATAATCGTACATTTAATATAATACACATAAATTTTATAAAATAAATATTTACTAGCAAGTAATTAAATAATATTATTCATGATTTATTCTATAAAAATTGAAAAAGAAAGGAAAAAATTTGAAATTATTAATAAATTTTAAAATAATTTTCAGTGCCAAGAAAAAATAATAACGTAATTTAATTTTGAATTTTATCAAATTAATTGAAAGTTGTTTATTAAAGGATACATATTCTCAATTAAATAGTAATATTTTTTAAAATAGAATGTCTTTTGATATATAATTTTTAAAAAGAACAATGATACGTAGTATGAATTTGTAACATAAAATCCAATACAAATGACGTGACACTTTTTACATATACATTCGATTGCCACTTGGACACCAACGGCGGCCTCCGGCTGGAGGCCGCCGCCCCAAACTAAATTATATCCTGGGAGGTATAGTCAACCCGTTGGGATCGTTATAATTAGAATGTCACGTCTGTTGAAGTTTATGCTATAAATTCATATTGCATATCATTCTTCTTTTAAAAATAGGGTGCATTTTATATTAATAAAAAATAAAAGAAGCCTTTTAAATTTATTCCCCTTTAATTTAGTTTAATTACTTGCAACTTGCAAGGCGTCGTTGTTACAACAAATTTTCTTTTACGAAACGAGTAGCACAAATTTTAATTAATTATAGGATAAATCATATAGGAAGGTGGGCAATATTTGTTCATTTAAAAATGTAGGTAAATCTAAAAAAATTCTAGCTAGAATATTAAAATTTGTTCAAGTTGTCGTGATCAGAAGCATTAATGTTGTGACGGTGAAACTTGAATATTTATTTATATTTGACAGGCGATTATAAACATTTGCAATGTACAGGAGCCAATGATTTTTAAAACCAATAAATATTTAACTTATATAATTTTTTTAAAAAATATATATAGAAATAAGTAATAATCTAATTGTATGGATTAAGATGAAAACTGTGGTGTCTTCCACCCAGAAACGATTCATTTAGCTTTGAGAAAACAAATTAAATGAGAATATTAACTAAAAGGAACCTAATTTATACTAATATTATAACAACAACAACAAGAAATGGTTACATGCATATAAATATAAATATAAATATATATATATATATATATATATATATATATATATATATATATATATATATATATATATATATATATATATATATATATAGTTAGTATATTCTCCGACGGTTCGTTTCTTTGTTTAGGAAGTTTGTAAGCATTTAATTTGTTGCTCCAGATTTCTCCGTTTTACATGACGGGAGGAGCACGCAAAATAACGTACGTGCTTAATATGTATATTAGATATTTGACCAAATTTGGCACTATCCAAATATTACTAAATTGTTTATGTTAATTACTTTAGAGATGATGTAATCCTACGCGATACTATCGTTCCCAATCCCCATTAGATATAAATATGTAAATTACAAATGAAATTTTATTATGTTGGATATATATAGTGAGAATGGAAAAAGAGGGCAGATATTCCATTGTGAATGGAACTTTAATCCCACATTGAAAGTTTCTAGTGAATAGAAAGGTGGAGAATAAAGAGACTCCATTGTGAATGAGACTTTAGTCCCACGTTGGGAGTCTTAAGACATAATTGTTGATTTATATTGTTTCACAAGCATATTGGTTGAGAACAAATGTAAGAGGAGAGACTCTCTTTCACGTGAGGGATTGTGACCGAGAGCAAAAGATAGAGATAATACGTTGTCTTCCACCTTGTTCCCAACTCCTTGGTAGCATTCGGGTACTTCTTCAGTTCGCCACGAGCAACAAGTGCTCCGTTGTGCCCGTGGCCCTACTGTTGTATCCTGAGAGGCCTCAACAACTCTCCAATACCAGTTCGGGAAGACCAGTTCGAGACGTCCGGCTCGGGAGATCCTGGTCGAAAGATTCAGTTCGGGAGACTCTGCTCGGGAATTCCAGCTCGGGAGATTGTATTCTGTATAAAAGGTAGCTCAGGTCACTCAACAGCTAAGTTAAAATTTCTATAATTTCAATTTTATTTTTGTTAACTCTCCGAAAAAGAGTATCCAATAATTCTAACATAACATAGCCGTCATTTTTATACGAGAGAATACAGTAGATTAATCGTTGACATAAAAGTATAAAACTATCTGTGAGATAACAGTAATTCACCGTCATTGAACAATAAAGTAAATCATCAGGTATTTCACGACGCTATTGTCAGACAACTGTAAATAACCGTCATTGAACAATAAAGTAAACTATCTGGTATTTCATCACATTATTCCCATTCATTGCGCTATTTATAGCTCACGTTGTCATTATTGCCTACCTTGTGCATTCAACGACCGTGCAAATGGCATCGTCTCTTTCTTCCTCCTCCGTGGTCGTCGTTTTCTTTCTCTTGTTCTTCACGTCGCTCTGCACTGCCCAATCCGGCACCGACGGCTACTTGCACATGCGCTTCTACAACCACGAGCGAGTTCTCGGCTCCGGGCCCAACGCCACGGTCGTCTACGCGGTCGAGCGGCGCGGCTCCACCTCCGGGGCTGGTTTCGGCAACCTCATCGTCTACGACAATATCCTTCGCCAGGGGGTCGAGCCCGACTCGGCCATCGTGGGGAGAAACCAAGGTATGGGAGTGGGGTCGAGTGTGGCCGAGAACTCAGGCCTCACCATCTTGCAGTTGGTGTTCACTGCCGGCGAGTACAACGGAAGCTCCATCGCCGTGCAGGGGCCGTTCCCGGTGGCTCCGCTGCAGACGCTGTTTGAGCGATCGATCACCGGCGGCACGGGGCGGTTCCGCAATGCCAGAGGCTACCTTTTGACGAGAGAAGTTCGCAGCACCAACACGACACTCACAGGGCGACTCGATGCTTATATCACATTTCTTTGACGCACGCCTCATGATATCGATATTTAACAAAATAGCTAGCAACTTGATGCATCGAATCGGTTAATTTGCTAATTCGATCATCTATCATCAAACACGTGCAATAATAAATCCATGCATGCATGTATGCATGGTTTATGGTTCGAATAATCTGTCAATAATTAACCTACGTATATGTATACGTACACAGGAATGTGTTGAGGTTTTTCAGGATTGATCTTTGAACCTCTTCTCTGTATGCATGGTTCGGATCCTCTGTATGCATGGGATCAACCAACTGTCAATTGTTCTCCCAGTCTCTTAAAGGCCGTCTTCTCTTGCAAGGTACGTAAGATATATTTTTTTAATTGACATCGTATATTTAATTTATATATCAATTAATCCGGAGGAAGATCGATGGAACCCACCAAAATTTTCCATTGGCCAGGGTATTTCCTTTCTCACATCAAGTGTTGTAGAGACACTATCAATAACTTTTTACCCAAGGAGTCGAACATTTATATCCTCGCGAGAATGTGACAATTCTTTTCTCCAGATGACTGCTCGATGTCTTTGTAGGCTTCTTTAGATGACTTTACTCATGTCTCTAGGGCTTGCTGGAATGTGGCTCCTCTAAGTAACTACAATAAAAATAATAATAAAGAATAATAATTTCAAATTGAATTTTAATTAATTGAGATTTATGATATCATAATCAAAATGAGTATGAATCAATAATAAAAGATAATAGCTCCCGAGCATGATTAAGTTAGTTATTACGGGATACATATTGTTATAAGGGTAAATTTTCCTAAACTCCCTACTTACCAAGTCAACTTTGCATGCAATCCCTACACAAACTTTTCTTTACATGCAGTCTCTGATGGGATGTTTGGTGAGTATTGTTTGAAGAAAAGTGAGTATAAAAGTTAGAAAATTGAGTATGGCAGGTTGCATCCACCACATCAATACCCATGTACTCAATTTTCACTCTTTTATACTCAAGTTTCACTCTTTTATACTCAGTTTTCACTGATGTATACTCAATTTTTACCCTTTTATACTCAGTTCCATCAGGGAGTATAAACAAAGATAAACTTATGTGGGGAGTGAATGCAAATCTCAAAGGGCTATTGGGGAGTTTATGGTAATTTACCGTTGTTATAATGGATACAAATCTGAATATCAACAAAGTCGAGAAAAAAATTCATGCATGCTTTGTGGTTCGAATCCATCTTATCATTAAGTGTTGTGGAGATACTATCAATGAATTTTACCAGTCTCATATTAGGAAATATAATATAACAATTTCGGTCAAGATATTTCTTTGCTTCTGGCTGTGGCCTCTTGGTCTTGATCATCGCCTTCTTATATAGGAGGTTAGACCTTTATAACATTGCTTCTAAGACATAGCCAAGTTAGTCATGCATCCCATATAAATTTATCGAGTATATTAAGCAAGGGTCAATTTCTAGTAAAGTCTGCAGAAATATCGTAGTATGTGGTGGCTTGCTCGGTATCTTAATTTACCTCTCTATAAATGATTGTGAAGCCAACTGTGTGGGATGTCAATGGGTTAGCGTATGACCTTTTGCCGAATTAGACCTTTACAACACTCAAATGCAAGAATAAAAGTCATTTACTACCATTAACCTATTTGACTAAAAACATCTGTCGGTTATGAATTTTTCATTAATTTTGAGGAAAAAATTCTTTCACTTGCAAATTTTATTCTGACCAATCTAACATTCGATTTATACAAGTCATGTTTGCACATGAGTCAACTTAGTTGAATACAATTCGGACTCTAGATTTGCCACCCATGCATGAGTGAGGACAAGATCAATGCATGTGATAAAATATAAATCAATAATAAAGCCATAAGTCTCCTAATGTGGAACTAAAAACTTATGCACAATGAAATCTCCTCCATCCACTTCTTATTGTTTCCATTCATATTTTCAACAACCAAAAATTAATTTCTCAGAACTTTTTTAAGTCTGTAAAGAGGCATGCTCTTTGAGTCGATAGAAAATGTTCTCCCCCCATCGACAAAGACAAGACAAAGGTTCAATATAGACAATTTCATGTCAATCTCCATGGAGGAATGCATTTTGAATGCTAAGTGGTGGATGTACCAATGGAGAATAACACGATAGTAAGAAGATATTCAAGTGTTGCAAACTTGATTGTTGGTGAAAATGTTTCTTAATAGTCAATGTTTTCAATTTTATTGTATTCCTCACCAATGAGACGAGTCTTGTCGAGCTCAATAATGTCATCAGGCTATATTTGATTTTATGAATCCATTTGCAACTAATCGTGATCCTGTCGCGAAGCAGGGTGGCAGTCCCACGGGCCAGACGGGCCCTCCCGGGGGACACGAGCCGATGAGATGGCCGGTTGTCGACCGCGCCTTGCCACGTTCCTGCAAAACAAAGGCCGTCAGCGAACCCTCCGGGGAAATCCCCGGTCAGGTACTCCGATGGTCAAGTCAATCTCCGAGGGCAGATGAGTGGAAACTGAATCGAAAACGAGGCAAGGGATGCGAGAACTCGCGCACGCGTACCTATAGTAGGGGGAGTGCCGAGCTTATATAACCGGGGGAGCTGACAAACCTCACTCATACCGATGTGACAAGAGTGTGATGGCTGTCAGCTCGCATGGAGCACTGAGGAGCAGCGCGGCATGGCGCGGGGTGCTCTGGTAGTACGTGAGTACTGGGTGCGTAGTACGAGGGTACTGGATGCACAGTACGAGGGTACTGGATGCGCGGGTTAGCTGCGAGGAGATGTCAGAGGTAGACAAGGCGTGAGGAACCCCGTTAACAGGGTTGTACCCTGGATGTAAGGATGTGAAGGGGCGTAAGGGCGGGACAGCCTGTACCCCAAGCGCCGACTAGCATGTCCACATGCTGGGGACCGAGTCGGGTAAGGACCAGGGAGCATGGGTCACCACGCGTCCGCCTGGTAGAGATAGAGAGAGAGGGAGTGCAGGGTACGCCCTGGGTCGGGAGTTATTCCGAGACAAATCTGACCCGAGTGGGTCATCCAGTTTGAGTGATGGTCGTAGAGAGAGAGTGTGTGTGGATAACTACCTGCTGGTGGTGCCCAACCCTGCTCTAGGTCGGGATAAGCTCGGAGAGTGCGGGCAACCAAGCATTTATCTGGTCGGATGGCTGAAAGGTGGTCCGGCCTCCCTCGCCGATGGTCTGCTAGACCCCATCCCCCCTCTCCCCTTTGGAGCAGTTAACGGGCGCGGGGACCTACCCGTTGATCTGGTTGTTGACCTGTCTGCCAGGCCTTCTTGGCGCCAGGCTGGCCGGTGGGCCCGGCCTATGTCCCTACCCATAGGCAAGGCCGAGATCATAAGCGTCCCCCTCGAGTCTAGTCGAAGGAGGCGGTGAGTCCGACTGACTGGACCATCTTCTGTTCACGTAAGCCTGGCGCACCAGGAAGCCCTAATCTCGTTGGGGGGGGGGGGGGGGGGGGGGGGGGGGGGGGGGGGGGGGGGCTTCTCTGCAGGCTTGCTGAAACCTAGGGACCCTGGTCGGTTGGTGCGGCCACCCTGTTTTTCTTCTCGCTACTGACGGGTCAGTATTCCCAAGTAGCTAGAAATTCTCCTCACTAGTGCTTACAACTGGGGAGGGTTCCACGTGTCTCTTCCCCATTCCTTCTCCAATCACCGAGGTATTTTCCATCTGTTCCCGAGGAACGAGGTTGGGCGCGAGGCGCCTTGCTTCCTGGGCCCCGCTAGGCCTGCTCCTGCTGCTGCTACTGCCCGCCGCCTCTGCCGTGGCCCACCACCAGGTGGCCCTGTTATCCTACATAACTGCATAAAATCCTTTCGTCTTTCACTCCGGCGTATTGTCTTCTCTTTTCCGACTAGGGTTGCGGTTACTTCTTGGTGCTCGTCGCTTCCTTTCGCGGGCTAGTCCTTCTACTTTCTTCGTGTCCCCATGGCTTCTTCGTCTCGCAACCCTCACCCCTGGTATGTCACGGCGAGGTCCGTTCTTACCCGCAGTGACCTCGAGGCCATCAGGGCGGAGTTTCATATTCCATCGGACCATGACATTCAGTTGCCTTCTCCCTCGGATCAGCCAGCCACACCGCCGAGGTACTACATTACTATTTCGCGGGATCACCTGCAGGTGGGCCTACGCTTCCCCATTCATCCTCTCATTGCCTCAGTATGTCGTTACCTTCGTATCAACCTGTCTCAACTGACCCCCAACTCCATCCGCCTCCTCTGTGGGTCTGCCATCCTCTTCCTGTTATATCGCTGTTCCTCGCACGCCGAACTTTTCCACCACTTTTTCTACCTGAAGAAGCAGGAATGGGGCGAGTTTATTTTCCATACTCGCCCTGGGACTTTCTTCTGTTGGATCGAGAGAATACGATAGAGGGGGGTGAATATCGTAAACCGTTTTCGGATTTAGAGAGAGAATGCACGGCAAAAAATTAACACAAAAACCAAACGCAAACACATGGATTTACTTGGTTCGGAGTCGTGGTCGGCTCCTACTCCAAGGCCCACGGTCCTTGACCGTTTACTGCGGGCAATACTATAATCGCACAAAATCTTACAAACAGTTGTACAGTAGTAAGTGCAGTAAGAATACAATTAAGAATTGACTCTTCGTTACCGATGCCCGGTGTAGATCGTTCTTCGGTGCGTAGGGTCGTCGTCGGCGCTAGAATCTCGAGATGGAGGATTTCTGGAGCAGAGCGCCTGAGTTGAAGAGCGTATTGGTGTTGGAAAACTTGTTGTCTGAAGCCTTGGGGTCGAGGGGCTATTTATAGCCTCCTGGGGCGCCCTAAACGTTGGGGGCGCCCCCCCCCACGTGTCAGCTGATCCGAATAAATCTCGGTCAGCCCTTATCCCACATGAATAGGGTTGAGAGTTGACAGGGGGCGCCCGGGACGCAGGGGGCGCCCGGGTTGACTCGGTCCGTTGGCTTCTTGCTGGCTTGATTCTATCCGCTTCATTGGCTTGAGCCCGGGGTGCCCGGGAGCACGAGGGCGCCCCCCCCCCTAGTGAGCTTCCGAAGCATTCTCTTGCTTTACATATTTTGCCTTGACCTTGGGGGCGCTCGGGACACTGGGGGCGCCCTGCCCAGTTGCTTGCCCCTCTCCTTTGGGGCGTTCTGAGCTGCAGAAGTACATTCCTTCGGTCTTGCATCCAAGGTTAGTCCAAAACAACACAAAGCAATAAAATATTAGGTTTTTACAGCCTTAGCTGTAATGGTTCTGACTTTGGGTCTCCAAGATGGAACCCTAGGTCGAACCGACGCCTACTGTTCCCTCGACGGGGAACGCGTCCTCACATTTCTCTCAGGAGAATTTACCTGTTGCCAACCGGCTCCTCCGGTTGGACTTTTGCCCAGCAGTCCTTCGCCAGGTGCCCAGCTGTCCTTCGCCAGGTCTTCAGTACCAAGTAGTCCTTCGCCTGGTGCCTAGTAGTCCTTCGCTAAGGTTTTGTATCCTGGCATTCCTTCACCAGGTGCCTAGCTGTCCTTCGCTAGGGCTTTGTATCCTGGCATTCCTTCGCCAGGTGCCTAGCAGTCCATCGCTAGGGCTTTGTATCTTGGCATTCCTTCGCCAGGTGCCTAGCAGCCCTTCGCTAGGACTTTGTACCCTGGCATTTCTTCGCCAGGTGCCTAGCAGCCCTTCGCTAGGACTTTGTTTCCTGCACACTTAATGAGCATGTTAGATAAACATAACATCTTAACTTTTGAACCCTTTGCCATTATCAAAACACAAGTTCGACTTGGGTGCTGTCTGCACCAATAATCTCCCCCTTTTTGATTTATGGCAACCCGATTCAAAAAGTTAAGTTAATCAAGACAGTTGATCTAACAGTTTAGTTCCCTCCCCCTGGAAGGAATCTCCCCCTAGATTTTTCAAAGTTTCGTGGGGGTTAAAAAAAAATTCTAAGTCAAAATGATGGAATTTATTTTTCAAAACTTAGAACATTTTTCAAAAGAAGTTTTAGAAAACTTAAACAAAATTTGGTTAGACACTTTGGAAAATTTATGCTTAGAAAAAAATTTTCCAGTCAAAAGATTTCTAAAACATTTTCTTAAGTTTTAAGTTCTCAAAAAAACTTTCAATCTCTTTAGTACTTTAGAGGCTTTATACTTAGAAACTTTTCTATTAGAGAAGTTTAGAAATAATTACTTAGAGTTTTTTTTTAACATAGCTTAAGTTTAAGTACTTAGAAAATACTTTTTTTGAAAACTGCTTGGGTCAAGTACTTAGAATCAATTTTGAAAACTATTTAGATCAAGTACTTTTGAACCAGTTTTAAAAATAACTTAAGTATTTTCAAAATAGTGGATCAAGTACTTTTGACCCAGTTTTGAAAATAAATAACTTAAGTATTTTGAAAACAACTTTGAAAAAAAACTTAGCTTAAGTCTTTTGAAAGCAATTTTGAAAAAGAACTTAGAGTAAGTACTTTTAAATAGTTTAAAAAAATATAGCGTAAGCTTTTTTGAAGAAAGTATAAAGTTTTTGAAAATTTAAAAAAATTTAAAAAAGCTTCTCTCCTTTCCTATCTCTCCCCCTTTGCCATATATCAAAAACAAAGCAATATAGCAAAAAAAGGTAAATAAATTGCATAAAAAATTAATGTGCTGTACTAAACCAATGCAAGATAAACTGAACCAAGCCAATTTCGATTATCTCTTTAGGGTCCTGTCTAACCCAATTAGCTACTTACTAACTGTTATAAACAGTAGTTTTCACTAGGGTTAGTCAAGTTAAGTGTTCTGTTCAAGTTAGATTTTCTAATCTTGACACTTAACTTGATTACTGTTTAAGTTGTATTTAGTGCCCCAATTACTACAGATGTACTGATCTACATCTTGAATTAAGGTAAAGACCTAAGCATCTCAACACATTCTAGGTTATCAGTCAAAAGTACCCTAAGGTGCTTGTGAGATGCTGACTTCTAAATCTATAGGTGCATGTAGTTCTAGGGTTAGGGCCTAGGCTAAGTCCATTTGCAAAAAAGCCCTAGTTTTGAAGGCGGTAGTTTTTAAAATAAAACTAAGTCGAAAAATATTTTTCAAACTAAGTGAAAGATGATTTTGAAATTAAGTAAAGCAGTTTTAAAATTATTTTAAAACTGATTTTAAAAGCAAGTAAAGCAGTTTAAAAATCAAAAAATAGAGTAAACCTATTCTACCAAGCATAATCCTAACTGCCTTCTTAGTGAGCTGAACTCAGACTCAGGTAGGGGTTTAGTGAATATGTCAGCTAAGTTAGATTTAGAGTCTACATGCTTAAGGACTATTTCACCCCTGGCTACATGGTCTCTTACAAAGTGGTGTTTAACTTCTATGTGTTTAGTTCTGGAATGTTGGATTGGGTTTTAGTTAGATTAATTGAGCTTATATTGTTAATGAAGACCTGAGTTTGGGTGTAGTTGAGCTGGAAGTCCTTAAGAGTGTGCATCATCCATAAAAGTTGTGCTACACACTCTCCTAAGGCAACATACTCAGCTTCAGTTGTGGATAGAGCTACACAGTGTTGTTTTCTGCTGCACCAACATACTAGACTATTTCCTAACAGTTGGCAGCTTCCACTTGTGCTCTTTCTATCTAATTTACAACCAGCGTAGTCAAAATCCGAGTATCCTGACAAGTCAAAGGTTGAGGTCCTAGGATACCAAATCCCTACATTTAGTGTGCCCTTAACATATCTTAGTATTCTTTTTAGGGCTGCTAAGTGCGTTTCCTTAGCACATGTTTGGTATCTAGCACACATTCCTACAGCAAAAAGAATATCAGGTCTGCTAGCTGTGAGGTACAATAGACTCCCATTCATACTTCTATAGAGTTTAAGGTCTACTAGTTTACCATCAGGGTCACTATCTATTTTTACATCTATGGCCATGGGGGTACTTATGCTTTTTGAGTTATCCATTTTAAATTTCTATATTAATTCTTTAGCATATTTGGATTGATGGACATAGTTTCCATCCTTAGTTTGTTTAATTTGCAACCCTAGGAAAAAGTTGAGCTCGCCAACTAAGCTCATTTCAAACTCATTTTCCATTATTTTCACGAATTCTTTTAAAAAATTAGAGTTGGTGGACCCAAAGATTATGTCATCGACGTAGATTTGGGCAATAAAGATTTCTTTTCCTAAGGTTTTAATAAATAGGGTTGAGTCAATTTGTCCTTGTTTAAATTCTTTAGAAATTAGATAAGTTGATAAGCGTTCATACCAGACCCTAGGTGCTTGTTTTAGTCCATAAAGTACTTTAGTGAGTTTGTAAACATGGTCAGGTCTTTCTAAGTCCTCAAAACCAGGGGTTGTCCTACATAGACTTCTTCCTTAATGAATTCATTTAGAAAGGCTGACTTTACATCCATTTGGTATAGTTTAAATCCTTTATGGGATGCAAACGCTAATAACATCCTAATGGACTCAAGTCTAGCTACTGGGGCATAGATTTCGTCATAATCTAACCCTTCTACCTGACTGAATCCTTTTGCTACTAAGCGGGCTTTATTTCTGACTATCTCTCCTTGATCATTTAACTTATTCCTAAAAACCCACTTAGTGTCAATGACGGATTTGCTCTCAGGTTTAGGTACTAGTTCCCAGACTTGGTTCCTTTCAAATTGGGCTAATTCTTCTTGCATAGCTATGATCCAATCAGGATCAGGTAGGGCTTCCTCTATAGTCTTAGGTTCAATTTTTGAAATCATTCCTATCTAACTAAGATTTCTATAAGAAGACCTAGTTTTGACTCCTAAAGTTGGATCACCCATAATTTGATCAGTTGGGTGACTATGTCTGGATTTCTTGGTTTTTCTAGAACTTGGTTCAGCCTCAGGTCCGGCTGGTCGATTTGGTTCAACATTTGGTTCAATGTTTGGTTCAATATTTGGTTCAACATTTGGTTGAATTGACTCAGAAGTTGGTTCAATAGTTAGTTCATTTAAGGGTCCAATTAAAGGTTCAACTATTTATTCATTATCTTCTTGATCAGTTTTTGATGAAGTTAGATCTGGATTATCAAATTTTGAGTTGATTTCTTCATCAAATATTAAATTTGTTGTTTCTTCAATTTTCTTAGTTTGTTTGTTGTAAACCCTATAGGATCTACTTGTGGTTGAATATCCTAGGAAGATGCCTGGGGTTGACTTAGACTGGAATTTACCTAGATAGTCCTTGGTGTTTAGGATATGAACTTTGCACCCAAAGACTCTTAGGTAATGTAGGTTTGGGAGTCTATGGTAGTATAATTCATAGGGTATTTTATTGTGTCGTTTGTTAATTAGTACCATATTTTGGATGTAGCAAGCCGTACTAATTGCTTCTGCCCAATATTGGTTAGCTAAGTTGAATTCATTGAGCATAGCCCTAGCGGCTTCCTGTAGGGTTCTATTTTTCCTTTCGACTATGCCATTTTGCTGGGGGGTTCTAGGACACGAAAATTCATGTATATACCCATTTACCTTACAAAATTCCTCGAATCGTTGATTTTCAAATTCTCCCCTGTGGTCACTCTTAAGTCTTTTGATTTTTGTATCGTTTTATTTTCAATTAACTTACAAAAGTCATTTAATAGGTTTAGGGTTTCATCTTTGGTCTTTAGAAACCTAACCCAGGTAAACCTAGAGTAATCATCAACTATTACTAAGCAGTACCGGTTTCTGCTTAGTAACTTGGCTCCATGTGAATCAAATAGGTCAAGGTGCAGGAGCTCAAGTGTGGTTTGAGTTACATTAGATTGAATTAGTTTATGATTAGACCTGGTTTGTTTACCTTGATTACATGATTCACATATTAAGTTTTCATGATTTTTAATTTTAGGGATACCTTTAATTAGGCCAAGTTGGGTGATTTTCGAAATTATTCTCAAATTTGTGTGACTTAATCTCCTATGCCAGAGGTTTGATTGTTCTAACTGAGTTAACATGCACTTAGGTACTAGAGGTAGGTTTATAGTATAAACATTATTTTTCCTAGTGCCCTTAAGCATGATTTCTGAGTCTTGCAAGTTTCTAATCAGGCAGTCAGAATTGGTAAAGGTAACTACATAACTAGTATCACATAATTGATTTATGCTAAGCAAGTTAAATTTAAAATTTTCAACCAAAAGAACTTTCTTAATAACAAAGTCAGATTTAAGTTCAATATTACCTGACCCAATCACCTTGAGTGTAGCATTGTTGCCAAATGCTATTGAGCCTAGGTTTTTGAACTTGAGTTTGGTGAATTTCAATTTATCCCCAGTCATGTGTCTGGAGCATCCGCTATCCAACATCCATTGGTCCAAATCTTTATGTTCCTACACATAAAGAGTTTTTTTTAATTTGGATCCAATTAGAATCAGGAATAGCCTAAATTGATTTTCACAGCCTAGTCTGTCTCACCCAAATCTAGGGTTATCAATCACGTTAGCCTTATAGGTTTTGTGAGACAGGTTTTAGTAGATAAAATTATTTTGTAAAATCATGATTTATTTTGAAAAAGTTAAATTAATTTTAAAAACAGTTGATTTTGAGTTTATTTTTTAAAAAAATGTTTGAATCTACAATTAACTGAAAATTTGTGTTAGATTCGAATTTGACAAAGAATAATTTGAATTTGAATTTCAAAAATTGGCTTCCAGGTCTTGGCGAGGCACTAGGCCTTCTTTGGTTGTAGCCTTATTGGATCATCAACCCTTTCCTTGACAAAGCCTTTTGATGAAATTTCATTTTCAAAATTATTTTTTGAAAAATTCTGGTCTAACTAGTTTGGGTCTTGGATCGGTAGCTTTGGCTAGTTTCACTAGTCTAAAGAGACCAAGTAGAGTATACTTGACCTTATTAGAATTGGCTTCCCTAACGTACTATCATCTCACCGCCACCCAATACTATGTTGTTCAAATTTTAGTTAAGTTGGTTCAGTCCTTAAACTAACCATTCCTAAATCTAAGCATAATAAGTTGCAGAAATTAAATAAACAAGCAATAATGCAATTTGAAGACAAGAATTAAAATTTATCTAACTATAAATATTGTTTTTAATTTGGCTCCCCCTGGACTAAAGCCACGATAATGGTTCGGCAAGATGTGAATCTTGTCCTTGGGGATCCAATACTGATTTGATCCAGTTTGTTTATTCAGGCATAGTTTGGGTACCCATGCCTGAACTTTAGATCTGGACTGGTTCAGTACAGCATAGTAGGATCTTTGTCTAGATTTGGTTCTATAGTCTAATCCAGATCGATTTAGAACCAACTTCTGTTTTCCAAGAATCATGTCAAGACCCTTGGAACCAGAAGTGAATCGTTCTAAAGCTGATCTAAGGTCCTTGACCTGAGTTTTCAAGGAGGAGTTCTCTTTCTCAAGTTTTCAACTTGAGTAGAGCTTCATTCTTAAACCTTCTCAGTTAAGGATCTAGAGTCAGCTCTCTCTTTCAGGAGTTTTACTTCCTATCGGAGAGATTCGACTCGGAGTTTAGCTTTCGCCAAATCTCGAGAAAGATAGGAAATTAATTAATTTAACTGATTTCTTGAAAAACCACTTACAGTTATTTCGTCGTCCTCTGAGAATGTAAGTTTGCCGTCATCCGGCTCCGATTCTGACTCGGTCTCGATTTCTTCTGAGATGGTTAGTGCGAGCAGGTTCGACTGTGAGACCTCTTCTTCGGAGGAGGAGGAGGACTCGTCCCACGTTGCCTGAAGTGTCTTCTTCTTTCTCGTCTTCTTTGTTTCCTTTAGGTTGGGGCATTCAGTCTTGTAGTGGCCCTTCTTCTTGCACTCGTAACAGGTCACGTTGGGTTTGTTCTTTTCATTTGAGGGTTCAGCTTGTTCTTCTTTTCTTCGGCTGGCTTTTCTTCTATTGGTCTGGTTTTTTAGCTCTTTGTAGTAGTCCCGGGCTAGCCGAACCAGCTTAGGTCGATTTCCCTCGTTGTCTTCTGAGTCTGAATCTGAATCAGACTCGGGTGTAGGTTGAGGCTTCTTTTTGGTTGTCTTTCCAGCTTTACCTGCAACGAATGCAATGCCTTTCTCGGCCAGATTGCAGTTAGTCTGCTCATGCAATTCTAATTCAGAAAACAGTTCATCTAATTTAATTTTAGAGAGGTCCCTTGAAACCTTGTATGCATCTACCATAGATGCCCACAAGGTGTTTCTCGGGAAAGCGTTAAGAGCGTACCTTATCAGGTCACGGTTTTCTACCTTGTGACCAATTGTGTGTAGTCCGTTCATTAACTCCTGAATTCTGGCGTGGAGCTGGGCTACTGTTTCGTTATCATTCATCTTGATCGTGTACAGCTTGTTCAGGAGGAGATCTCTCTTGCTGATTCGAGTATCTGAAGTTCCTTCGTGCAGCTCGATCAGCTTACCCCACAGCTCCTTTACACTGTTGAATGGTCCTACCCGATTCAACTCTTCCTTGGTCAGGCCGCATTGAAGTGTCTGGTTTGCTTTGGCATCAGCTTCAATTTTTCTTTTCAGAGCGGTATCCCACTCAGCATAAGACTGTGGCACTCCTTCAGCATTCTTCGGAATCTCTAGTCCAGACTGGATGATTATCCACATGTCCACCTGAGTTTTCAGGTGGACCTCCATTCTGCTCTTCCAGTAGGAGAAGTCATCCCCACTGAAAAGTGGTGGTCTGGCTGTGCTGAATCCTTCTTGCATGGCCATTTATCTAAAAATAAGAGTAAAAAGGAAAGAAATATCCCAAGACTTGGTCTTGGATTAGTTGTGCGGGAAAAAGAAAAAAATATTTATCGAGGGGTGTTGCACCAACCGAAAAAAAATTCGAAAAAAAATTCGATAGAGGGGGGGTGAATATCGAAAACCGTTTTCAGATTTAGAGAGAGAATGCACAGCGGAAAATTAACACAAAAATCAAACGTAAACACAGGGATTTACTTGGTTCGGAGTCGCGGTCGGCTCCTACTACAAGGTCGACGGTCCTTGACCGTTTACTGCGGGCAATACTATAATCGCGCAAAATCTTACAAACAGTTGTACAGTAGTAAGTGCAGTAAGAATACAATTAAGAATTGACTCTTCGTTACCGACGCCCGGTGTAGATCGTTCTTCGGTGCGTAGGGTCGTCGTCGGCGTTAGAATCTCGAGATGGAGGATTTCTGGAGCAGTGCGCCTGAGTTGAAGAGCGTATTGGCGTTGGAAAACTTGTTGTCTGAAGCCTTGGGGTCAAGGGGCTATTTATAGCCTCCTGGGGCGCCCTGAATGTTGGGGGCGCCCCCCCCCCCACGTGTCAGCCGATTCGAATAAATCTCGGTCAGCCCTTATCCCACTTGAATAGGGCTGAGAGTTGACTGGGGGCGCCCGGGACGCAGGGGGCGCCCGGGTTGACTCGGTCCGCTGGCTTCTCGCTGGCTTGACTCTATCCGCTTCGTTGGCTTGAGCCCGGGGCGCCCGAGGCATCCGGGGCGCCCAGGAGCACGGGGGCGCCCCCCCCAGTGAGCTTCCGAAACGTTCTCTTGCTTTACTTGTTTTGCCTTGACCTTGGGGGCGCCCGGGACACTGGGGGCGCCCTGCCCAGCTGCTTGCCCCTCTCCTTTGGAGTGTTCTGAGCTGCAGAAGCACATTCCTTCGGTCCTGCATCCAAGGTTAGTCCAAAACAACACAAAGCAATAAAATATTAGGTTTTTACAGTCTTAGCTGTCTTGGTTCTGATTTTGGGTCTCCAAGATGGAACCCTAGGTCGAACCGACGCCTACTGTTCCCTCGACGGGGAACGCGTCCTCACCTACTCCTCTCAGGAGAATTTATCTGTTGCCAACCGACTCCTTCGGTTAGTCTTTTGCCCAGCAGTCCTTCGCCAGGTGCCCAGCTGTCCTTCACCAGGTCTTCAGTACCAAGCAGTCCTTCGCCTGGTGCCTAGCAGTCCTTCGCTAGGGCTTTGTATCTGGCATTCCTTCGCCAGGTGCCTAGCAGTCCTTCGCTAGGGCCTTGTATCCTGGCATTCCTTCGCCAGGTGCCTAGCAGTCCTTCGCTAGGGCTTTGTATCCTTGCATTCCTTCGCCAGGTGCCTAGCAGCCCTTCGCTAGGACTTTGTTTCCTGCACACTTAATGAACATGTTAGATAAACATAACATCTTAACTTTTGAACCCTTTGCCATTATCAAAACACAGGTTCGACTTGGGTGCTGTCTGCACCAACACCTTCCTTTCCCCCCTTCCTTCCGCCAGCAGGGGTTGGAAGGAGAGGTTCTTTTTTATCCGCCCCATGGCCTTCCCGACCTGGCCGCTTAACTTCCGGCTAAACTTTCCTCAAATGCCTCCTCATCACACGGATCCCTGGAAGTTTCCCCCCTTCAAGCAAGCCCTCTCCTTGTTCAGGGATAGACACTTCCCAGTCGGGCCGATCTTGACCGAGAACATCTTGTCCGTGTTTGGCCTTAGTTCGGCGCCATTCATCCGACCTGCTTCCTTGGGTAAGTGATCTCTCTCTTCTCCTTGCCCTGGTTGCTTTCTTGACTTCCATTTTTTTCTTTTTTCTGGGCCAGTTGAGATGATGTACCCAGCTGCCCCGAGGGGGGTTACGGGTTAGGGACCGCTAAGGAACTGGAGGCGCGTCTCCGAACGGTGATAAGGGAGCAGCGGGTGTAGGCTGAGGAGTAGCGGGTCGTGCAAGGGTGGCGCTCGGCTCTGCTGGCCGAACAGGAAGCTTCTCCATCCGGTTCTCCTTCCCTTGTCTCCTCGACCGAGGAGGAGAAAACTCATTCGGGCTCGGAGGATACCCGGCCTCTGAGCCACTCCTGCCGGCGTCCTGAGGGCGCCGGCTCCGCGTCCGCCCCGGCCGACCCCTTGGGGGCATCCTCCAGTCGGCCTAGTAAAAGACGGAGGGGTGAAGCGTCGACTGCCGCCCTCCCAGCGCTACTGCCCCCTCCCTCTGCGGTGTTACCACTGGGGTTGATGGTGCTGCCTTTGAGGGAGGCATCCCCGCCTTGCCAGGAAGGGCCTGCCAGTGAAGGCCTGCTGCATGTGCTGTTGCCCTCGCTAGCCGACTGGCGCCTGAGCATGACCCTGCCGAGCGGCACCGCCTCCACGCGGTCGAGGGACGTCCGGCTGTATGGTCCGATCTCGAACAGGTTCATGGCCGGCTTGTGGGCAAGCGGCTCGGTGAGCCCCACTGTCAGGGCGGACGACTTTATGGCCTTGGCTACCCAGGTATGTGTCCGTTGGTTGGGGGGGTGTGCCTCATTTCTTCTGGGGCTGACGGGTTTGTTTCTTGCAGTCTTGGGCCCAGAGCTACAGCATGAGTGTAGCTATGCTGACTCACGCCAAAGCCTGGTGTCGCGCTGAGAGGCGTGTGGAAGACCTTAAGGATCGGCTCCGTCATACCCAGCGGACTTCGGATGACGATTCGTTGAACGACTTGAGGGCAGAGGTTATCGGCCTCCAGGACGTGTTGCGCCAGACCCAGGAGGAGCTAGAGATCGCCAAAACTCAGATCGCTACCGCTGATGCCGAGGTGGTCCAAGCGCAAGAGCGGGCGATCCATGTCGAACAAGCTCACCTCCACGATCGCAGGCGCAAGGGCGAGCTGCAAACGGAGCTCCTGAGAGCCAGGTCATACCTCCACTGGGCCAACGAGGAGATTTCGCCCCTTCGGGCGCAGCTGCCGGCTGAGAAGCGAACAACAGATTCGCTTAGGAACCAACTTCAGGATTTACGGGGCCTCCGTCCAGCTTAGGACGCGGGTCAGGTAGAATTAGGGGAACTGCGTGAACGGCAGGCATCCTGGGCTGCCCTGCAGGCTGAGCTAGCGGAGCTGCGCGCCTACAGGGAGGCTGAAGCGGGTCGATTAGCGAACCACCGATTGGCGTTCCTGAATGATCCGACCCATGCTGCCGAGATCTCCCGGCGGTTCATGGAGGTGATGATGTAGCATGGCCGTAACGTGGTTCGACAGCTTAGGCTTGGTGGGTATTTACACACTGATCTGCCCCCCGACGTAGTTCAGCTCCCAGATTTGTGCAAGGATCTGCTCGACGTGACCGACCAGCTTTTTAAGTGAGGCGAGTGTCTTTGTGTTTCCTATTTCTTCATGCACGAGGGGCTTCCCGCCCTGCTTTTTGTAGAGTGCCCAAGCCTTTGAATGTGACACTTTTCCCTTTTACTTGCTTGAGCTGTGTTTCCTTTCGGTTATGATGGATGTATGGGCGAACCAGGCACGCCGCTTATTGATGAGCGTGATTCCAGTCTGCGGGACGAATGCCCCCTTTCTAATGCTGGTTTGTGGGGGGTTTTCGGTTTTCGTGGCGTGTACATGGGACCCTGGCTTATGTCTCAGCGCGAGAATCCGATCCTTTGATCAGAACCTATGGCGGAGAGGCTTAGAGGTAAGTATCCTGCGGGCGTTTTGGCCTCTTGGCCGAGGGGGACACGGGGAGTGTGGGCCGCCATGCGTCCGCTCGGGGCTTGAGTCAAGGGATTAGCGGGGGCTGGCCCGTGATAGTTTTGGTTACCCTCATTTCCTTCTTGTTCGAGTCACCAGGTTAACAATTATTCTATCTACCTTTCAAGCATCCAACTCCTTTAGGCCACGTGTCCCACAATTATGGGTCGTTCAGGCCTCCTGTCTTGGGCCGCGGGACGATCCTTCACTATATTTTCGTATTTCTCGCCCTTGCCTCTTTGCCCGGTCATAGGATTGGCCATTACTTACGACCTTTCCACCAACGGCTGTGATTGATTGCTGCCCCCTATATAAACTCAGGCGATTGCCTCCTTTCATCGCTTCTGTCTTCATTCTCATTCGTCTTCCCCCTTTTCCTCTCCCCGTCTCCCCTAGTGTCCCAGCGCTCTCTCCAAGATGTTGCGCGGCTTCCTCACGGCAGAGGCTAAAGAGAGGGTGGCTACCTATAGGGCGGCGATGGCCGCCCTGCTTTCGGAGCCTATCCCTGAGACCGCTCCGCCCGTCACCCCGGCATCTCCTTCTCCAGCGTCAAACCCTACCGCCGCCTCATTCGCAGATAAGGGCGAGGCGTTAGGGGAGGAGATGCTAGATTCCGATATTGAGATTTTGCCCTCAGATCCTTCCACCCGGGGGCCCAATCGTCGCCCAGACCATTCCCATGACTGCTCGTCTCCCTCCGGTACTGCGTCCGCCCCTCCTCGAGAGACTCCCTCTCCTTCTGCTGCGGTGAGCCCGCCTGCTTTGCTGGTGGCGACGCCGGTTGTCCTTGCATCCCCCGATGCTAGGGACACCTTGCCCGCGCCCCCTTCGCACCAACTTATTCCCCAAAGTGAACCGAGGGGCCAACCTCACCCTGTCCTTCTGCCAGGAGCTCCTGCTTCCTTGGTGCCTACACCATTTGCCCCTGTCTCCCCAGCCCTGGGGCCCAGTCACCCCTCCGTCCCCCTTGTCTCCGCTAGCTCGACTGTCGGGGTGTCCGTTGACCTCTCTCCTTCCCTTCTTGGGCAGACCCCGGATCTTCGCCCGATACATCTCCTTCTCCCTTCGCGAGCAGATGCCTCTGCCGCTTATGAGTTTCCAGATCCTGAGCCGCTAGGATAAGCTAGGGTGGTTCACCTACATGCTCCCCTAAGCGACCACGTGTACCAAGGTCTTTGGTCCTTCGACCGTCAAGATCCTATCGCCCACATCGACTGTCTGGTCGCGGATGCCTGTCGGGTGTGTTTCTCTGATAGCTCCTGCTCTCTCGGCCTTTTGCATGATGAACCCTTCACTTCTTTTGCAGTTGACCGGAGCCCTATATGACATGGGTTTTCCTTCGCCGCCTAGAACCGATCCCTTCGTCAGTTAGAGTCTCGTAAGGAGGCGTTGGAAGCTCAACTTCGCTGCACACATCCACCGCCGAATGAGGAAGCCTGGCATGCGCTGCGTTCCGAAAACGCGGCCCTGCGGGGACGGGCTGCCTACGCTAAGGCGCAACTTCGGGATCTGCTGACAGAGCTAAGTGTAGCCCGAGCCTCTGATGCCCAACTTCGTCAACAACTAGCTTATTTGGAGTGAAGCGAGCGTCAAGCCCGGACTCGGGAACTCCAGGCAGGTTTAGAGTTGGCCAAGGCTCAGGCGGATCTTCTGGAGACCAGCCAATCGGTCGCCACGCTGCTCACCACTTTGAAGGCCAAGGAGGAGGAATTGGCGGCCTGCCAAAGCGACCTTTTGTGGAGGCGCGAGCGCCATGAGGCTCGGAAGGCTAAGGTGCCAGTGACTCGTGATGGGCACGACAAGGCGCCAGGTGGAGTCTCTTTGCAGCCTTCGATGTCTACTCCCTAGCTGTAGGTTTGCCCCATTTTTTCTACCTGATGTAGACGAGGGCTGAACGGTTTGTGATGGATGTTGCTTTACCCTTTCTTGTCGTCTTCTTTCTCTCGTATTTGCACTCTTGCATAGTTGTCACTAGAGCAATGGCAGGGCCGGCCGTTCTATTCTTGTAGGGGAAGCGGTGCCCGCTAGGTTAAGGTCGGGGCGTTTCGACCATTTGGGCCTCCTGACGCAGGCGGTGTTCCTTTAGCGCCCCCGACTTAGACAAGCCCGAAGGGCATCTCGGGCTCGAGCTAGTCCTTCAGACTATTCGAGGACCCGATAAGGTGCGCTTAGTTAAAGGATCGTAGTTAGGGGGATTAGCCGCACTCTGCCCACCCGTGAGATCGATGCGCCGGGCGGAGGTAATGCCCCCTAGCTGAGGGCCGCATCAGTAGCCAACCCTGCATTCGCCGGGTTTGTGAGGCAAGCACAAGAGATTGGAGCTTGCCAGGAGGACAATTCTCGCGCATCCAACCCAGGGTCAGCTTGGGGGGCCAGGTCCGAGTGGAACGAGGATGTGGCTCCCCGGTTGAGGAGTTCTTGCGGGAGCCAGTCCCTGGGACAGATTCACGCAGAGTGGAGCCAAATGAGACCGTTCGGTCGGGTGACTTCTCGGGCAGCATGGATCGTCATGCGTCCGCCCGAGAGCCGATCCGAAGGGAAGGCTTGCGTGAAGCAAGCATGAAGCCGGCCCAAGGGCATCTCAGGGAGCGTGGCATGGGCCACCATGCGCCGCTTGAGAGCCTCGCCGAGGCTTCCCGATCGAGGGCATCTCAGGGAGCGTGGGTCGCCACGCGCCGCCTGAGAGCCTCGCCGAGGCTTCCCGGTCGAGGGCATCTCAGGGAGCGTGGGCCGCAACGCGCCGCCTGAGAGCCTCGCCAAGGCTTCCCGGTCGAGGGCATCTCAGGGAGCGTGGGCCGCCATGCGCCATCTGAGAGACTCGCCGAGGCTTCCCGGTCAGGCCGCCACGCGCCGCCTGAGAGCCTCGCCGAGGCTTCCCGGTCGAGGGCCTCTCAGGGAGCGTGGGCCGCCACGCGCCGCCTGAGAGCCTCGCCGAGGCTTCCCGGTCGAGGGCCTCTCAGGGAGCGTGGGCCGTCACGCGCCGCCTCAGAGCCTCGCCGAGGCTTCCCGGTTGAGGGCATCTCAGGGAGCGTGAGCTGCCACGCACCGCTTGAGAGCCTCGCTGAGGCTTCCCGGTCAAGGGCATCTCAGGGAGCGTGGGCCGCCACATGCCGTCTGAGAGCCTCGCCGAGGCTTCCCAGTCGAGGGCATCTCAGGGAGCGTGGGCCGCCACGCGCCGCCTGAGAGCCTCACCGAGGCTTCCTGATCGAGGGCATCTCAGGGAGGCTTCCCGGTCGAGGGCATCTCAGGGAGCATGGGCCGCCACGCGCCGCCTGAGAGCCTCACCGAGGCTTCCTGGTCGAGGGCATCTCAGGGAGCGTGGGCCACCACGCGCCGCCTGAGAGCCTCACCGAGGCTTCCTGATCGAGGGCATCTCAGGGAGCGTGGGCCACCACGCGCCGCCTGAGAGCCTCGCAGAGGCTTCCCGGTCGAGGGCATCTCAGGGAGCATGGGCCGCAACGCGCCGCATGAGAGCCTCGCCGAGGCTTCCCGGTCGAGGGCATCTCAGGGAGCGTGGGCTGCCACGCGCCGCCTAAGAGCCTCGCCGAGGGTAATGAAGCAACAGCTGCTTTGTCAGAAAACCATCCATGCAGAGCGCACTAAAGAGATGGGATATATCCAGAAGACCCAATTTTCAGACACGCGGCGAGTGTATAAGATATATCCAGATTTCCAAATACGCGGTGCTCGGATAAGCTATATCCAGAAGGCCGGACCATAGAGATGCATAGAACATATGAGGTACATCCAGAAGGCCAGACATCAGATGCACGGAAAACGTAGCATACATCCTTTCCCTTATCCGACTGGTCCTTTCCGCCCTGCTAGAAAATGAACCAGCCAAGTACTGCCCTGAGGGGATCTGCCATAAGCCTTCCGGTGCATTAATGGCTCATCCGAAGTCAGATGAAGGAAGGCTCGCATTCCCGGGGAGCGTTAACCGTCAGAACCCTGATGGATCTCCCACTTTCACTTTCGATCAGGCTACTGGTGTGCCCGTCCTTCTAGCGCCAAATTTAATCCTGTCGCGAAGCGGGGTGGCAGTCCCACGGGCCAGACGGGCCCTCCCGGGGGACACGAGCCGATGAGGTGGCCGGTTGTCGACCGCGCCTTGCCATGTTCCTGCAAAACAAAGGTCGTCAGCGAACCCGCCGAGGAAATCCCCGGTCAGGCACTCCGACGGTCAAGTCAGTCTCCGAGGGCAGATGAGTGAAAACTGAATCGAAAACGAGGCAAGGGATGCGAGAACTCATGCGCACGTACCTGTAGTAGGGGGAGTGCCGAGCTTATATAATCGGGGGAGCTGACAAACCTCGCTCATACCGATGTGACAAGAGTGTGATGGTTGTCAGGTCGCATGGAGCACTGAGGAGTGGCGCGGCATGGCGCGGGGTGCTCTGGTAGTACGTGAGTACTGGGTGCGCAATACGAGGGTACTGGATGCACAGTACGAGGGTACTGGATGTGCGGGTTAGCCGCGAGAAGATGTCAGAGGTAAACAAGGTGTGAGGAACCCCGTTAACAGAGTCGTACCCTGGATGTAAGGATGTGAAGGGGCGTAAGGGCGGGACAGCCTGTACCCCGAGCGCCGACTGGCAGGTCCACATGCTAGGGACCGAGTCGGGTAAGGACCAGGGAGCGTGGGTCGCCACGCGTCCGCCTGGTAGAGATAGAGAGAGAGGGAGCGCAGGGTACGCCCTGGGTCGGGAGTTATTCCGAGACAAATCTGACCCGAGTGGGTCATCCAGTCTGAGTGATGGCCGTAGAGAGAGAGTGTGTGTGGATAACTACCTGCTGGTGGTGCCCAACTCTGCTCTAGGTCGGGATAAGCTCGGAGAGTGCGGGCAACCAAGCATTTATCTGGTCGGATGGCTGAAAGGTGGTCCGGCCTCCCTCGCCGATGGTCTGCTAGATCCCATCCCCCCTCTCCCCTTTGGAGGGGTTTACGGGCGCGGGGACCTACCCGTTGATCTGGCTGTTGACCTGTCTGCCAGGGCTTCTTGGCGCCAGGTTGGCCGGTGGGCCCGACCTATGTCCCTACCCGTAGGCAAGGTCGGGATCAAATGGGTTTATGGTCCAAGGTTAGGAATGAAACATCATGTGTTATATGTTGTAATGCTTCCAATCATGTATTCATTGCTTGTCACTAATATGGATCAAGGACAGCCTAAGCGTAGGTTTTGTGTTAGGTGTGATTTGTGATATATAGTAACCAAAAATATAGAATGAGAAGGCAAAAAACATGAATAGGAAAGAAAATTGGAGTGTATATTGAGTGCCTCTTATAAGATGAGCTTGAGATGGCATTAGCAAGTCTTTATGCTACACTGGAGGTCGCTTATAGTTCATGTTGAACTATCTTGAAGGTGGAATGGTAATAGTGGTATGTTCAAAAGGAGTGTTTAATGTGGTTGAATGTTGTGGTGTAGTTTCGACTTCTAGTGTGAAAGTGGAAGGCTGAGTTGTGCTAGAGTGAACAACAAGTGTGATTTCTATGTGTGAGAGAGATGAGTGCATGTGCATTTGTTTCTATTTACTAATGTTGGTGAGAATGAGCGTTAAAAGGAAATGGTAATGTGATATCTTATGATTATGTGAAAATTGGGTACCATAAAATCAAAATTTGATGAGGCTAAGGTAGATGAAAAAGGGAAGGTGGTTTCATGAAACTTCACATCATGATTGATAAAAAAAATTCTTAGTTTATGGTATATTCAATTCCGAGGTTGCTGCCGGAAGGATGCAAACTGATATGATTTCGTCAAGGCTAGTGTTGAACACTATCTCCGTAAAATAATATTGCTCCGCTACAGGTGCTCACGGATGGCAGCAATTCGTTTCCAAGATACAACGGCGATGTCTCGAAATAGTAGCACTATAAATTTCGAGACCAATGAACCTTCTCGTAGGATTTTTGGACTGTGGATGCACAAGATGGGATGAATGCTAATGATTTTGATGATTGAATGAATAAATTCATCATATAGGGGACTCTATTTATACAAGGGAAGAGGTGAGGCATCCTTTGGTGAGTAGGTATGACCTTTGGTTTAAGATTGATCTAGGTTGTTCGATCTGGAGGGTTGTAACTCTTCAGATAGTCCTTTGATCTCATCCATCAGATCTGGATGATTGTAACCCTTCAGATCTCCCACTATAAGAATTTTAGGATTCAACAGCACCCAATAGACAACGATTTTTTGAAAAACCATTGTCTTTTTCCATTTAACAATGATTTTATTAAAAACCGTTGTAGTTGATCATTTTTTTGAAAAAAAAAGACAACTATTTTTTAAAAATCATTGTTTTATATATGTCAAAGATAACGATTTTTTAAAATTGATGTCTATAAGCTTGTTTTTTGAGCCTACGACAACGGGTTTAATTAACCGTTATCTATTAGTGTTACTTACATGGTAATACACAACAGTTTTATTGAACTAATATTTATGTGAAATATATTTTTTGTCAAAGCTTCAACATGTCTAAAAAAAGATATTTTTTTAATAAAAAATAATATTAAAGTAATTTTAATTAAAAAATACAGTCAATTTTTTTATTTAATCCCCATAAGATCGAGCCCGACGGAGTTTACTTCTCTCCTTGCCATCTTTTCCTTCTTTTCCTTCTTCTTCTTCTTCCTCTTCGGTGAACATAAACAAGACACCTCAAACTTCTCCTCGCGCGAACCAGCCGCACTATAAGAAAAAAGACATACGGTGACATTTATTTTATGACACTTAATAGTAAATGTCATTATAAACTATTTATAATGACACTTATTAAAACAGATTAATTGTAAAATTCAGGATGAAAAATAATAAATTAAATTATAAATATAGATATATATAAATATATATTTATACATGCATATATAAACACATTTAAATATAAACATCATAAATAGGAGTTAAAATTGCAAACAATCATATGAAAAATTTTAGAATAATTTTCCTGAATTTTGGAAATGTTTATAAGAAAAATTGGGTGAATTATTTGAGGAAAAATCTAAATTTCGATTTATATATAGATGTGCATATAGAAATAAAATGTGCATATATAGATAAGAGAGAGAATATTTCAGATACGTAAACTGCTGAGTTGATGCAACAAACTGAGTATTGAGCTCAATCCTCAAGTATTAATAGGTAATTGGCAAAAGCCCTCACGATTTAATAAACTTCAAGTAAACAAGTTCAAAAGGAAAAAATAACAGGTGGAAAAGGAAGCGATCAGAAAAGATCCGACTTACAAATTGTGACTTCATTAGTGAGTGGGTGGAAGTAGCAGGACTGTTTAGCCTTGAATCCTTGATCCAGCAGCAGCGAGACGCAACTTGAAAAAATAAATAAATAGTCTATTAAAACACCAGCTCTTAAACAAATAGAAGAATGATTACAGCAAAAACAATTTCACTAGACAGCATTTTCGTGTCGTAAAATTTTTTAACAGGCAAAAATTTGTCGAGAGGAAGCTAGGGTTTGGCAAGAGAGGGAGAGAGGTTGCTGCGGCGAGAGAGGGAGAGAGGAAGCTAGGGTTCGGCGAGAGAGGGAGGGAGAGAGGTTGCTGCGGCGAGAGAGGGAGAGTTGAAGCTAGGGTTCGGCGAGAGAGGGAGGGAGAGAGGAAGCTGCGGCGAGAGAGGAAGAAGTTCGCGAGTTTATTTCCGTTGCCACGTACGCAGCTTACGCCTCGCGAGTTTATTTCCTTTTCGTTGCCACGTACGCAGGTCCGCAGTTCGTCCGCAGGCGGCGTCCGCAACAGATCAGTATTATATATATATATATATATATATATATCTTCCCCTTCTTTATACAACCCGTGCCCTAATCCCTCTCGCCCGACACCACCGAACCTCCATCTTCGCGCATGCGGAGCAAGCCATGGGAACACCGCCTCCTCGGCGCGACGCATGCGTGCGTAGCCTTCTCCTCTCCCACGTCGTCGTCCTCTCTCCTCCCCTCGCACAGGCAAGCAGGAGTCGCAGCGAAGCCGGGCGCATCACTTCCTCCTCTTTTCCTACGGTTCGCCGATCGCCACAAGAGCGTCGCCCTCGCCCTCAATCCAAGCCACATCGAGATCATGCCATTGCAACCCCTCTCCGTGTGCGTTTCCTTTCCTCACCGTGCTCCGACGTTGCCTCTTATTTACTTCCTTCCTCTGGTTACACACAACGCCACACCCTGATCAACCTTGCTCTCTTCGCCCTCGACCGCAGCGACTTCAACTTGCGTCGCTGAAGGCTTAAGGAGGCAGAGGGTTTGCAAAGCTCTCCACTCCGATCAGTTGACACTGCCGTGAGTTTTTGCCAGAGGTGCCGAGGGCCATCAGTGGGGGTAACGGAGCTTGGATTGAAATTTTATAAGTTTGTTTAAGGCATTCATTAATCCATGTGAGTTAAGTTAAAGGGTTAATTGAATATTTATAGGGAATGCTAATACTCCATGGTTAACGAATTTTGATTGATTAGATAATAATATGATTAATTGATAGGTTGGATAGTTGTTAGTTAAATTGATATCATGAAACAATTAATTAGTCAATGGAATTTAGTTTAAGACTCATTTAATGGGCGATTGTAATTAATTTGAGCTTGGTTGGGAATTTAGAATGTGATTAGGGTTGCAGGTTAGGAACGATCGGCCGATTCGTATGTCGTTGCGTGAGGCGGCCACTACATTTCAGGAACGATCGGCCTCTTGGCGTTGCTGGGTTACAGGTTAGGAACCTTCTTGCTATTCATTTCGACATTTTATTTCCAACTTTTTTGAGTCTTACCCTCTTCAATCGACCATCGAAACCTTATTGAATGAATTTTCCTACCTCCCACATGCAATTCTTCAAAACATCTAAGACATTTAGAGAAGCTTGTATTGGCTGATATAATTCGTGTGCTTAAGCATGTACAACCATTCTTTAGTATAGGTGAGTGATCTCTTGTTCATTTATCACTAGTTTGATTGTTTGGAAATTGAAAAAGTTGTGTTTGTTGGAAACTCATTCTATATTATTTACTTACAATTGCATTATAGGTATCATGTGGAATTCTTAGTTGATTCAATTGCATTGTTGGAAACTCATTCTATATTATTTACTTACAATTTTAGGTTAAAGTTATTAGGTGAACCTTAGCATCGATGCAGTTGCCACATGCTATTACTAACTAGGCTAGGCTTGTGGTCTAGCTATGGGCATGGGCCTCAAGTTTTTGAGAGATACATTATTGTTTATCCTAGGTGTGTATGCAAATTCTTTAGCTATTTTTATTGTCATATAGGATGGTGTTATATAACTTGCTTTTTCTTGACAGTATAATGTAATGCTCTCTGTTATCTGTCATTTTCATGCAAAACCTTTCTTATGTGACGTGAGGTGTGATGGATGTTTATGCTCTAAGTGGTAGTTCTTGATGTTTTATATTTAAATGATCAAAAACAAGGCAACATTCATCTCATGCACTCATATCCCTTTATTTTTATGCTATTGTTGTTGTTGAATATAATTGTTGTTGAATTAGCTTATCATATATGATTTTTGTTTTCACAGACAGAAAATGATATCTTAGAAGATGCACAAGAGGAGAAATTTGATTCAACAATGCAAGTTATATTAGAATTCATAAGTGTGATTCTTTATCTGTTGTCGATCTATTTAGTTGTAAACTTGGGTCAGAAGTTTGTGGAATATGGATACATACTTTTTTGGTTTAATTGTTGGTAGATTATAAGTATATTGATGACATATCCATTGTAATTCGTGCATATAGATTCTTGTTCAATGATATTTTGATGATGTTTGGACTAATTTTATATAAAGTTTGATTAGTATATAGTTTGAAGTATGTTTGCTCAATTTTTTTTAATTATTTAAATAATTTATTTTTTAAATATAAGATAATAGTTTTGTAAATATATTATTTAAATAAGATAACATTTTTAAAATGATGCTAAACAACGGTTTAATACTATTGTTAATCTGTTGTCGATCACATTAAGAGTGCGTTTGGTTCAAGTTATTAGATATAACCTCGATTATGTCATTATCAAGTAATCACATAACCAAGGTTATGGGGAATGAAACATATCCTGAAGTTGTTTGGTTCAATTTAGGTAATCAAATAAAATCTTGTTTGTTTGGAGGTAATAGTCTATAACCTAATATAATATTTTACCGTATTACCCTTTAGAATTTGTTTAATTAATTTTATTTGTTTAGACTTAAGGGCGTCGACGTTGATTGTCGGTGTCCGCGTAGGCAGTCGGTGTCCAACACCGGTGACCCACTGTTGGCGTCGACCGCCAACGATCGGCGCAGATCGCCAGCCGTCGCGATCGTCGCAGGCCGCCGACGATTGTCGCCGGTCGCCGGCGATCGTCGTCGGCCGCCGGCGATCGTCGTCGGCCGCCGGCGATCAACGCCGACGGTGGTGGACACCGGCTATGGTCGTCGGCCACCGGCGGTGGTTGCCAGCGATCGTCGGCGGCGGTGGTTGCCAGCGGTGGTGGTCGCCGGCCGTCGACGGTGGTCGTCGGTCGACGGTGGTCGTCGGTCGCCGGCGGTGGTCGCCGGCGGTGATCGTCGGTGGTCGCCGACCGCCGACGGTGGTGCCGGCCGCCGGTGGGGGTCGTTGGCCATCGTTATCGATCGTCGATCGCGAATAATGCTTTTGAAAGTTAATAAATTGTAATGATTATTTTCGTCTTAAATATAAATATTCGAGGATAATTTTGGAAAGATAAGTTTCATAACCTCGGAATCAAGAAAAACCTTATTTTCCTATGGTTTTTCGATTCCTGGTTGCATGCCCCTTTTGCTGACGTGTCGGGCATCGATCATTACATGGGAATCGCTAATCATCTAAACCAAGCATGATTTTTGTTGATAACCTTGGATGGATAACCAAGGTTATCAAGGATAACCCCCAACCAAACGCACCCTAAAAGACAATGGTGAAAAACCATTGCTGCACTGTTGTCATTGACTACAAGACAATGATTTTTAACTGTTGTTTTTGAGCACCCCTTTTAACAACATGACCTTTAACAACAATTTTTTAAGCCTACGACAACAGTGAAAAACCATTGTTAATAAGTATTTTTCTTGTAGTGTCCCTTTGATCTCAGCCGTCAGATTTGATCTGACGCTTCAGATTAAGTCTCATTACCAACGGTCAGATCACGGCTCTTCACGATCAACACTCCAAATCGCGTCACTTGGGTTTCCATTCGTTTGCCCAGATAGCAGCCCATTGCAAAGTGCGCCAACAAAGTACCTATTATGCACGTGACGGGTGGCGGGCTTGCAGGTGCGAGCACCTGCTCGGCTGTGAGAAGAGACTACCTGTGTTTTTCTTTTTTTAACTCCATTAACACAAGAACACATATAAGGAAGCAAATAGTTTTAGAAATTTTAGATGTGGGACTATTCTCTATCTACTTCCTTCTATGCTAATTTTGGGCTAACCTCTAAACAATTCATTTCTCATTCACCCGTAATCGGTTTTGAGCAAATTAACAGTCTAGATTCATCTACACAAAATGTATATTTTGTTTTTGAAGTCAATTCTGACTTTCATCGATTGATGACACCTCAATTTTCCTTTGTAAAATTGTATTTTACCTTTTAAAAAAAACAAATACCCAACAATCTCCCACATGAATGGAAATTAATCCATGTATGCATGCTGACACTTTACAAGAGTCTAATCGATAAGTCAATGCATCGGGAGAGGTAGCTTGTGACTTTGAACCTTCCGTAGTGGAATGCTATTGAGCATACTAGGCTGTACAGTGAACGTGATGTCTTGAATTACTCAGCTGTTTGTGTATACTAAGACAATAACACCCACATAGGTGTTAGGACCGGTAGGAGAGCTAGAGAAGGGTGATTAGCTCCAATCTTTGCTCGTTGATGATTTATTACGGCAGAAGACTTGAGCAACGCTAACACCTTGATTTTACTTGGTATCCATCTCCTTGAGGTGAATAATCCAAGGATCCGCTCTCCTCACTCTCTCATACACTATGAAATATTTCTTTCTTGAGGTGGAGAAACCTCTTACAAGCTAACAAGAAGATACAACAAGAAACACAAGCAAATACAATAGAAATCTTACAAGATTTACACAACTTAGCTCTCTTTGCTTTTCTTGCTTTCTTCAAGCTTGGAGTCGCCTCTTGATCCTTGGAAATGCAGCAACACTAAGCTCCAAGGCCTCACTTGAAATGGCGATGAAGGAGAAGGAGAATCGTCGAAGAGCTGCGCGAGCGATGGCTTCAAACCTGCGTAAAAACCTATATACTCGATGTCTAGGGTTCCCTTATCGATTACTCAATCAATTACCACGTCAGACTTAGCCGTTCAATGGCTATTTTTCGAAGCTTAATCGATTAGTCAATCGATTAAGAAGTTCTTAATCGATTGCTGAATCGATTCAGCACCTTTCTGTGCTCTCACGCAAAACTGTTGTAATCGATTGCCCAATCGATTACCGAACTCCTTAATCGATTGACCAATCGATTACAGGACACCTTAATCGATTGACCAATCAATTAAGAGAATGCTGAATTGATTACCCAATCGATTCAGCCAACTTCTGTTCTTGCAACTCATTTTTCTCAATCGATTACTCAATTTGATTACGGTTCGTCTTATCAATTACCCAATCGATTACGGTCTGCCTTAATCAATTACCCAATTGATTACGGTCCGCCTTAATCAATTACCCAATTGATTTGCGGATCGCTTTCTGTTCTTGCGAGACAACAACTCAACTGATTACCCAATCAATTACTCAACCCTACCTTGCTTAGCTCAAGTCTAGGGTTCCTTTACCTAACCCCGGTCAACCGTGACCTATTAGGACTTCCTTACCAAGTGTCCGATCATCCCTTTGACCGACTTGGATTTTTCCTTGCCTAGTTCCAAACTAGGACTTAACCTAGTTCCCAACCAGATTTGCCTAACACTCGAGTTAGGTCTAGTCTCTCGGTAGACTTCAACCTTGCCAACGTGCGATCTCCTCAATCCACCTACACTTCACCTAGTCCCACTAGGACTTTCCTCGTGCCAACGTGCGATCTCCCCGATCCACCTGGACTTTTCCCGTGCCAGGGTGTGATCTCCCCGATCCACCTGGACTTCACCTAATCCCACTGGTGTGCTTAGTCCCACTAGGACTTTTCCAGTCAAGTCACCAGTGAACATTAACCCACTTGACTCACACGATATTCAAACATCGAAACATCCAAACTTAAGCTCACCAAGCTTACCAAACATAAGCTCACCCAAGCCTAGTCAAACTAGGTCAACCCTGACCTAACAAAGATTGCACCAACAATCTCCCCCTTTTTGATGTTTGATAATATGTTTGAGAAAGACTAATCTCTATTAGCCTTTCAATCTCTTCCCCTTTGACATATATCAAAAACACTCCCCGAGAGTCTTTATGGTCAAAGACATGTCTAATGAAAGCCACATACCTTTCATTTGAACCCATGCTCAAACTTGAGCATTTATCGTGATGAAGATTCCAATCTTCATTCTTTTACTTACCCCAAAATAAAATTTTAAACACATGCTTTTAAGGAAGACCTCCCCCTTAAGACATGCTCTAAACCTCTATCATTGCACCAACAATGATTTTTGAATTCCTAAACCTTTAGGAAAACTCACTCGAGGTTATGAGATTTTGAGATTCAAAAACTTGACTCAAAACCTCTCTTAAACCCTATAGTTTTCACCAAACCAATTCCCTTTGTGATTTCATAATGAAATTTACCCAAATATATTTATAAAAGTATTCCAAAGGACTAGGGATTGTTAGGTTACTCAAAATTGGGTTATAGGACCGAAATCAAACAGTTTCAGTCATTCCAATCGATTGGTGTTGGGTACCAATCGATTAAGCTACTATGCCTTAATCGATCATCTGATCAATTACGGCTGCCCTTAATTGATCAACGGATCGATTACGCGAGCTTCTATGCTCGCAGAAAAGGTTCACCAATTGATTGACCAATCGATTGGTTGATGCCCTAATCGATCACCTGATCGATTAGGAGTTTTTGATTTCTGAAAACAATTTCAAACTGAATTTCAGAAACTCCTAAATAATTCTACAAAATTTTAAAAATCCTGAAATTTTGTGTAGACAATATTTATGACATATACTATCAGGGAAAAATAGTTTTCTATAAAAATAACTTCCTTTTTCAAAAATTGACATAGAATTGGAAAACATTGATATACTTCAATGTTTCACTTTATTTTGTATTATATTCATCCATGATGAGTTCTATCAAAATATAGTCTTCACCAAGGTTTTCTAAGATAGTTTTGAAATAAGTTTCAAAAATAATTTCCAACCATGTTCTTTGGGCTAAATGCACATTACTTGTACATTAGCTTTTCCAATGATTGGAGTTCTTTTACACTCATGTTTTGATGACCCTAAAACTCAATAGCATGCACATTAATCAACACCTTGAGTTTTATTCATCACCCTAACATCTCACTTGTTTTTAATGTGTCTCAAAATACACACAAGTCAACTTATGGTCTTGGTGAGATGTGAAAGTCATATTTTCCCTAAACTAAGGGTTCATGCATTTCTACCTAGGCATTATAAACTTTAATCATCCACCTAGGATGTCAGTTAATGTTAATGTCCTTAATTTCAATAAAAATTAAATTAATGCATGATAATGACTATGACATGCATCATATGAGGATTTTCGCAAGAAAATATTATAGCATGTAATAGATGATGCATGTATGACATGACATATGATATTTTTATAATAAAGTATGAATAATAAATTATGATGTCATGGCATGTGATAGGGCATATAAATTATAGCATAATAACACAAAAGAAAATACGTAGATTTCCTATCTAAGTACCAATAACTCATCGCTAAGCCATTGATAATCCTAATTTTGTCTCTAATTTTCTAAGATAATGCCGAAACTCCCCAACTTAACATATCCTTAGATTCTAACCTAGTTGTGCCAACTTTCTTTAGTTCAATCTCCAAAAATGTAATTTGGCACAATTTTACTCCCCGTAGAGTAATCAAACGACTTCTTCATTTTCAAGGGTAGCAAATCCTTGAAAATGCCTCAAAGTGTCAACTTCATCAAGGTTGGGTTAACTACCCTTCTAATTTGAGTTGACACTCCCTAGACCTATCTAGGATGTGGAGAACACACTCTTAGGAACCCAAAACCTATTGGTGCTCCTTGGGTGCTCTAGGTATTCACTAGGGATGACTTCCCTTGATACCTTCCTAATGACTTTCCTCGGCTTCTCCGAAGCCTTAATCATGTTGGTCTTGTCTTGGTCAACTCTAGGGATGGCTTCCCTTGTGACCTTGACTTCTAGACCTAGATTGAGTTCCATACCTATATGGAACTCTATGGTAAGATGAACCATCATTTGTAGCTTTAGGTTTGTACCCCAACCCTTTCTTGCCCCAACCCTTTCTTGCCCCTAGAAGGTCCTTGATTATCTAAATCTAGGCTTTAATCCTTAGATCCCTTAAGAAATTTTTCTACTCTTTTGAGGGATTTTTATAATGTTTCAAATTTTGACCTCAAAACTTGATTTTCAAACATTACTTTCTCAAGGTTTGATTTTCTAAGATTGCCTTGGTAATTATTCTTCTTGGCTTTGGGTTGGGTAGATCTACCATGAAATGTTCTAACTTATTCTCTATCCATATATGTGGTAGTCCTAGCATGGAATGCTCTATAGTTCATCTTAGGTTTTTCATGTCTCCTATTTTCATGATACATAGCATTAAGTGATAATAATTATTTTTAGCATATATTTTATCATGATAAAAATAAGTACCATTACCTAATGGTACCTTAGTTTTGTTCTTGAATGCTCCCCTTGATTTGAGCTCCTTCTTTTATTCTTAGCTAGATCATTTCCCTTTGGACATTGGTTCCGATAATATCCCTTTTGTTTGCATGAGAAGCACACAATGTGCTTCTTATCCTTCTGTACCATGGAGTCGACCTCCTTTGCCTTCTCCTTGGTCTTGGGTGTCACTTGCATCTGTTGGTGCAGGCAACACCTAAGTCGAACATGGGTTTTGATAATGACAAAGGGTTCAAGAGTTAAGATATTATTGTGGTCTAATGTGCTCACTGAGTGTGTAGAAAGAAGCCCTAGCGAAGGGCTGCTGGGCACCTAGCAAAGGGCTGCTAGGAGTCTAAGACCTGGCGAAGGGCTGCTAGGCACCTGGCGAAGGGCTGCTAGGGGTCTAAGACCTGACGAAGGGCTGCTAGGCACCTGGCGAAGGACTGCTTGGAACCGAAGACCTGGCGAAGGGCTGCTAGGCACCTGGCGAAGGGTTGCTGGGCAAAAGTCCAATCGGAGGAGCCGGTTGGCAAAAGGTAAACTCTCCTGAGAGGAGTAGGTGAGGACGCGTTCCCCGTCGAGGGAACAGTAGGCGTCGGTTTGACCTAGGGTTCCATTTGAGAGACCCAAAGTCAGAACCAAGACAGTTACAGCTGTAAAAAATCACTAATGTTCATGCTTTGTTGTTTTTGGAACTAACCTTGAATGCAGGGACCGAGGGAATGTGTTTCTGCAGCTCAGAACACCCCAAAGGAGAGGGGCAAGCAGCTAGGCTGGGCGCCCGGGAGGTCCAGGGCGCCCCAAGGTCGAAGGAAAAACAAGGAAGCAAGAGTTGCTTCGAAACTGCAGTGAGCAGGGCGCCCCGGAGGCCCCGGGCGCCCAAGGTCAAAGCAAAACTTGTAATCGAAGCAAAATCAGCATGAAGCCAGCGGACCATGTCAACCAGGGTGCCCCCAACGTCCCGGCCACCCCCGTCAGCTCCAGAGTCGATTCGTAGGGGATAAGCGCTGACCAAGCTTCGGATAGAGGTTTTCGGATCCGAAGGCACGTGTCAGGCGCCCCCGACGTCCCAGGCACCCCCAGGAGCACTATAAAAGGGGCTCGACCCCAAGGCTTCAGTACAACAAATTTTCCAACACCTCTACTCTCTTCGTTCAAGCACTCTGCTCCGGCAAACTCAGATCTCGGGATTCTAGCGCCGACGACGACTCTCTACTCCGAAGTACAATCTACACCGGGCGTCGGTAACGAAAAATGTAGTCATTTATTTACTGCAATATTTCTGTATTATACTCTGTAAATCTTTGCGAGAATATAGAATTTCCCACAGTAAACGGTCAAGGACTGTGGGCCTTGGAGTAGGAGCCGACCGCGACTCCGAACCAAGTAAAACTACTTGCGTTCTTTGTGTATATTTTCTAATTCCGCTGCGCATTCTCTTTTTCTTAATCCGAAACGTTTTCACGATATTCACCCCCCCCTCTATTGTGTTTCTCGATCCAACAAGTGGTATCAGAGCGGGAAAACTCAAATTTGGTGCAACCACCAATTTGAGAGTTTTTCGGATTTTTCTTCGAAATTTTTTTTAATCGAATTTTTATCGTTAATCGAGGTTGGTGCAACACCACTCGATAATTTTTTTTATCTTATTCTCGCACTGGTAATCCAAGACCAAGTTTTGGGACAGTTTTTATTTTATTTCGTTTCAGTAATTCCTAAATGGCCATGCAAGAGGGGTTCAGTACAGCCAGACCACCACTCTTCAATGGGGAGGATTTCTCCTACTGGAAGAGTCGGATGGAAGTCCACCTGAAAACTCAGGTGGACATTTGGATAATAATCCAATCTGGTTTGGAAATCCCAAGAAATGCTGAAGGAGTGCCATAACCTTACACCGAATGGGACGCCTCACTGAAAAGGAAGATCGAGGCCGATGCTAAAGCGACTCAAACACTCCAATGCGGCCTAACTAAAGAAGAGCTGAACCTGGTGGGACCATTCAACAATGCAAAGGAACTCTGGGGTAAGTTAATTGAGTTGCACTAAGGAACCTCTGACACCCGAATCAGCAAGAGGGACCTACTGCTAAACAAGCTATACACAATCAAGATGAACGATAGCGAATCTGCAGCTCAGCTCCATGCCAGAATCCAGGAACTGATGAACGATCTACATTCAATTGGTCACAAGGTAGAAAACCGTGACCTGATCAGGTACACCCTTAACGCTTTCCCTAGAAACACTTTGTGGGCATCTATGGTAGATGCGTACAAAGTTTTAAGGGATCTGTCTAAAATCAAATTAGACGAGTTGTTTTCTGAACTTGAATTACATGAGCAGACTAACTACACCCTGTCCGAGAAAGGCATTGCTTTTGTTGCAGGTAAAACTGGAAAGATGACCAAGAAGAAGCCTCAACCTGCACCCGAGTCTGACTCAGATTCAGACTCAGAAGACAGCGAAGGAAATCGACCCAAGCTGGTTCGGCTAGCCCGGGACTACTACAAGGAGCTGAAAAACCAGACCAATAGAAGGAAAACCAGCCGAAGAAAGGAAGAGCCAGTTGAACCTTCAAATGAAAAGACCAAACCAAATGTGACCTGCTACGAATGCAAAAAAGAAGGGTCACTACTAGACGGAATGCCCCAATCTGAAGGAGACGAAGAAGATAAGAAGGAAGAAAACCCTTCAAGTTATGTGGGACGAGTCTTCCTTTGAAGAAGAAGAAGAGGCCCCACAGTCGAACCTGCTCGCCCTGACTGCTTCAGAAGAAATTGAGACCGAATCAGAATCGGAACCGGACGATGGAAAGCTCACATTTTTAGAGGACGGCAAAATCACTGTAAGTGGGTTTTCTAGAGTTCAATTATCAGAATTAATTGCATATCTATCTTGCGACTTGGCGAAAGCCAAAATCCGAGTCGAGTCCCTCCGACAGGAAGTAAAACTCCTGAAAGATGGAGCTGACTCTAGATCCTTAACTGAAATGGTTCAAGAAGGAACCTCTACTCAAGTTGAAAAACTTGAGAAAGAGAACTCCTCCTTGAAAACTCAAGTCAAGGACCTTAGAGCAGCTTTGGAACGATTCACTTCAGGTTCCAAGGGTCTTGACATGATCCTTGGAAAATAGAAGTCCGTTCTAAATCGATCCTGGTTAGGTTATCGATCCAAGGCTAGACAAAGGTCTTACTATGCTATACTGAATCAGTCTAGACCCAAAATTCAGGCATGGGTACCCAAACTATGCCTGAATAACCAAGCTGGACCAAATCAGTATTAGATCCCCAAGGACAAGATTCATATCTTGCCTAATCATTACCGTGACTTTAGTCCAGGGCGAGCCAACTTAAAAACCATTTTTATAGTTAAATAAATTTCTTTTCTTGTTTTAAATTGTATGATTGCATGTCTATTTACTTTCTGCAATTTACCATGCTTAGACTTAGGACTGGTTAGATTAAGGACTAAATCGATCAACTGAAATTTGAACAACATAGTATTGGGTGGAGGTGAGATGATAGTACGTTAGGGAAGCCATTTTGGCGGAACTAGCCGAAGCTACCGATCCAAGACCCAAACTAGTTAGACCAGAATTTATCAAAAAGTAATTTTGAAGATGAAATTTCACTAAAAGGCTTTGTCAAGGAAATGGTTGATGATCCAATAAGGCTACGACCAAAGAAGGCCTTATGCCTCGCCAAGACCTGGAAGCTAATTTTTGAAATTCAAATTCAATTTATTCTTTGTCAAATTCGAATCTAACATAAATTTTCAATTAATCTTAGATTCAAATATTTCTTTTCAAAATAAATTTAAATTCTGTTTAAAATTAATTTAACTTTTCAAAGTTAATCATGGTCTTTTCAAAATAAATCATTCTACTAAAACATGTCTCACAAAAACTCATAAGGTTAACGTGATTGATAACTAGATACTGGGTGAGATAGTTAGGAATTAAGTTAATACAAAATCTGATTTCGATAATATTGTTGAATTTAGAGTTGAATTATCTTGGTTGTTGGTCATTACAATCAAACCGGGTCAAACAGTCAAACCTGTCAATTGTCAAACAACAGTCAAATCAGGCGCCCGTGACCCCTCGGGTGCCCCCTCCCTTTCTCGTCGATCAAGACAGAAAAATTGTAAATGCATATCTTGTTGGAACTTGGATGGCTAGAAAGGGGGGTGAATATAGCCAGACACCACAAATCGCTTTCTCTTTGGAGATTTCTGCACTTCACAGATTAGTAGCACAGCGGAAGAAATGCAAAACAGAGAAGAACTGCAGAAATGGAAACCAAATCAAAAACGCTAACAAGGATCGTTTACAAGGTTCGGGGATAACTTGCCCCTACTCCTTGGCGTGCCCTTAAGGTGGGTGATCCCTTGATCGTCGGCAGATCAAGCCCCGGAAAATCCGGATAGAAAGCAACCTCCTTCTCGGTGGAGTAACCTCTCCACAGCGTTTCAAGATGAATGAAGAATTAAGAACAGGAAACACAAGAAGAAATCTTACTGAGCACTTAGAACCTCAAGAACACAAGCAAACTCCTCATCGAGCTCCACTCAGCATAGATCTCACGCAAGAACTCCCTTCTTCGTGTCTTCTTGCTGATGGACACGCCAAGCTTCTTGTTTCTTCTTCCCAAGTGTTCAAGTAACAGCTCAAGATTCACAGTTGCTTGCTCAAAAACAATGGATCAACAGATCAGAGTAATCGCACAAGTGATGGAGCCAAGCTTTCGATGGTGGAGAACTTCTCCTTCACCACTTCTCATCTCATCTCATAACCTGCATTGCCACAGATGCTCCTCTGCAGCTCCCAGCTGCTCATCTGAGACAACCCAGCTACCCTGACCTCTCCTGGACTCCCTGAGCTCTCCTCAGTCGAGCCCCAGTCGAGCCCCTGTTAGCTGCCAATCATCACCAGCGTCTGTTGCAACCTGAGATGGAAAACTGCCCAATCTATCGTAGCAAAAGCCTAAGTTTGACTCCCTTGAAGTAAACCTGAGTAACCTGCACACTTAACAGCTCATTAGCTCAGCAAATCAATGGAGTATCAACAATCATAAGTTAGGAGCAGAGATCAGTAGCAAATCAGCAGTGAAACAGACGTAATCAGAGCTCTGACAGCGTTTTTGAATTAAAGTTGCCAGCTACTGATCGATCACCGGACCGATCAGAAAGACTCCTGATCGGTCACCAGACCGATCAGGCTGGGTTCAGACCAATCAGGCTCCATCCTGATTGGTCCCCAACGCGTAATCAGAAATCGCGACTTCTCCGGGACCGATCACCAGACCGATCCCAAGTCGTGGATCGGTCACCAGACCGATCCACCCCTTTCCAGGGTGATTTCCCAGCTTCGCAATACAAACCTCCTGATCGGTCACTGATGAGCCCGAACTAGGTGTCACAAATGTGGGTCTCAAAATTTAGATATGTGTAAAGCTGGAAACCCTCTTGCTAGCAAAGATGGAAACGTAGTAAAGGGGCCACAGGTCGTATTTTTCCTAGGGCTAGTTGAGGTAGTTTGATATGAGCTCGAGTTTATGTGTCGTTGATATTTTTGGGTTTCAAATAAGACTTGGGTTTTGGTTGCAATAAGAAATGGCAATGCAATGAAAAGGAAGAAAACTTAACTCAATGAACTAAACAAGGGAAATGCAATTTATGAACTTAACCAATGAGAGCTTAATCTACCAAGGCAGCTAATCCGAATTTGGAAAAAACAAAGGTGATATCAAATGCAAATCAAAGGCTAAGCAATTGAGTAAAAACAGTGCTGGCAATTTTCGAAAACAAACAAACTTGAAACAAATGCTAGCTATGAAATTCAAAAATCAATCCTTAAACAAACTCAACACGAACTAGATACAATTTTTGGAAACAAGCAGATGCAAAGAAATGTTCAGAAATGGCCGAATGCAATACTAGATGTTTTCAAGCACCATAGCACACTAAAAACTGCATTTAACTTTGTACCAATTAATTCCGAAGCCTCTCTTGATACAAAGTGAAGAAGTTGAAACAAACTTGATACACAAGGGAAGAAAGCTTATGTGCCAAATCTGATATGGAGTACCAAAGTTAATACTAACAATTCTGAAATGAAACCAATCGACTAAGCTTGGAAGGTAAACTATCAGTGAAAAACTTTGCAGAAATGAATGGATATAATTCAGACCAAGTATGGATAAATTCAAAAATGAACTTAATGCAGAATTTGAAGGTAGGAATTCAGAACACGGAATTCAAAAATTCAGCAACAAAACTAATGCAAAAACAAACAAACCAACTGAGATTAATTGCTCAAACTAATGTCCGGATAGAACTCAGATAAGCTAATATTCCATTGATACAATTTCAGGAATGAAAGAATGAAAAACTACAGCAATAAACCTAAAACTGCCGAATGTAAAAACTGGTTGAATTCAGAAGCAAATGCAGAGTTGCCGCAACAATTTAAATGCAAAACAAACAATCAAGCAAACTGAAATCTATGCACTGATCTACCGTTCGGAAAGAAAGAAACTGAAGAAGAACTGATAATCACTTGACACTAATTCAGAAACACTAAGCTGAGAATTGGCAGAACTTGAAACTGATACGCAACTACAAGTTGATACGCAAGAAATTAATTCATGAAACGAACTGGAATTAAGACAATTGTTCAGTAAACAAGCTCACTAGCTAACTACTTGCAGAATTGAACCCTAACCAAGGCAGAAACAATTCAGACAATGAACTTAAAACAGCTGATACAAGTGCAGAAATGAAACAGATTGTAGAAATGGAAATTACAGCTAATAACTAAAAATTCACTAAGTAAATTAATCCTCAATCCCTTCTTTAGCTCAAGAACTCCTTGCCATCACACAAGGGTGATGCCTTGAACTCGTGAGCTCCACAAATCGTTGGGAAACTGCCTCTGCGAATCAATCCGAGCTCAACTCTGCTCAATCTGAAATACCCCTTCGATTCCTTCAATTCAGCTGTGCCCGATTGCGATGATGGTTTGGGATGATCCAAGCAATCCAGGAACCCCTCTGAACTACTCAGGTGGATGAAAATGGTGCACAACCGATCCAAAGGAACAAATGGCAGAACTGAGGAAACCTCACATCAGCTCTGTTTCTTGGGCAAAATTCGAGCTGGAACTTCACCGAGAGATCTTCCCAATGACCTAGAACTTGATCTAAAGAAGAATTGAGTGGTCGCACCCCTTAGATGAAGAAAAGCTTGAAGAAAACATGAAGAACAATCAAAGAAAAATGTTGCGGCGAAGACGCGACGCTGAGACTGGGGAAATTTTTGATTAAATACTTAGAATGACGGCTAGATTGTTTGGATGAAATCCAACATCGATCTGTCTGATCGAACCAAAATTTGATGATGTTGATCAAGGGTCAGGATCTGCCTCCAGGTAGCTCGGATTTCCAGATTTGCAATGGATGGCCCAGATCAACCTGATCTTTGAATGGACAGTCTAGAGCCCTCTGAGCTTGATCCAACGGTTGAATGATCTCTGATTTGGATGAAAATCTCAGATCTTGACCTGAGTGCTTGATCAGCCTTAACCCTAGCTCGGATTGCCTCAAAGTTCCCAGATGGCTCAGATCTAGCCGTTTTTGAATCGGACGGCCCAGTTTGTCTGAAGCTTGATCACTCGATCCGGGTCCACTTCCGACTCAATTTGACCCAGCATAACCTAGGTCCATGATCCTTCCATGCCTACAAAAATAGATCAACAATTTAGTGGCAAAATAATTCAAATGTATCGAGATTTACAATTAAGTCCAAAATAGCAGTAATTTCTAGAACCTAAATAAATGCAAGATTAAGCAAGTAAAATATGGGTCAAACATGGATTTTAAACTAAAATGATCAACAAAATGATACCTATCAACTCCCCCACACTTGAGCTTGAGCGTCTCGCGAAACTACTAAGTATGTATCCCTTAGACTCTTTCCAAGCATAATTAGAAGCAAATGAAAAGAAATTACCTAAGGTTGTCAATTCTAAAAAATCTAAGCTCTATGGATTAGTATCTCGTCCTTAAATCAACAACTTAGCCTTTTCATCCTTCATGATTCATTGAGATGAATTTAACTCACTAGCCTTTCAAGGGAAATTTTTGGTGGCTCTCTTCTTGAGTTCTAAATTCATGATGAAAGTGGAGCTCACTCAAACACACATGCTTTTTGCACTACCATAGGCTTGCTTGTTATCTACTCTCCACCATTATTCATGATTAAGATCCACATCTACAAAAACAAGTGAAAAACATGGAAAATGGTAAGAATGAAGTGGAAGCCAAGAAAATAGAAAAATTGATGAAGTGGGAGACTTGGTTGCTCAAAAATATTTCTAATGCACTTTGCTTCTCTTTACAGTCCTCTAATGAAGTCAAAAGTGTGGTGAAGTCAAACTTGAACAATGCCTTTGATTTGGATGAAGAAAACCCTATTGGTCTCAATGTGCCAATTTTGCCTTTTGCGTGCCACTTGTTTCCTTTTTCTCTTTTCATCATATTTTTTTCTCTTCTTTCTTTCTCTCTAGAAAAGTCAGAATGTTAGTGATTAAGGCTGTAATTCGGATGAGAAAAATTCCACTAACTTCATGGTCCCGAAACTCCCTTGTGTGCCATTTTGTTTCTTCCTTCTCTTCTCTTTTTTTTTCTCTCACACTGCTTTCTCTTCTGTTAGGTTCAGCTGCTAACTTTCTGTTTTTGGTCTCATTTTGTTCAGTCATGTCGTGCCCAACTACTTATCAGCTCTAGCTCCAATTCCTAAATTGAAAAAGATTCACACTTCCATGAGCTTACCAAAAAGTGCATCTGCTATTCCCTTAGTTTCCAACTCTTGTTCTTTTTTTTCTGTATTTTTGTTTCAAATTCAGCTCAATGCAATCAATTTTCAGACCTTGCAATTCTCTGATTTCTTCCCAGCAACTACACATTTAATCCTAGCATCAAATAGTAGTGGAGAATTCAATTGTTTCACTTGAAAATTTCCTGCTCAGCATGTTTGAGTTTCATCCACGGCATTTCACTTCACTACTGATTTCATTCAATAGTTTAAATCCTGCTCCTGAAAGGTTGAGTCCAATCAAAAACCATTCTGCAAGTTCTATTTAAATTCGGCAAGGCATGGCTGATTAAGGAAGCACAAATTCAATTTGAAATTGGTACAAATCTGCCTTACTAACATTCTAACTGATTTGATTTTTTTTTCTTGCAGATTCAACATCAGCTCTTCAACAGATTTTTCACTAGATTTAGAACTTTGCAGATTACATTGAATTAGTTTGTATCATTTCAGCAGCTTCAATAGACACTCATTTCAGCAGCTTACTCTGAATTAGCTTGTACAGATTTCTGTAGTCGCAATTCAATTCCATTCATGATTTGTTCAGCTGCAATTCATCTTCTAGCAGAGTGTTACTGCTTTTTCTAGCAAGGTACAGCTGCAGTCCACACAATTCTGACCAAGACATGCTTCACAGATTTCCTTTGGCACAAAATTTCTCACTGCGTGCCATTTTTTCCTTTTCATTGCAGAATTTTCTTCATAAATGCTTCACTTGATTTCGGCACTGCATCACTGATTTCCAAAACCCAAATTTCAGTTTGAGATGGATACTAAACTGTGCCCATTGCAATCCAGTGATACCGAAATAATTTGTTCTTCTTTGAATTCTTTGCTTTTAGATTCCATCTTTTGACACTCTACTTGACCACTTCTTTTCCACTTTGGCTCAGATTTCTCTTTCTTCTTCAACTGAATTCACTTGGCTCAGAATTTCTGCATTGGTTTCAAGTTAACACAGCTGCACTTCATTCCTTTAGCATAGGGGCCGAAACATGCTCCATAGCATTTCTTTCTTTTCTTTTTGGCACAGATTTTTCTTTTAAATGGCACAGATTTCTCTTTGTTTGTGTCATTTTTTTTTCAGATTTTTCCATTGCTTGCCACTTGAATCTTCAAAGTATAATACGGAATCTAGATCTCCAATTGCTTCCATCTCTCTTGCTCATTCTTGACACCAAACTCAACTCACTTGGCACCTTTTTGAGTCAACCTCACAAATTTTTTTCTTTGAAATGAAATACATCCTTGCTACAAAATGATTCCAAAACACTAACCACCTCCCCCACACTTGATCTTTTGTCCGTCTCGGGCAAAGTAGCATTAAGAAACATCCAAACAAACAAGTCCATAGAAAAGTGTGGTTAAGAGTAGGAAATAAGGAAAGAAAAATAGAATAAACATGATTATTGCCAAAAATTGATATGGAAAGGTAAACAATTTGATTAGCCTCTATAGATGTGATCCAATCATTGAAATATGGTTTTGAAAGAACCTAAGCAAGTTCTAGAGTACAATCACATATGTGTGTCACAAAAATAAGGCTAATTCTCACTAGGTGCAAATGATTCATCTCAAGTCATCAATTAAGAATCTAAAGCCAAGTAGTACTCAAGCATCCAAGAATTCATCCATTAGCTCAAACCTTAAGTTTTAACAACCAAATTTAATTTATTTTCAAGAGACTCTAAAATGATATGAAGACAACCTAGAGGGATACATTTATTCCTACTCATTAAGAAAATTCGCCAAAAGAAATAACATGGTATTTACAATGTCTATTTATTCATTCTACTCTACTCACTCATTTATTAGCAAGAACTCATTTTAAAAGAAAATTCTACTTCTAGAAAACATAAAAATGAAGGAAAATGCAAGAAAGAACAAACTCCCCTTTATTTCTGGCGGTCGAGTCTATCAAGAAATAACCTCCATCGTGGCAGTGGAGGAGTATGGGTAGCTGAGAGAGTTTCCTTCCTTTGTTCAATTTTATGGTGCATTACTCCCCCACACTTAAACTTTACAGCAAGATGTTCAGGTGGCCGAAGGTGATTTAGGTACAAGAGTCATTTAAGAGGTAGAGTGCTTCGAATTAAAGTAAGATCATCTCCTCCCTCTTGATTCTTTTTGGAAAACCTTCCAGGAGGTTGAAGACTGTTTAGATGGAGTACCCACTCAAGAAGTCTTTGGGACCCTGCAAAACCTTGTAATATCTCTCTCATGCGTGCAGGGTAAGAAAGAAATGAAACAATATCAGTCTCTATATAAAATGTATCCAAAAATGCATCACATCCAATAAAATCAATCTTTGGTACCTCAATGAGTTTTCCACAATTAATATCCACCACGGAGATATCAAGCAATGCATTACAACCAATGAAATCAATTTTCTGTACCTCACCCTTTAAAAATTTTTCAACATTAATTTCAGCATAATATATATCAAGAATATCATCGCAATGAATAAAATCAAGTCTGGGTGCCTCTATGGAATTTTCATAATTATTTTTCACAAAAGATGTATCTAGACATGCTTCACATGCAATTCTAGACACCTCCCTGAAATTTTCTAAAGGAAAAGGAGAAATACTTACCTGATCGCGCTGAAAATTACCTGGAGGTTCTACAAGAATAGATGTATCCATAGCTTCCTCCTGGTCAAGTACAGGTTCCATCTCAAGCTCAAGTTCTAGTGGACACTCAACTGGAACAGGTGATCCTTGGGTTCTTGCTTCCACCATGCAAGACCCTACACTTTCTGGCCTATCTTCTGAATCTTCTGAAGTCTCAGTCAATGATGGTGGTCCCTGGGGCTCTGTGCAATCCCCTACACCTATAGAATCATCTCCCGTGCATGCTTCCTCAGTAATATCTGCAACAACCTTATTAGAAAAATTAGGACTATCAATAGCAATATCATCACAAAATAAAAGATAAGAAGAGTCCTGTAAAGCTTCAGTTTCGAATTCAAGGCTGTCACGTGCTTTTCCATCCATCTCCTCTAATGCCTTCACAACTGATGCATCCTCAGCTTTCCCTGAAATCAAATCTCCTCCCACTATGTCAAATGCAACATCATCAGCAATTAACTGCGCCTCAACAGTCTCATCTGGGGTGTCCATGCTCATAATAGAGTGATCTCCCCTAAGGTCCTTCATGGCATCAAAAATACTAAACTGGATTATTGTGTCCCCCACTTCCATCGAGAGTGTGCCAGCATAAACATCAATTTTTGTTTTGGCAGTCTTCAGAAAAGGCCTCCCAAGGATGAGTGGGGATCTATGTGCAAGATATTCTCCTTCCATTTCTAGAATGTAGAAGTCTGCAGGGAAAATCAACTCTTTTACTTTTACCAAAACATCTTCAATAACTCCTGCTGGATGAGTCTGGCTTCTGTCAGCTAACTGAATTACCACTCCAGTGGACTGTAGAGGGCCAATGCCAAGCATCTGAAAGACCGATCTGGGCATTACATTGATGGAGGCTCCCAAATCTAGCATAGCGTCATGAAAAATAGTCCTCCCTATCTCACATGATACAGTAAAAACTCCAGGGTCTTCACACTTTTGAGGTATGGTATGGATGAGTGATGAAACATTCTTCCCCAGGCTGACCAACTCATTTTCCTTAAGCTTCTTCTTGTGAACACAGAGATGTTTCAAAAACTTGCATACTTAGGAATCTGTTTAATCATGGTCAACAAAGGTACATTAATCTCTACTTTACTGAAAAGTTTTACCAGCTCATTGTACTCTTTGGCTTTCTCCTCCTCCACTTGTCTTTTGGCTTGAGTTTTCCGCTGTGGAAAGGGCAAGGGCACCCTCATTTCTTCCTCTTGAACCGAATTTGGAGGGGCTGAATTTTCAGCTGCTGTCCCACTTGTTGTAGCTGCTGTGAAGTCGGTTTCAGGGCTGATTTGTGCCTTGTTTTCCATCAAAATTACAGGATTGCTTGATGAAGGAGTTGAGCACGGACTAAGGGTGGAACCAACTGATTTTGAAGTGGTTTCGGGGCTGATCGGTGCTGAAATTGTAGTTGCTGCCCTGTTTTCAGAAAAATCTGCTCTTGGACTCTTTGGAGATGAAGTAACCTTCCCACTCCTCAAATAAATAGCGCTAACGTTTCCCTTTGGGTTAGGAATAGCTTGAGAAGGTAATTGGCTTGATCCTTGAGCTTTACTTTGATTTATCCCACTAGCCAATTGTCCCATTTGGCTTTCGATATTTTATAAGGCGCCAAAAATTTAATCCTGCTGTGATTGTTGGAATTGGGGTTGTTGGGGCTGATAGGAGGGCTGAATTTAGTGTTGAAAGGGCTGATAAGTAGGCTGGAATGTTGGCTGAATTTGCTGAGAATTATAGCCTTGGAAATTCTGATTTTGAAGTGAAAGTGGTTATGGTGAAGATTGAAATTGATTGGGTTGAAATCCTTGATTTTGTGGCTGAAGACTTTGATTCCAAGGCTGGAAATTTTGCTGCGGTTGTTGGAATTGCTGCTGTAAAGGTTGATATTACTGTGGATAATTCAAATTCCCTTGGAAACCTTGTTGATTCCCTTGAAATGGTTGCTAGAAATTCTGAAACGTTGGCTGGAAATGCTGATTTTGGGGTTGGTTTTGCATATTTTGGGACTGAAATTGCTGTGGCTGCTGGAAAGATTGCTGTAGTTGCTGAAATTGTTGTTGTTGCGGGTTCTGTTGGTAGAAAGAATTCCCGTACCTCAGATTTGGATGATCCCTCCAACCGGGTTATAAGTAGACGAATAGGGGTTATTCCGGATTGAAATTGTCCCCTAACCAATGCCGCTATTGTCTATCTTGTTGGAGGTTGGGCATGAATCTGAATTATGTTCTTGACTAGAGCAAATGTCACATACTCTCATCACTTGGCTTGATTGTGGAGGCACCGAAAGATTGGAATTTTGACTTGCATTATTAAGACCCATTTGCTTTATCGCTGATGTGAGCTCTACCAATGCATTCTTAATTTCTTTTTGTTCACTGGAAGCCACCTGGACTTCATTAACTCCTCTAGTAGATAATGCTCTGCTTCCAAACTGCTGAGAATTTTCTGCCATGTTTGAAATAAGCTCCCTAGCTTGATTTGGCGTCTTGTTAACTAGGGCTCCTCCAGCTGCAGCATCTATCATAATTCTGTCCATCTGCAATAAGCCCTCATAAAAATACTCGATGAGTAACTGCTCACTGATATGGTGTTGTGGGCCACTGGAGCAAAGTTTGTTGAATCTCTCCCAGTAGTCATCAAGTGTCTCCCCCACCACTTGCTAAATGCCACAAATGCTTTTCCTAATGATTGCAGTTTTGGAGGCTGGGAAATATTTCTGTAGGAACGCCTTATTCATGGAAATCCAGCTAGACACGTGCCCAGTAGGTAAGTAGTAGAACCAGTCTTTTGCTGCTCCAGTCAGGGAAAAGGGAAAAGCTCTCAGCTTGATATCTTCTTCTGAAATACCCTGAGGCTTCATGGTGGAGCATACAACGTGAAACTCATGCAGGTGTCTATTTGGATCTTCTCCAGATAATCCTTGAAACTTAGGTAGCAAGTGAATGAGTCCAGATCTAAGCTCAAAATCGCCAGCCAGCTCTGGATAAGCAATGCTGGAATACTGAAATATGTCGTCTGGTGCTACGAGTTCCTTCATAGTCTTCTGGTGGTCTGCCATGATACTGCCTGGATGAGTGGGAAAGGTCTGAAGAGAAGGAATATCAATGGTCTCTGAAAGTATGCATTGGTTCCTCCTTGCTCTGAAAGTTCTCTCAATCTCAGGGTCAAATTCTTCAAGATCACCACCTGCAGACCTGGTCATAAAATCAAAAACAAATCGCAGAAAAAGTATACAGAAAGATGAAACAAGTAAAATAAATCACAAGATATAGCAGTAAGCGCAAAAAATGAATCAAGAAAGATGTGAAATAAGCACACAAGCAAAAATCAAACAACTCAACTAGTAGCCTCCCCGGCAACGGCGCAAAAAATTTTGATGAGCCCGAACTAGGTGTCACAAATGTGGGTCTCAAAATTTAGATATGTGTAAAGCTGGAAACTCTTTTGCTATCAAAGATGGAAATGTAGTAAAGGGGCCACAGGTCGTATTTTTCCTAGGGCTGGTTGAGGTTGTTTGATTTGAGCTCAAGTTTATGTGTCGTTGATATTTTTGGGTTTCAAATAAGACTTGGGTTTTGGTTGCAATAAGAAATGACAATGCAATGAAAAGAAAGAAAACATAACTCAATGAACTAAACAAGGGAAATGCAATTTATGAACTTAACCAATGAGAGCTTAATCTACCAAGGCAGCTAATCCGAATTTGGAAAAAACAAAGGTGATATCAAATGCAAATCAAAGGCTAAGCAATTGAGTAAAAACAGTGCTGGCAATTTTCGAAAACAAACAAACTTGAAACAAATGCTAGCTACGAAATTCAGAAATCAATCCTTAAACAAACTCAACACAAACTAGATACAATTTTTGGAAACAAGCAGATGCAAAGAAATGTTCAGAAATGGCCGAATGCAATACTAGATGTTTTCAAGCACCATAGCACACTAAAAACTGCATTTAACTTTGTACCAATTAATTCCGAAGCCTCTCTTGATACAAAGTGAAGAAGTTGAAACAAACTTGATACACAAGGGAAGAAAGCTTATGTGCCAAATCCGATATGGAGTACCAAAGTTAATACTAAAAATTCTGAAATGAAACCAATCGACTAAGCTTGGAAGGCAAACTATCAGTGAAAAACTTTACAGAAATGAATGGATACAATTCATACCAAGTATGGATAAATTCAGAAATGAACTTAATGTTGAATTTGAAGGCAGGAATTCAGAACATGGAATTCAGAAATTCAGCAACAAAACTAATGCAAAAACAAACAAAACCAACTGAGATTAATTGCTCAAACTAATGTCCGGATAGAACTCAGATAAGCTAATATTCCATTGATACAATTTCAGGAATGAAAGACTGAAAAACTACAGCAATAAACCTAAAACTGCCGAATGTAAAAACTGGTTGAATTCAGAAGCAAATGCAGAGTTGCCGCATCAATTTAAATGCAAAACAAACAATCAAGCAAACTGAAATCTATACACTGATCTACCGTTCGGAAAGAAAGAAACTGAAGAAGAACTGATAATCACTTGACACTAATTCAGAAACACTAAGCTAAGAATTGGCAGAACTTGAAACTGATACGCAGCTACAAGTTGATACGCAAGAAATTAATTCATGAAACGAACTGGAATTAAGACAATTGTTCAGTAAACAAGCTCACTAGCTAACTACTTGCAGAATTGAACCCTAACCAAGGCAGAAACAATTCAAACAATGAACTTAAAACAGCTGATACAAGTGCAGAAATGAAACAGATTGTAGAAATGGAAATTACAGCTAATAACTAAAAATTCACTAAGTAAATTAATCCTCAATCCCTTCTTTAGCTCAAGAACTCCTTGCCGTCACACAAGGGTGATGCCTCGAACCCGTAAGCTCCACAAATCGTTGGGAAACTGCCTCTGCGAATCAATCCGAGCTCAACTCTGCTCAATCTGAAATACCCCTTCAATTCCTTCAATTCAGCTGCGCCCGATTGCGATGATGGTTTGGGATGATCCAAGCAATCCAGGGAACCCCTCTGAACTACCCAGGTGGATGAAAATGGTGCACAACCGATCCAAAGGAAACAAACGACAGAACTGAGGAAACCTCACATCAGCTTTGTTTCTTGGGCAAAATTCGAGCTGGAACTTCACCGAGAGATCTTCCCAATGACCTAGAACTTGATCTAAACAAAGAATTGAGTGGTCGCACCCCTTAGATGAAGAAAAACTTGAAGAAAACACGAAGAACAATCGAAGAAGGAAACGCTGCGGCGAAGACGCGACGCTGAGACCTGGGGAAGTTTTTGATTTAAATAGTTTGAATCGGACGGCTGAGATTGCTTTGGATGAATCCAACGGTCGAAACTGCTCTGATCGAACCCAAAATTTGATGATGTTGATCAAGGGTCAGGATTTGCCTCGAGGTAGCTCGGATCTTCCAGATTTTCAATGGATGGCCCAGATCAACCTGATCTTTGAATGGACAGTCTAGAGCCCTCTGAGCTTGATCCAACGGTTGAATGATCTCTGATTTGGATGAAAATCTCAGATCTTGACCTAAGTGCTTGATCAACCTTAACCCTAGCTCGAATTGCCTCAAAGGTTCCCAGATGGCTCAGATCTAGCCGTTTTTGAATCGAACAGCCTAGGTTTGTCTGAAGCTTGATCACTCGATCCGGGTCCACTTCCGACTCAAGTTTGACCCAGCATGCCCTAGGTCCATGATCCTTCCATGCCTACAAAAATAGATCAAAATTTTAGTGGAAAAATAATTCAAATGTATCGAGATTTACAATTAAGTCCAAAATAGCAGTAATTTCTAGAACCTAAAATAAATGCAAGATTAAGCAAGTAAAATATGGGTCAAACTTGGATTTTAGCAACTAAAATAATCAACAAAATAATACCTATCAGTCACCAGACCGATCAGGACATGCTCAGACCGATCAGGCTGGGTCCTGATCGGTCATAGTGAGGAACATGCGACATTTGATCATTCACCAGAACGATCTGAATAGTATCCCTAATCGGTCACCAGACCGATCTGGAGCCGCACAGAAAGTTTTCCAAACTCACTGTATGCTCCCTGATCGGTCACTAGACCAATCAGGAGCTGATTAGTAGGTTTGCCAAAGTCATCGTATGTTCCCTGATCGGTCACCAGACCGATCAGACATCGCTGGATCGGTCACCAGACCGATCCACGAGGGAACTCCGTGCCAACTTCCCTGATCGGTCACCAGACCGATCCAGGCTAAGCCAAACTCACTCTAAGTCAAGAGAACTGGCTCCCAGCCTCCCCTGACTCATGCTCAGTCCCTCGGACCAAGACTCCGTGCCCTGCTTCACTCACCAGGACTTCAGTCAACCCGGCTTCACTCACCAGAACCCGGCTTCACTCACCGGGATTTCCAATCACCTAACCCTCCGAGTTAGGAATTTCCACACCTAGCCCTCCAAGCTAGGACTTTTCCACACCTAACCCTCCAAGTTAGGATTTCATCCACCTAGCCCTCCAAGCTAGGACTTTTCCCCACCTAACCCTCCAAGTTAGGATTTCATCCACCTAGCCCTCCAAGCTAGGACCTGGCCCTCTAAGCCAGGGTTTTATCCACCTAGCCCTCCAAGTTAGGACATGACCCTCCAAGCCAGGCTTTCATCAAACCTAGTCCTACTAGGTATTCCTAGTCCACGACCAGGACTTAAACATAATCATCTCATCAACCTAAACTAAAATCAGTGTCAACACCAAAACAACAATCAGGGTCAGACTGTATCAACATATCTATGCTAGGCGCCCGGGTCAAAGGTGAAAAAGCTGCATTTGGCAGTTTTCACCTGACTCCGGGCGCCCAGGCCATCACGGGCGCCCCCATCCAGGACCAGGTCAGGGCAGAAAAGCTGCCAAAGGCCCGGGCGCCCGAGACCTCCCGGGCGCCCGACCGACCACCTTCTATATAAAACACCCAAACTCAGGTCTACATTGATAATATAAGCTAAATTAATCTAACTAAGAATCCAATCCAACACTCTAGAACTAAACACATAGAAGTCAAACACTACTTCATAAGAGATCATGTAGCCAGGGGTGAGATAGTCCTTAAGCATATAGACTCAAAATCCAACCTAGCTGACATATTCACCAAACCCCTACCTGAGTCTGAGTTCAGCTCACTAAGAAGGCAGTTAGGGTTATGCTTGGTAGAATTGATTTGCTCTACTTCTGTGGTTTGGTAAAACGGTTTTATTACTTATCAGTTTCTACTTAATTTGAAAAATCATTTTCTTTGTGCATTTTTTTATAATTTTTCGACTTAGTTTTTCTTACGAAAAATTACCCCTTTTAAAACTAGGGTTTTTTCGCAAAATGGACTTAGCCTAGGCCCTAACCCTAGAACTGCATGCACCTATATATCTAGAAGCCAGCATCTCACAAGCACCTTAGGGTACTTTTGATTGATCACCTAGAATGGGTTGAGATGCTTAGGTCTTTGCCTTGATTCAAGATGCTTAAGTCTGTGCATCTGCAGTAATTGGGGCACTAAATACCAATCAACAGTAATCAAGTTAAGTGTCAAGCTTAGAAAATCTAACTTGATCATAACACTTAACTTGACTAATCCTAGCGAAAGCTACTGTTTATAACAGTTAGTAAGTAGTTAATTGGGTTAGACATGACCCGAAAGAGAAAATTCAAATTGATTTAGTCCAGTTTATACTTCGAATTAGTTCAGTACAGCATTTTACCTTGATTACTCAATTTCAATGCAATCTTTTTTGCTGTATTTTTTTTGATATATGGCAAAGGGAGAGAGATTGGAAAGGAGAGAAAAGACTCAAAAGTTTCTAAAATTTTAAATTTTTTTCTCCAAAATTAAGTATTTTATCTCCTGTTTTTCAAAAAGTAAACTTCTTTAACTTTCTAAGTTCATTTTGAAAATTAACTTTACCTGATTTCTAAGTTCATTTTGAAAATTAATTGAAAATTTTGAAAAATATTTCTAAGTGCCTGAAAAATACTTTCTAAATAGCTAAGTACATAAACTGCTTTCTTAAACTATTCTCTGAGTACTTGTACTTTCAAAATTACTTGCTTTCAAAAATTTATTCCAAAGTACTAATTCAAAATCTTTGTTTGGTCGAAAATTTTCCAAATGTAAAATTCAAATTCTCCTGAAAATTTTCCAACTCAAAATATTTTGAATATGGGTTCTAACTTAAACTTTTGGAAAATGTTTTCTAAGTAATGAAAACCTGAAAAACGTTTCACTTTAAGACTTAGAAAATTTTGTCAAAACCCCCCACAAACTTTTGATAAACTTAGGGGGAGATTTCTTCCAGGGGAGGAAGTCAAAACTGGTATTTTACCTGCTTCTTGTTTGACTTAACCTTTTAAACCGGGTTGCCATAAATTAAAAAGGGGAAGATTGTTGGTGCAGGCAGCACCTAAGTCGAACCTGGGTTTTGATAATGGCAAAGGGTTCAAGAGTTAAGATATTATTGTGGTCTAATGTGTTCACTGAGTGTGCAGAAAGAAGTCCTGGCGAAGGGTTGCTGGGCACCTAGCGAAGGGCTACTAGGAGTCTAAGACTTGGCGAAGGGCTGCTAGGCACCTGGCGAAGGGCTTCTAGGAGTCTAAGACCTGGCGAAGGGCTGCTAGGCACCTAGCGAAGGACTGCTTAGTACCGAAGACCTGGCGAAGGGCTGCTAGGCACCTGGCAAAGGGCTGCTGGGCAAAAGTCCAACCGGAGGAGCCGGTTGGCAAAAGGTAAACTCTCCTGAGAGGAGTAGGTGAGGACGCGTTCCCCGTCGAGGGAACAGTAGGCGTCGGTTCGACCTAGGGTTCTATTTGGGAGACCCAAAGTCAGAACTAAGACAGCTACGACTGTAAAAAATCACTAATGTTCGTGCTTTGTTGTTTTTAGAACTAACCTTGAATGCAGGGACCGAGGGAATGTGTTTCTGCGGCTCAGAACGCCCCAAAGGAGAGAGGCAAGCAACTGGGCTGGGCGCCCGGGAGGTCCAGGGCACCCCAAGGTCGAAGGAAAAATAAGGAAGCAAAGTTGCTTCGAAACTGCAGTGAGCAGGGCGATCCGGAGGCCCCGGGCGCCCAAGGTCAAAGCAAAACTTGTAATCGAAGCAAAATCAGCATGAAGCCAGCGGATCATGTCAACCAGGGCGCCCCCAACGTCCCAGGCGCCCCCGTCAGCTCCAGAGCCAATTCTTAGGGGATAAGCGCTGACTAAGCTTCGGATATAGGTTTTCGGATCCGAAGGCACGTGTCAGGCGCCCCCGACGTCCCAGGCGCCCCCAGGAGCACTATAAAAGGGGCTCGACCCCAAGGCTTCAGTACAACAATTTTCCAACGCCTCTACTCTCTTCGTTCAAGCGCTCTGCTCCGGCAAACTCAGATCTCGGGATTCTAGCGCCGACGACGACCCTCTGCTCCGAAGTACAATCTACACCGGGCGTCAGTAACGAAAAGTCTAGTCATTTATTTACTCCAATATTTCTGTATTGTATTCTGTAAATCTTTGCGAGAATATAGAATTGCCCACAGTAAACGGTCAAGGACCGTGAGCCTTAGAGTAGGAGCCGACCGCGACTCCGAACCAAGTAAAACTACTTGCGTTCTTTATGTATATTTTCTAATTCCGCTGCGTATTCTCTTTTTCTTAATCTGAAACGTTTTCATGATATTCACCCCCCCCCTATCGTGTTTCTTGATCCAACAGCATCTTCTTCTTGACCAAATTAGGACACTTGCTCTTATAGTATCTTTTTTGCCTACACTCAAAACAAATAATGTGATCCTTATTTTTACAAATTGAAATTTTTATACCTTCATGGGGTGTAGAGGTGGCACTCGATTCTTCTTTTTCTTTATTGACCTCGGATGATGATGGTGAAATTTTTCTTTGATCCGACGTCAATGGAGAATTTTATTCCCCCTCAATCCTAGAGGTAGAGGCCTCTTGAAGTTCATCTTCGGATGTTGGACATCTCTCAACTTCCAAATCTTCTTCCTCCGATGAATCTCCCTATTTGGATTTGTCTTGATTTGGTACAGTGGAGGGATCTTCATGAAGCTTTGCCAATTTGCTCCAAAGCTCTTTGGCATCTTGAAATTCTCCAATTTTGTCTTAGATGGTGCTTGGCAATAAATTGACCAATAATTTGGTCACCTTGTCGTTGGCCTCGCATCTCTTGATTTGCTCCTTACTCCATTTGTTTTTCTTGAGGAGCTTCCCTTTGCTACTTGTTGGAGCTTCAAAGCCTTCTGTTAGAGTAAACCATAGCTCTATCTCCATCATGAGAAAATTATCAATCTTCATTTTTCAAAGATTGAAATTTGCTTTGTCGTATGGTGGAGGTGCTCGGATGTCGTAGTCGAACTCAATTTTTGAAGTTGAACCCTCTTGAGGACGGCTTCTTGAAATTAGGGTTTCTTCAAAACTTCTTCTTCTTCCTCTAGCTCTTACTCTCTTGGCGATGAGTCCAAAGAAGAGCAACCTTGCTCTGATACCACTTGTTAGGACCGGTAGGAGAGCTAGAGGGGAGTGATTAGCTCAAATCTTTGCTCGTTGATGATTTGTTGAGCGGAAGACTTGAGCAACATTAACACCTTGATTTTACTTGGTATCCACCTCCTTGAGGTGACTAATCCAAGGATCCGCTCTCCTCACTCTCTCATACACTATGAAAGATCTCCTTCTTGAGGTGGGGAAACCTCTTACAAGCTTACAAGAAGATACAACAAGAAACTCAAGCAAATACAATAGAAATCTTATAAGATTTACACAACTTAGCTCTTTTTGCTTTTCTTGATTTCTTCAAGCTTGGAATCGCCTCTTGATCCTTGGAAATGCAATAGCACTAAACTCCAAGTCCTCACTTGAAATGGCGATGAAGGAGAGGAGAATCGTCGAAGAGTTGCGCGAGCGATGGCTTTAAACTTGCGTAAAAACCCTATATACCTGACGCCTAGGGTTCCCTAATTGATTACCCAATCAATTACCACGTCAGACTTAGTCGTTCAACGGCTATTTTTTGAAACTTAATCGATTAGCCAATCGATTAAGAAGTTCTTAATCGATTGCTGAATCGATTCAGCACCTTTCTGTGCTCTCGCGTAAAACAGTTGTAATCGATTGCCCAATTGATTACCGGACACCTTAATCGATTGACCAATTGATTAAGAGAAGGCTGAATCGATTACCCAATCGATTCATCCAGTTTCTATTCTCGTAACTCATTTTTCTCAATCGATTATGGTTCGTCTTAATCATTTACCCAATCGATTACGGTCTGCCTTAATCAATTACCCAATTGATTACGGTCCACTTTCTGTTCTTGTGAGACAACAACCCAACCGATTACCCAATCGATTGCTCAAGTACCCTACCTTGCTTAGCTCAAGTCTAGGGTTCCTTTACCTAACCCCGGTCAATCGTGACCTGTTAGGACTTTCTTACCAAGTGTCCGATCATCCCTTTGACCGACTTAGATTTTTCCTTGCCTAGTTCCCAAATAGGACTTAACATAGTGTTGGTGCTTGGATGGCTAGAGAGGGAGGGTGAATGTAGCCAGACACAAATTTCTTTATCTTTTGAACTTCTGCACTTAGGGTTAGTCGCAGCACAGCGGAAGCAATACAAAAACAGAGATGCAGAAGCTAAACCCTAAACTAAGCACAAGCACAAAACGCTAACAAAGAGGAATTACAAGGTTCGGGGATAACTTGCCCCTACTCCTTGGCGTGCCCATGAGGTGGGTGATCCCTTAATCGTCGGCAGATTAAGTCCTGGAAAATCCAGATAGAATGCAACCTCCTTCTTGGTGGAGTAACCTCTCCACAGCGTTTAAATAGAATGAAAGATTAAGTACAGAGAAACACGAGAAGGAATCTTACAGAGCACTTAGGACAGCAAGAACACAAGCGAACTCCTCACCGAGCTCCACTCAGCACAGATCTCACGCAAGAACTCCCTGCTCTTCGTGTCTTCTTGCTGATGGACTCGCCAAGCTCCTTATTTCTTCCAAGTGCTCAAGTATCAGAATGTTGCTCAAAATTTACAGTTGCTTGCTCAAAGAGATGGATCAAAAACTTACTGAGACTTCTTCGCCACAAGCTCTTAAGTCTCTGCCCAAATCCCAGGTCGCAGGCGCGCCTCTGCAACTCCCAGCTGCTCACCAGCTCGTCTGCAACAGCCTCAGCTACTCCTGACCTCCTCTGGACTTATTGAACTCCCTTCAGCCAAGCCCAGGTTAGCTCATCAGCTTCCCAGCCGTTGCTAGCCCGCGCCAGACGTCCATTGTAACCTGAGAAGAGGAAAACGTCAAACCTGTGGCATCGAAAGCTCCCAGTTGACCCTCCTTCACCATTTGAAATCAAACCTGTCACCTGCACACTTAGCAGCAGCTTAGCAAATGAAATCAAATGTGGATCAGAGGAAATCAGAGTTATCAGAACGAAATCAGAGCGAATCAAAACGCGATCAGAAGTCTGACAGCGCATTTGAATTAAAGTTGTCAGCTACTGATCGGTCACCAGACAGATCAAAGTGATCCCTGATCGGTCAGCAAACCGATCAGGATGGGCCCAGTCCGATTAGGCTCCAGCCTGATCGGTCCATAGTGGGAAGCCAGAAATCGCGACCTTCTGGTGATCGGTCACGCTGACCTATCACAGATCGTGGATCGGTCACTGGGATCGGTCACTGGACCGATCCATAGCATTGCTGGGATTCCCAGCTTTCGCAGCCAAACCTCACTGATCGGTCCGGGGACCGATCAGGGCATGCCCTGACCGATCAGGATGCATCCTGATCGGTTATAGTGAGAAGCTCAAAACATTTGATCGGTCAGCCTGACCGATCATGAAATCCTACGAAACCTACTGACCTCTCCCTGATCGTTCACCAGAACGATCAGGAGCCCTCCCTGATCGGTCACCAGACCGATCAAGAGACGATCAGTAGCCTCACAAAGTCACTGTATGCTCCCTGATCGGTCACCAGACCGATCAGGAGATGATCAGTAGCCTCACAAAGTCACTATATGCTCCCTGATCGGTCACCAGACTGATCAGACATAGCTGGATCGGTCACCAGACCGATCCACGAGGGAACACCGTGCCAACTTCCCTGATCGATCACCAGACCGATCCAGGTAAGGCCAAATCCACTCTAAGTCAAGAGAACGGGCTCCCAGCCTTCTCTGACTCGTGCTCAGTCCCCCGGACCAAGACTCCATGCCCAGTCTCACTCACCGGGACTTCAACCTAGCTTCCCAAGCTAGGACCTATCTTCACTCACTAGGATTTCATCAAACCTAGCTTCCCAAGCAAGGACCTGGCCCTCCAAGCTAGGACCTGGACCTCCAAGCCAGGGTTTCATCCAACCTAGCCCTCCAAGCTAGGAACTGGCCCTCCAAGCCAGGATTTCATCCACCTAGCTTCCCAAGCTAGGATTTCATCCAACTCCGTGCCTAGTCCCCGACCAGGACTTAATCTCAATCATCTCATCAACCTAAACTAAAATCGGTGTCAACACTAAAACAACAATCAGGGTCAGACTACATCAACAATCTCCCCCTTTTTGTTGTTTGACAACCCGGTTTTATGCTTAGGGATTTGATAACAATAGTCTCAAATTTTACTATTGTAGGAGAATCAGGATCCTCCCCCTACAACTGTCAAGCTTGTAATTATCCCATACTTAACTAACCACACTCTCCCCCTTTGTCAAACACCGAAAAGGGTGTAGACTGGTTGTTAAGTTTAAAGAATCTCCCCCTCAAACCTAGGGGTTCTCCCAAAACAACAAAGATATGTTTTAATTTTGAAAGCATATGAAACCATGTGATAAAGATAAAGCAGGATACAGTAATCACATACAGCATATGAATCAAGGAATAGGAATAAAACAAGACTTAGCAACAAGCATGGAGTAGCAAATCATACATGGAAATCAGGCATAAAGTCAGATGCATCACACAACATAAGAATATAGTCAAGTACATCAGCCAGTAAGATCAAAGTCGGATGCATAGCAATGCATCATAGTATAGTCAAAGACATCATCAAGTCATAATAGTCATAACACAAATCATGAAAGCTAGATCAGAGTATAGTCATAATCAATCGTCGGCGGGGGGGGGTCATCGGCCTGCATGGGGTCATCAGTCGTGTCATCATCAGGTATGAAGGACCCCGGTGTAATACTGCTGGATGGCGCAGCTCCAGGAAACGTATGCTGGCGCCACTCCTCGTACCATGCCTGCTGCTGAGCATGCATCGTCGCAATCCTCAAATCCGTCGCCCGCTGGTCAGCCCGTAATCTAAAATCTCAGACCTGATCTCTGACTGAAAATCCTGCTGCCCGAGCTCTATCAAATGTAGTCTATGATCCATAGCCTGCTCGAGCTGGGCGATCTGCCACCGGAGATCAGGATCCGGCTCATACTCGTAGTCAGCTGCAGCGACGGGCGCCTCCTAATGTCCAGCTGGTGCGGCTGGTACCTGTGCGTGTGCGGCCCATGGAAGCTCGCCTAACCCTTGCCCATCCTTCCATAGCAGGCCCTGGGGTCCGACAATGATGCCAGACTTGGCAAACGCATGTTTGCCAAGTTTGCAATCCTGTCAAACCATGGGCAAATCCTACCCTTTGTCACATCTATACCGGATAACTGAAGCCAGTCAGTAATGAGATGCCCGAAAGGCATGTAGACTGTACGACGCTGGATCTGGCTGTAGGTGATAATCGAAAAATAGATGGCCATCATGATGTCAAAATCAAGCTGCCGATGCATCCCATAGAGCATCACGCAGTGGAAGGGGTGAATCTCAGCTAAAGGTTTCGAAGTGATTGGCAGTAAACATTGGGTGATGATCTTGAATAACACATAATCCATGGGAGAAAGACGAAGAGCAGCAAAGGTAGGAAAGTCACTGTCGAGCTCATCGAGACCATCCGGCCTGGGGTGGCCGAAAAAGTGCTCGTAGATGGAATCAGGAGTGACCTCAACGAAAGGAGCCGGCAGAGGCACTGGTAGACAGGGGTAGAATGGAAAGATATTCCCCGATCGCCGACACGCTAGATACTCAGCAAAGATGGGATAACTAAAATTATGATTAGTTCGAGCGACCCGGGTGGTAAACCCCGTACCACCGTCACTCACAAGGTTATTATAGAATTCCGAAACCAAATCAACATTGATATCCCGCTCAAGAAAGAGTATGGATTCTAGTTCATAAAACTCTATAATCTGCTGGACCAATGGACAATGTTCATACACAAATGCTCTGTCGATAGATCGACAAGGGAGAGGTTTGAAGGTACACCGTTGGAAGGCCTATTCAAGATGTAAATTGGGAAATCTTGAATCAGTGGAAGGTTGAGGCCTTTGGGAGGGTTTAGAGGATGAGGAACCCTTCCCCTTTGAGGTTTCTTCAATAAGTTCTTTGCCCTTGGTAGATTTTCTAATCAGTTGATAAAGGTCAATGGCAACAAGTTGAATTGATCAGTGAACATTTGTAAGGCCACGGTGCAAGTTTAAAAGAATGAATCGAAATCATGACAAGTAAATTGATCAATTCAGGGTCAGATCATGGCAGGGAAAGAAAAGGTAAGGGTAAGGTCACAATATTAGAGACAACACACCAATGGAATTAAGGGAAGGGCAAGACACAAATTAAACCATCGATTAGTGCAAAAATCATACTTAATGAATTAAACAGCAAGTCAAAATTGAAATGAAACTCCTTACTTAGGTGCCATGACAGCAGGTTGGTGGGATCGTGTGGGGAGAACAGAGAAATCGCTCAATACTTCGGAAGGCACGTAGGCTGCGCAGAGAATGGAGCTCAGAAATTGCTTCGCAGAGAACTTGCGCAGGAAGAAGAGCACACACGAGAACTTGACCTTCAGAGAAAAACTCAGAGAACACACAAGGAACTCTTAGTGAAGACGACTCGTGCACTCACAAATCTCACAAGAAGAGATCCTCGCCGATCAAAGAACTTGCTGAGTTCTCACCGAGATGCAGGAAGAAGAAGAGACTCAGGAAGAAGATGAAGAAAGGTTTCACACAGGTAGAGGAGTTGGCTAGGGTTGAAGAGGAAGTGGAGACGTGATTAATCGGGTTGGTGGACCGATCACCAACCAAAATTTATTACGATCGAACGGATCACCGTCTGATCTAGGAACGCCCAGACCGATCAGGCTCCAGCCTGATCGGTCTGGCTTGGTCCTGATCGATCGGGCAACCAATCAGGCAAGCCCCTGATCGGTCTATCGATCGATCAGGGAGCGAACAGTGGGTTTGTTAGATTTTTCTGCGACCCTCCTGATCGGTTGGTGGACCGATCACCACAGGGGGCCAGATCGGTCTGTGGACCGATCCAAGCCAACCCAGAGAAGATTTCTGTGATTAATCGCAAAACAGCTTGATCGGTCATTTGGACCGATCAGACCTACTCCTGATCGGTCTGGTGACCGATCAGGCCACCTCCTGATCGGTCCGGTGACCGATCAGGTATCAGGAATTTTTCTGATACAATCAGAGACTTCAGTTTCAGATTTCGGATCGAATTCTGATACGATCAGGTGGAAGATTATCGACCTTGGAGCGGTTTCCTTGACGATAATTGATCCCTGAACAAGGATCAAAGGTCCTTATGGATTTAACACATCAATTTGCTCCACCCAAGTGAAGTCAAATTCAATCAAAAACATTCATTCAATTTCAAACAAGTTTGTATCAATATGAAGTCTCCAATCAAGTTTCCTTGATTGGAATGTCCATATATGACCATGGAGCCAAGTACATATATATTACGCATTGGTTTTCCCCATACTTGGTCAACTTAATGATCATTATCTCATCAACCTAATTCCTCAAGGGATGCATTGACATTTTGAGTAATTAGGTTGATCCTAACATCTCACCCCATTTCTAGCAAACAAAAACGTTTTGTTAAACCTTATAGTTTGTGTGAGATGTCCCCAAGTTATCCAATTATTGTTCCCAACAATTTGAATTGATCATGATGGGTCTTGAATGCCTTTCAATCCTATGAAGTGCGACACATTCCCAATTCCCTTCGCAAGAAGCTAAACTCATTCTCGGGGAGTGGTTTAGTGAAAATGTCCGCTAGGTTCGATTTGGACTCTACATGTGAGAGTACAATGTCTCCTCTAGCAACATGATCTCTAATGAAGTGGTGACGCACTTCAATGTGCTTGGTCCTAGAATGGTGGACTAGATTCTTTGTTAGGTTTATTGTGCTTATGTTGTCACACAACACTTGCACACTCTTGTAGCTTAATCCGTAGTCCTCTAGTGTATGAATCATCCACAATAATTGTGATACACTCTCTCCCATGGCGATATATTCTGCCTCGGTCGTGGAGAGAGCAACACAATGTTGCTTCCGACTTGACCAACTAACTAATGATGATCTTAAGAATTGGCAACCCCCACTCGTGCTCTTCCGATCCAACTTGCACCCAGCATAGTCAGAATCGGTGTAACCAATTAGGTCAAATGATTCGGTACGGGGTACCAAAGACCAACTCCTATTGTGCCCTTAAGGTATCTCAGAATTCTTTTAACAACAATTAAATGAGATTCTTTGGCACATACTTAATACCTAGCGCATATACCCACAGCAAAAAGAATATCAGGTCGACTAGCTATGAGGTATAGCAAACTACCTATCACGCTCCAATATTGAGTTAAGTCAACAGGTTTACCACTCTCATCATTGTCTAACCGTGTGTTTGTAGCCATGGGAGTGGTTACCTCTTTAGAATCACTCATGTTAAATTTTCGGAGCATCTCTTGTGTGTATTTCGATTGATGCACATGGATTCCATCTCGAGTTTGCTTGATTTCGAGTCCAAGGAAGAAAGTCAACTCTCCCACTAGATTCATCTCAAATTCACTCTCCATGTGTCCAATAAATTCATTTAAATAGCCCTTATTGTTTGAGCCACAAATTATGTCATCGAAATATACTTGGGCTACAAATATATTGTCACCATCTCTCCATAGAAATAGTGTAGGGTCTATTTATCCTCTTACAAAACCTTTTTCAATTAGAAATATCGACAACCGCTCATACCAAGCCCGGGGAGCTTGTTTAAGGCCGTAGAGTGCCTTCTTGAGCTTGAACACGTGGTTTGGAAATTTGGAACTCTCAAACCCCGGAGGTTGTTCGACATAGACCTCTTCTCTTATTATACCATTTAGAAAGGCCGATTTGACATCCATTTGATAGAGTTTAAAACCACGATGTGCTGCAAATGCAAGCATCAACCGGATGGACTCTAATCGTGTCACGGGAGCATAGGTCTCATCGTAATCAAGACCTTCAACTTGACTATAGCCCTTGGCTACTAAGCGTGTCTTGTTTCTTACAATTTCTCCCTTATGGTTCAATTTATTTTTGAAGACCCATTTGGTTCCAATAATGGTGGTCTTCTTAGGTCTAGGGACTAAGTCCCAAACTTAACTTCTTTCAAATTGACCTAATTCATCTTGCATGGCAATGATCTAATTGGGATCATTTAATGCTTCGTCAATTTTTCTATGTTCAATTTCGGAAATTAGGGCAACTTCATTAGCCTCATTCCTAAAGAATGATCTAGTCCTAACCCCATGGTGGATATCTCCAACAATTTGGTCTTGGGGATGACTAGAGGCTAACCTAGTTTGCCTTGGTGTTGGTGGTGCTTCTTGGATGGTGTCACTAGACACAAGCTCAGCCTCAGGATCCGGCTGATCTATGGGTTGTCTAGGCTCACCGTCATCAGACTCATCACCACCATCTACAACACTTGGACTTCCATCCAAACTTAGTTTCCTAAGTTCAAATTGAACTCCTTCTGCATCTCCTGATTAATCATTTGCTTTGGGAATTTCCTCAAAAACAACATCAGAAGACTCTTTAACTAATCTGGACTTCTTGTTATAGACTCGGTAAGCTTTGCTGACAAGGGAGTACCCAACCAGTATCCCTTCATCAGCTTTTGCTGTGAACTTTCCAAGATGATCCTTGGTGTTTAGAATAAACACCTTACAACCAAATACCCTAAGATGTTTAACTGTAGGTGGTTTTCCAAACCAAAGTTTGTGAGGAGTCTTCCCTAGAAATCTATATATGAGGACTCGATTTTGCACGTAGCAAGCTGTGTTCACAGCTTCAGCCCATAAGTAACTCGGTAATGAGTACTCATTGAGCATGCTTCGTGCAGCCTCTTGTAAGACCCGGTTCTTCCTCTCTACAACACCATTTTGTTATGGTGTTCTAGGAGTGGAGAACTCGTGTCTATAACCTTTCTCTTGACAAAACTCTAAAAATCGTTGATTTTGAAATTCTCCTCCATAATCACTCCTAATTGTTTTAATTGTTGATGATTTTTCATTTTCAACTCTTCTACAAAAAGAGATAAAAACATCTAAAGTTTGATCCTTAAATTTTAGAAAGTAAGTCCATGTATATCTAGTAAAATCATCAATGATCACAAAACAATATCTACTACCATTCAAGGATATTATAGTGCTACAATCAAACAAGTCCATGTGAAGTAAATCTAAAGCGGTAGAAGTACTTACAGTGCTTTTACCTTTATGTGTAGATTTTGTTTGCTTACCCATTTGACATGCATCACAAAGTTTGTCCTTTTCATATTTGATGCTTGGTAAGCCACGAACTAGTCCCTTGTTGGCCAATTTCCGGATGTTCTTCATGTTTACATGTGCTAGCCTCCGGTGCCAAAGGTTAGACTCATCTTCTCTTGACATGAAACACTTAACAAAAGCATTAGTAGCACTTTTAAAAGAAACTTGATAAATGTTATCTATCCTTGTGCCTACTAGTACCGTGTCAAATGTGTTATGTTGTCTAACTAGACATTGACTTGATTGAAATCAATTATGTAACCCGCATCACACAATTGACTGACACTTAGGAGATTAAATATCATCCCCTTGACTAGAAGGACATTCTTAATCCTAAGACATTCGGATATTTGAATGTCTCCTATCCCTACAACCTTAAGACTACCATTGTTACCAAAGGAAACATTACCTCTACTTTTTCTTTGAAGGGTAGTGAATAAAGATCTATCACCGGTCATATGTTTGGAGCACCCACTATCAACGAACCAAGTTGATAGATGCTCCCCCTCAATCATAACCTACACAATACGAAAGATAGAGGATTTAGGTACCCAAATCTTAGGACCTAAAGCACCTACTATGCAAAACTTAGGCACCCATGCCTTGACCACTTTCTTTTGAACCCTAGGAGTCTTAAGTGGTCTAATATCAGTCCTAGACATTAAGGAAACAAATGATGGTTCTTTAGGTTGGTAACCAATACCGACCCTGTTGTAAACTGCCCTTTGTGCATTCAAAATCATATCTAAATCTTAGAGCTAGTTGAGAACTTCTCAAGAACACTCTTGAGTCTCTCAACCTCACTCTTCAATGATTTGTTTTCATCTTCTAACATCTCTACATGCAAATCATCAATATCCTCATCCTTAGAAGATTTCAATTGTTCAACTTCTACTTTCAATGATTTAACCTTATTTTTTGAATAACAAATTGGTTAAACATGCAATGGTTCTATAACATTTGTCTAGTTCGAGAGAGATTACCTCTTCATCATCCAAAGATGATGAAGCCGCGTTTGAAGAGTCCGTGGATTCATCACTACTCTCCTCTCCTTCAATTGCCATGAGTGCTACATGCCGAGTACTCTTTGTAGGACCGGTGCCGTCGATAGAGGGGGGCGTGAATATAGATCGTGAAAAATCTTTTGGAATTCTTCATAAAACTTTCGTTCTGGACTTAGAATATTAGTAGTGTAGCGGAAAATAAATAGAACGAAAAACAAAGCAAAGGACACAGCGGATTTTTACTTGGTTCCCGACCCCCCAGGGTCAGTACATCCAAGGCCTATGCACGGGAACGCCCGTCCACTATTGGTCTCCTTCCCGGACTTTCCGGAGGCGGAGAAACCCGACTTACAGTGTAGGATTACAAGCAATAATATAGAAACTTAAGTACGGTAATTAACTAAAAGCAAACCAACAAGACAAAGTCTGAAGCTCGGCCGATCTGGACCTCCGAAGTGCCGCGCACCTCCTCCTGGAGCCTCCCGGTCGTAGAGCCTCATCTCTAGCGTGTTGTCGTCGGTCAGAATGCTTGGAATCGCTCTTGGAAGTTGTTGTTGAAGCAGAGGGGTCAAAGCCCCTTTTATAGCACTCCTGGGGGCGCCCTGAACGTTGGGGGCGCCCTGAAATACCCGGTCAAACCTTATCCTTGCGCCTACCTCGCCGCAGGTGATAAAATCTTTGACCAGGGCGCCCTGGACCTTCCGGGCGCCCTCCTGAGCACTTATCTGCATTTTGAACCTGAAACAGCAAATATAGGTTTCAACCCGGGCGCCCCGGACCTTCCAGGCGCCCCCCTTGACACCTATTCTACTTACTTTATGAAGACTGCATTTTCTTCTTTGGTCCGGGTGCCCCCAACCATGGCTTAAACCCAAGACTAGGTTTTAAGCCTTGCTCCGGGCGCCCCCAACACTCCGGGCACCCCAACAGCCTTTTTCAGCAACTTGCTTTGTCTCCGGTTCTTGGTACCTGCAAGATACACAAATACAAAGCACATACAACATTAAGCTTAAGGACTTGGTTCGGACTTCGGATTTGCACGAAACCCTAGGTCAAACCGGTGCAAGTTCCCACCCCTGGGAACGTGCCTTTCACCTACTCCTTTCAGGAGACGGTTGCCACCCAGTCCTTCGGGTGGACTTTTACTTAGCTTCCGATACCTCCGGACCTCGAGACGCCCAAACCCTGACCCGTCTCTACTCCTGTCCTTAGTCATCGCTCAGCTAAGTTGCTCAGTCCCTCGGACCAAGACTTCATTCCCTGGCAGTCCTTCGCCAGGTGCCTTAGCAGTCCTTCGCCAGGTCTTGATTCCCCAGCAGTCCTTCGCCAGGTGCCTAGCAGTCCTTCGCTAGGTCTTCTATGCCTAGCATCCCTTCGCTAGGTGCCTAGCATCCCTTCGCCAGGTCTTCTATGCCTAGCAACCCTTCGCTAGGTGCCTAGCAATCCTTCGCTAGGTCTTGGGGTTTCGATACCTAGTAGCCCTTCGCTAGGTGCCCAGCAGCCCTTCGCCGGGTCTTAGGGTTTCGATGCCTAGGTTAACTAGGACTTTTCTTCAGCTTGGTTACTTCTCTCCTAACTCCCCTTTGTTTGTTTACTGTATCACTGACTTAAGTGTATTGTCAAACATTAAAACACTTTAGAGGAGGACATCCTTGATGCAACTTGCACCAACACTCTTCTCCTCCTTCTCTTCTTCGGATGAACTAGAGAATGATTCATCTCATATGGCCTTCAAGGCCTTCTTCTTCTTCTTTGATTTCTCCTCTTTCTTCTTGAGTTTTGGGCAGTCCTTCTTGAAGTGCCCTTTCTTGCTACACTCATAACAAGTAATATTAGACTTATCAATTTTAACTTCACTCGGGTTACCTTTACCCTTGAAGCGTCGGCTCTTTCTCATCATTCTTCTAACAAAGTTAGCCATCTCGGAGGAAGAAGACCCGCTTGCATCCTCCTCGGAATCGGAATTGGACTCGGATGAAGATGAAGAGACTTCCTTCTCCTTCTTCTTCTCCTTCTTCTTGTTGGTCTTTTCCCCTGCAACAAGAGCAATCCCCTTCTCATTGGGGCCTGTGTTAGCCATCTCATGCAGCTCCATTTCACAAAATAGATCATCCAATTTTACAATTGACAAGTCCTTGGAAACCTTGTAGGCATCCACCATGGGTGACCACAAGGCATTCCTTGGAAAAGCTTTTAACACATACCTCACAAGGTCGCGGTTCTTGACCTTTTCGTCAATGGAGTGAAGACCATTCAATACCTCTTTGAATCTACTGTGAAGTTTGCTTACCGTTTCACTCTCCTTCATGGAGAGATTTTGTAGTTGATTGAGAAACAAGTCCCTCTTGGCTATTCTTGAGTCTCGGGTACTCTCATGGAGCTCGATGAGCTTGTTCAACAAATCCTTTGCACTTGTAAAGAGACCAACCTTGATGAGTTGGTCTTTGTTCATTCCACATTGCAATGTCACCACCGCCTTCGCATTGGCTTCTCCTTTTCGGGTTTGCTCAACCGACCAACGTGAAGACTCTAATTCTTTTCCCTCCGCATCTCTTGGAGGGGTGAAGCCTTCCTTCACGGAGAACCACATTCCAATGTCAGTATTGAGGTAGTACTCCATGCGAGACCTCCAATATTGGAAATTGGATCCATCGAAGAAAGGAGGTCGGGTGGTGCTAAATCCTTCTCTCAAAGCCATTCTTATTGACTCTCGGATGTTAAGCCGCTTGAACAGAGCCCCAAGCTCTGATACCACTTGTTGGTGCTTGGATGGCTAGAGGGGGGGTGAATGTGTTGGATCGAGAAAACACAGAAAACACGATAGAGGGGGGTGAATATCGTGAAAGCGTTTCGGATTTGAAAAGAGAATGCGCAGCGGAAATTTAAATAAACACAGCACAAGAACTCAAGCACATTTACTTGGTTCGGAGTCGCGGTCGGCTCCTACTCCAAGGCCCACCGTCCTTGACCGTTTACTGCAGGCAATTCTATATGTGCGCAAATGTTTACAGAAAATGTTACAGTTGTAGTGCAGTAAATAAAATTAGACTCTTCGTTACCGACGCCCGGTGTGGATCGTACTTCGGAGCAGAGGGTCGGTGGCGGCGCTTGAATCTCGAGATTGGAGGTTTTCGGAGCAGAGCGCTTGAGTCGAAGAGTGTAGAGGTGTTGGAAAAGTTGATTCTGAAGCCTTAGGGGTCGAGCCCCTTTTATAGCACTCCTGGGGGTGCCCGGGACGCTGGGGGCGCCCGGGACGCTGGGGGCGCCTGACACGTGCCTTCGGATCCGAGAACTCTCATCCGAAGCTCGGTCATCGCTAATCCCTCCAGAATCGGGCTTGGAGCTGACGGGGGCGCCCGGGACACTGGGGGTGCCCCGGTTGACTTGGTCTGCTGGCTTCTCGGCTGAGTTCGCTTCGATTACTTGGTTGGCTTGGACCGAGGGCGCCCGAGGCATCCAGGGCGCCCGGGACCATCAGGGCGCCGGGTGCTTGAGGGCGCTAGGCCCAGTGAGCTTCCGAAGTGATTCTTGCTCAACTGCTCGTTTGGCTTTGACCTTGGGTGCCCGGGACCTCCCGGGCGCCTAGCCCAGCTGTTGGCCCTCTCCTTTAGGGCGTTCTGAGCTGCAGAAACACATTCCTTTGGTCCCTGCATCCAAGGTTAGTTCCACAACAAACAAGGCAAGAAATGTTAGGTTTATACAGCCTTAGCTGTCTTGGTTCTGACTTCAAGTCTCCCAAATGGAACCCTAGGTCGAACCGACGCCTAATGTTCCCTCTACGGGGAACATGTCCTCACCTACTCCTCTCAGGAGAATTTACCTTTTGCCAACCGGCTCCTCCGGTTGGACTTTTGCCCGGCTTTACTCACCAGGTCTTCGTGCCCAATCCGCGACCAGGTCTTAGTGCCCAATTCCTCAAACTAGGTCTTCGGTGCCCAGCCCTCGGCCAGGTCTTAGTGCCCAACCCTTGGTCAGGTCTTAGGTGCCCAGCCCTCGGCCAAGACTTAGTGCCCAGTCCACGACTAGAACTTATTGCCCAACCTTATGTCAGGACTTAGTTTCCCAGCCCGTGGCCAGGACTTATTGCCTAGATCAACTAGGACTTTCCTGCACACTTGAGTAACTTTATTAGATCACAAATAGTACTTAACTTTGAATCCTCTGCCAATATCAAAACAAGGTTCGATATGGTGCTTCCTGCACCAACAATCTCCCCATTTTTGATTTATGGCAACACAATTCAAAGTTAAGTAAAAACATATAACTAATAAGAAAAGAAAGTAACAATCAATGAAGTATAACAGCCAATCATTGTAGTATAACAGTTATGAACAGAATAAATGTAGATTTGAAAAGAAATCCTTTATAATACTTAACTTTGATCTTTCCTCCCCCTTTGACATATATCAAAAACATACATGGGCGAACAAGATTTTTAATTTTGAAAAGTTTTGCAAACCTAAATTTTGTTTAAAAAAACTTTTACTTACAAGGCTTTGCAAAAAGAATTTTTACATAGCCACATTTCCCTAAAAAAAATGTTCAAATTTGTTTTAAAAGAATTTGCACACTTAGAAGAATTTGCTTGGAAATACTTTATGTATTTTGAAAAATAAAATTTTTAAGAAATTTCTAGACAAATTTTTCACCAACAAAAACTTTACTTAGAAACATTTGCCAAAATTTTCAAAAAGTTTTTGCTCAGACAAATTTTGTTTACTAAGAAAAATTTTACTTAGGAAAAAACATGCACTTAACAAATTTGAAACACTTAGAAATACTTAGAAAATTTTGAAGCACTAGAAATACTTGAAAGCACTTGAAGTAGTTTGAAATTTAAGGCATTGCAAAAGACTTTAAATTGCACCAACAAAACTCCACTTTGAAAAGTAAAATTTTTTTGTATTTGTAGGCAAGTCTTTGAGAAAATTCACACACTTAGAACATTATTGCCTTGAAAAGTATTAGTACTTTTGAAAACATTATATTTTGAAAAATAGAACTATTATTTAAAAACAATTTTAATTTTATTTTAAAAATATAATACTTGACTCGGTTTCTTTTCCAGTCTGACACAATCCTAGGAACCCTTGTTAATTACAAGGACATTTCCCTAAGTGTCCTGGAAAATTTTCAAAGTCAAGTAAGTATTATTTTCAAAAGTATTCTAAAAGGATTTTAAAAGTATTCCAAAGTAAAGTAAAATTTTAAAAGTGATGGTATATATATAAGCAAAATAATTTAAAAGGATATTATTTAGAAAAAATTATTTATGTTTTCAAAAGGATTTTAAGAGTGCAGTGCATGAAAATATATAATTTTGAAAATGCTCAATAATTCTTTTAATTTGATCTCCCCCTAAACTTGACCCAGTCCTAGGAAGCTTGTTGACTACAAGTACTCTTCCTCTGAGTTTTAAGGTTTGATTCAAATTATAAGAATTATCTAATAATTTTGAAAAATAATTGTCAGAAATAATTTCTTTCGATTTAGACTCCCCCTAAATTTGACACTTCCTAGGAGTCCTTATAGATCATGAAGTAGACTTCCTTTGTGTCTTTAGGGTTTGTCAAAATCAAAAAGGAATTAAACACAATTCTTAAAATGAATTTTGAAGTATTAATATTTCGAAGAACTAAGTATTTAAAGGACATATTTTGAAATAATAGCATAGTTTTTGAAAAACATGAGTGATAGTTTGAAAACATAGTGTTTTTAAACTTCTTCTTTTAATTTGAACTCCCCCTAAACCTGACACAGTCCTAGGAGGTTTGTTGACCACAAGTTAATCCTCCTCTGAGTCTTAGGGTTTGATTCAAATAGAAAGAACTTCAACAAAAAATTGCTAAGTTTAAAAAAACTTTTGAAGACTATTTTGTTTTAATGATTTGAAGAGCAATTTCTTTATTTTCTCTCTCTTTTTGAAAATGGTAAAGAATTGCAACAGGGAGATTCTATGTTTAAATTGATTTTGAACAATACCAGAGGGGACACAAGTACAGGAGAAATTTTGAAAAATACTTAAGTCAAAAAATTATATATATATATAAATATCAAAATCCTGGACTGTAGACATTTTTCTAAGTGAAAATGAAAAAGAGTTATGAGTAAACCCCGAGCTGACTTTTTGCGAGATTTATTTTTGCAAAAAAAATTGATTGTCCAAAGGAATTTCTTTGTATAGAAATGTTTGCAAAAATTAAGTAATTCTTAGGTAGATGAGCAAAAGAAACCTAAGGTGAGCAATTTTAAGTATACTGATCTGAAACATTAAATCTTAGTTCAAGAAGTTAAAATGATTTTTGAAGATTTTGAAATTAATTAAAAATTTAACTTTGAATTTTAATATTTGTTAAGTTGAATTTTGAAAATAATTAAGTTGAATTTTTGAAGTTGTTCGGTTGAATTGAATTAGAATTTTAAAAGTATTTATTAAAGTTTAAATTCTGAAATCTGAAATCGATTCAGTTTGTAAGGTTGGTTGGGTTGGACTTAACTCTTAGGTCATAAGCATCTTACCCATTTCTAAGTGACAAAATAGGATATTCTTAACTGTTTTGTGAGATGCATTAATTTTTATCTTCGAATTAGTGTTAAATCTAAGATTTACTTAAAATTTGTGTTAGATTCAAATCTGACAATAGTAAAGTGAATTTGATTTTCTATAATTGGCTTCCAAGTCTTGGCGAGGCACTAGGCCTTCTTTGGTCGTAGCCTTATTGGATCATCAACCCTTTCCTTGACAAAGCCTTTTATAGAAAATTCATCTTCAAGTTACTTCTTGAAAGATTTTGGTCTAACTAGCTTGGGTCTTGGATCGGTAGCTTCGGCTAGTTCCACCAGACTAAACAGACCAAGTAGTGTATACTTGACCTTATTAGAAAGGCTTCCCTAACGTACTATCATCTCACCTCCACCCAATACTATATTGTTCAAATTTTAATTAAACTGTTTGTCCTTAAACTATCTAATTCTAAATCCAAGCATAAAAAGCTAAGTAAAATTATAATGAGGGGAAATTTCTAGATTTTCTAAGTTTGCAAGATTATTAATTAGTTGTTCTTGTATATCAACTTTAATTTTCAAAGTCTCATTTTCTTGTCTTAAAATTTTAAATTTTGAATTTATTAATATACATGATTTCATTAAGTTATTTAAGCATGCATCCATATCTAAATTTGACCAAGGGAGATTAAGTAAACTATCTACATTCATGGTAAAAAGTGGATTTTCATATAAATTGAAGTTACCCATCTTGGTAGGTTATCCTGGATCTTTGGCTCTTCTATCTTTGCATTCATCTTTGTAATGCCCAAACTCCTGGCACTTGAAGTATTGGATGCGACTTTTGTCCTTTCATGCTTTTGGAACTGGTTCCTTTGTCGCCGTTGATGGTGTCATTCGAATCTTACGAGTAGGACACTTACTTTTGTAGTGCCCTCTCTCCCTGCATGTGTAACAAATTACATGATTTTTCAAATTTGAATTTACAAATTTACCTTTTGATTCTTTATTGGGAATCTCCCCCTTGATTCTTGTCGTCTCGGATCTAGACTCATCTTCAGATTCTGTGTCTGAGTCGGACTCGGGTACTGGTTGAGGCTCCTTCTTTGGTGGTTCTTTTGGAGTTTTCCCTGCAATAGAATTTACACCTTCCTCGACCATTATAGTATCTGTTTGATTATCTAATTCTAATTTTGAAAATAATTTGAAATTAGTTACCATCTCAGTCAATTCGTCGTCTGATTCTGACTCAATTTCGACTTTGGATTCAGGTTCAGACTCTGACTCGGCTGTCTCTGCTTGGACTGAGAGGGCAAGATAACTTACCTGATCTTCTTCTTCATCTGAGATCTCTTGATGAAGGTTATGTTGGTGCAGAATGCACCCAAGTCAAACCTGTGTTTTAATATTGGCAAAATGGTTCAAAAGTTAAGGGTCAGTTGTTGTCTAACAAGTTTCTTGAGTGTACAGGAAAAGCCCTAGCAAAGGAATGCTAGGCACTGGCGAAGGACTGCCAGACAGGAAAAGCCCTAGCAAAGGACTGCTAGGCTCTGGTGAAGGACTGCCAGAATGGACAAACCCTAGCGAAGGAATGCTAGGCACTGGCGAAGGGCTGCCAGAAGAAAAGACCTAGCGAAGGGATGCTAGGCACCAAGCGAAGGGCAGCTTGGCAACTCAAGACCTGGCGAAGGACTGCCGGGCAAAAGTCCAACTGGAGGAGCCGGTTGGCACCAGGTAAATTCTCCCGAGAGGAGTAGGTGAGGATGCGTTCCCCTTGAGGGAACATTAGGCGTCGGTTCGACCTAGGGCTCCATTTTGGAGACCCAAAGTCAGAACCAAGACAGCTAAGGTTGTATAAACTAACATAATATTTGCTGTTTTGGACTAACCCTGGATGCAGGACCGCAGGACTGTGTATCTGCAGCTCAGAGAACCTCAGAGGAGTGAGGCAGTAGCTGAGCAGGGCGCCCCGGAGGTTTCGGGCGCCCCCAGAGTCAACCGAAGTCAGCAGACAAAGAAAAAGCCCCGACAGCAGCATTTCGGGGCGCCCCTGATGTTTCGGGCGCCCCGCGCGCTCCGGGCGCCCCGCGTGTCGCGGGTACCCCCAGTGAAGCCCCCACTGCCAGCTGCCGAAGCGCGCCCTCGCGAAACCAAATGGATGAAGCTTTGACCGGTCAACCGGGCGCCCCGAGCGCTCCGGGCGCCCCGGTCAACTGTTATCCCGAAGTCGAAGCGATCAGTCACGACCGAGAGCACGCCAGATCAGAGGCCACGTGGGAGGGCGCCCCGAGCATTCCGGGCGCCCCCAGCCCTATATAAAGGGCCCTCGACCCCAGGTTTAAAACATCAATTCCATTGAACGCAATCACGCTCTTCTGCTCCCGCGCTCTGCTCCAGAACCCTCCAGACTCGAGATACAAGCGCCGGCGACGTCCAACTGCTCTGGAACTTCGATTTACACCGGACGTCGGTAACAAAGAAAAGCTGTCTTTTTTTCTTACTGCAATTTACTGTAATCAATCTTTGTAAAATTGTTTTGCGCGATTATAGTATTGCCCATAGTAAACGGTCAACGACCATGGGCCTTGGAGTAGGAGTCGACCCAGGCTCCGAACCAAGTAAAAATCTTGGTGTTCGCATTGTCTGATTTTGATTATTCCGCTACGCAATTGCTCTTTACGAAATCCGAACGATTTGCGACATTCACCCCCCTCTCTATCGCATCTCTCGATCCAACAGGTTAATCAATTTTTCCCAAATTTCTCTCGCACATCTAAATAGACCTACTAGTTCGAGTTGCTCCTTGGTTAGGCCACATTGTACGATTGCAGTTGCTCTTGCATCAGTCTCGATTTGGTTGAGGGTTTGTTCATCCAGTTTGTCCCACTCGATTGATGACTCATCTTCTACGGGAAAAGAGAATCTTGTTTGGATGGTCAGCCATAAGTCCATGTTGGCTTTCAGAAGGGACTCCATTTGACTTCTCCAAAAATTGAAGTTCTCGCCAGAGAATAGCGGTGGACGGGCACTATTCCACTCTTGGTTGGTCATTTAGTTTAAACCTTGCACACAAGAGAAATAACAGAAATATACTAAGACTTGGTCTTGGATTAGTAGTGTGGGAGAAGGAAAAAATAGCCCAACAAAAATATTGCATGAATTTCGAGGCAGAAAAATATTAAAATAATAATAAAAAAGTTTATGATAAATTTTTAAAAGTTGATCGTTTTATCAATTCTGACTTATGTTGAAAAAATGAAAATTCAAAATTGAAAAAAGTTCAAAATTCAAAATTGAAAATTCAAAATTCATCTTAATCAATTACCCAATCGATTACGGTCTGCCTTAATCAATTACCCAATTTGATTACGGTCCGCTTTCTGTTCTTGTGAGACAACAACCCAACCGATTACCCAATCGATTGCTCAACCACCCTACCTTGCTTAGCTCAAGTCTAGGGTTCATTTACCTAACCCCGGTCAACCGTGACCTGTTAGGACTTCCTTACCAAGTGTCTGATCATCCCTTTGACTGACTTGGATTTTTCCTTGCCTAGTTCCCAACTAGGACTTAACATAGTGTTGGTGCTTGGATGGCTAGAGAGGGGGAGTGAATATAGCCAGACACAAATTTCTTTCTCTTTTGAACTTCTGCACTTAGGGTTAGTCGCAGCACAGCGGAAGCAATACAAAAACAGAGATGCAGAAGCTAAACCCTAAACTAAGCACAAGCACAAAACGCTAACAAAGAGGAATTACAAGGTTCGGGGATAACTTGCCCCTACTCCTTAGCGTGCCCGTGAGGTGGGTGATCCCTTAATCGTCGGCAGATTAAGCCCCGGAAAATCCGGATAGAATGCAACCTCCTTCTCGGTGGAGTAACCTCTCCACAGCGTTTAAACAGAATGAAAGATTAAGTACAGAGAAACACGAGAAGGAATCTTACAGAGCACTTAGGACAGCAAGAACACAAGCGAACTCCTCACCGAGCTCCACTCAGCACAGATCTCACGCAAGAACTCCCTGCTCTTCGTGTCTTCTTGCTGATGGACTCGCCAAGCTCCTTGTTTCTTCCAAGTGCTCAAGTATCAGAATGTTGCTCAAAATTTACAGTTGCTTGCTCAAAGAGATGGATCAAAAACTTGCTGAGACTTCTTCGCCACAAGCTCTTAAGTCTCTACCCAAATCCCAGGTCGCAGGCGCGCCTCTGCAGCTCCCAGCTGCTCACCAGCTCATCTGCAATAGCCTCAGCTACTCCTGACCTCCTCTGGACTTATTGAACTCCCTTCAGCCAAGCCCAGGTCAGCTCATCAGCTTCCCAGCCGTTGCTAGCCTGCGCCAGACGTCCATTGTAACCTGAGAAGAGGAAAACGTCAAACCTGTGGCATCGAAACCTCCCAGTTGACCCTCCTTCACCATTTGAAATCAAACTTGTCACCTGCACACTTAACAGCAGCTTAGCAAATGAAATCAAACGTGGATCAGAGGAAATCAGAGTTATCAGAACGAAATCAGAGCGAACCAAAACGCGATCAGAAGTCTGACAGCGTATTTAAATTAAAGTTGTCGGCTACTGATCGGTCACTGGACCGATCAGAGTGATCCCTGATCGGTCAGCAGACCGATCAGGATGGGCCCAGTCCGATCAGGCTCCAGTCTGATCGGTCCACAGTGGGAAGCCAGAAATCGCGACCTTCTGGTGATCGGTCACGCTGACCGATCACAGATCGTGGATCGGTCACCGGACCGATCCATAGCATTGCTGGGATTCCTAGCTTTCGCAGTCAAACCTCACTGATCGGTCACCAGACCGATCAAGTTGTGTCCTGATCGGTCCGGGGACCGATCAGGGCATGCCCTGACCGATCAGGATGCATCCTGATCAGTTATAGTGAGAAGCTCGCGACATTTGATCGTTCAGCCTGACCGATCATGAAATCCCACGAAACCTACTGACCTCTCCCTGATCGTTCACCAGAACGATCAGGAGCCCTCCCTGATCGGTCACTAAACTGATCAGGAGACTATCAGTAGCCTCGCAAAGTAACTGTATGCTCCCTGATTGGTCACCAGACCAATCAGGAGACGATCAGTAGCCTCACAAAGTCACTATATGCTCCCTGATCGGTCAACAGACCGATCAAACATAGCTGGATCGGTCACCAGACCGATCCAAGTATGGCCAAATCCACTCTAAGTCAAGAGAACGGGCTCCCAACCTTCTCTGACTCGTGCTCAGTCCCCCAGACCAAGACTCGATGCCCAGTCTCACTCACTGGGACTTCAACCTAGCTTCCCAAGCTAGGACCTAGCTTCACTCACCAGGATTTCATCAAACCTAGCTTCCCAAGCTAGGACCTGGCCCTCCAAGCCAGGGTTTCATCCAACCTAGCCCTCCAAGCTTGGACCTGACCCTCCAAGCTAGGGTTTCATCCAACCTAGCCCTCCAAACTAGGACCTGGCCCTCCAAACCAGGGTTTCATCCAACCTAGCCCTCCAAGCTAGGACCTGGCCCTCCAAGCCAGGATTTCATCCACTTAGCTTCCCAAGCTAGGATTTCATCCAACTCCATGCCCAGCCCCCGACCAGGACTTAATCCCAATCATCTCATCAACCTAAACTAAAATCGGTGTCAACACCAAAACTGTTGGAACTTGGATGGCTAGAGAGGGGGGGTGAATGTAGCTAGACACAAAACTTCTTTCGCTTTTACACTTCTGTACTTGAATGTTAGTAGCACAGCGGAAGCAAGACAGCAAAAACAAAGTGCAGAAATGAAAGACAAATGAAAACGCTAACAAAGAGGATTTACAAGGTTCGGGGATAACTTGCACCTACTCCTTGGCGTGCCCTTAAGGTGGGCGATCCCTTGATCGTCGGCAGATCAAGCCTCGGAAAATCCGGATAAAATGCAACCTCCTTCTCGGTGGAGTAACCTCTCCACAGCGTTTCAAGATGATGAAGTATTAAGTACAGGAAACACAAGAAGAAACATTACTGAGCACAAAGAACCTCAAGAACACAAGCAAACTTCTCACCAAGCTCCACTCAACACAGATCTCACGCAAGAACACCATTCCTTGTGTCTTCTCGCTGATGGACTCGCCAAGCTCCTTGTTTCTCTTCCAAGTGCTCAAGTATCACAAGGTTGCTCAAGATTCACAGTAGAGTTGCTCAAGAGATGGATCACAGTAATCGCACAAGCAGAATCAGAGATGTCGCAAGAATCACAACAAAAGATGTCGCAAGAACTGATCAAGTCCTCTCGCAAGAAGTCTCCACTCCTTGGCTTATCCTGCTTCCATCGCCAAGTCACACGCTCCTCTGCAGCAGCTCCCAGCTGCTCACCTGCAGCAGCCAGCTACCCCTGAACTCCTCTGGACTCAGTGAAACCCCTCCAGTCGAGCCCCGGGTCATCAGCTCCTCAGCCACTGCAGCTTGCGCCAGAGGACGTTACAACCTGTGGAAACTAACGGGCAAACCTGCTGTAGCGAAAACCTTCGTTTGACTTCCCTTGGATAATCTCTAAGTCACCTGCACACTTAGCAGCACATTAGAGTAGCAAATCAACAGAAGATCAAACATCAGAGGGCTCAGAACAAATATCAGTAGTGTATCAGTAGGAATCAGAGTGCGATCAGACGCGATCAGAGCGTCTGACAGCGCGTTTGAATTAAAGTGATCGATCACCGGACCGATCAGAGAGCCTCCTGACCGGTCACCAGACCGATCAGGGTAGGTTCAGACCGATCAGGCTCCATGCTGATCGGTCCCCAACGCGTAATCAGAAATCGCGACTTCTCCGGGACCGATCACCAGACCGATCCCAAGTCATGGATGTTGGATCGAGAGAAACGATAGAGGGGGGTGAATATCGTTAAACGCTTTTCGGATGAAAACTAGAGCAAGTACGCAGCGGAATAAAATCAATCGCGAACACAGGTGGTTTTACTTGGTTCGGAGCCTAGGTCGACTCCTACTCCAAGGCCCACGGTTGTTAACCATTTTCTGCGGGAAATTCTATAAGTGCGCAAAACGTTTATAGTGAGATATTACAAAAGCAGTATAGTAAACTTAAAAGTAACTCTTCTTTTACCGACGTCCGATGTAGATTGAATTTTCGGAGCAACAGGATGTTGTCGGCGCTTGAGTCTCGAGTCGGGAGGTTTCCGGAGCAGAGCGCGGGAGCAGAAGAGCGTGATTGCATTGAATGAATTGTTTTTCGAAGCCTTGGGGTCGAGGGCCTATTTATAGCCCCTGGGGGCGCCCGGGACGTCAGGGGCGCCCCCCACGTGTCAGCCGATCCGCTTCCGTCTCGGTCAGCTCTGATCCCTTAAAACTCGGGATCAGGCTTTGACGGGGGCGCCCTCAACGCTGGGGGCGCCCGGGTTGACCGGGTCTCTTCTTATCCGTTGGCTTCGATGGGATCTGCTTCGTTAGCTTCACCTGGGGGCGCCCGGACCATCCGGGGTGCCCGGGAGCAGCGGGGACGCCCGGGAGCACGGGGGCGCCCTGCCCATGAGCTGCAGACGCAGTTCCTTTGCTTCAACTATTTGTGTTCACCTTGGGGCACCCGGGACACTCCGGGCGCCCTACTCAGCCTTTGCCTCACTCCTTTAAGGCTCTCTGAGCTGCAGACACTCGTTCCTTCGGTCTTGCATCCAGGGTTAGTCCAAAACAACATAAAATAATAAGATGTTAGTTTATACAGCCTTAGCTGTCTTGGTTCTGACTTTGGGTCTCCAAAATGGAACCCTAGGTCGAACCGACGCCTACTGTTCCCTCGACGGGGAACGCGCCCTCACCTACTCCTCTCGGGAGAATGTACCTGATGCCAACCGGCTCCTCCGGTTGGACTTTTGCCTAGCGGTCCTTTGCCAGGTCTTGGATACCAAGTTGTCCTTCGCCCGGTGCCTAGCATTCCTTCGCTAGGTCTTCAGTCCCAAGCTGTCCTTCGCCTGGTGCCTAGCAGTCCTTCGCTAGGGCTTCAGTACCCTGGCATTCCTTCGCCAGTGCCTAGCAGTCCTTCACTAGGACTTTTTACCCTGGCATTCCTTCTCCAGTGCCTAGCAGTCCTTCGCTAGGACTTTTTACCCTGCACACTTGAGTAGCATGTTAGATAACAAATAAGACTTAACTTTTGAACCCTTTTGCCATTATCAAAACCCAGGTTCGACTTGGGTGCTTTCTGCACCAACAGTGGATCGGTCACCAGACCGATCCACCCCTTTGTAGGGTGATTTCTTAGCTTCACAGTCCAACCCTCCTGATCGGTCACCAGACCGATCAGGGCATGTCTAGACTGATCAGGCTCCATCCTGATCGATCATAGTGAGGAACTCGCGACACTTGATCGTTCATCAGAACGATCTGAACAGCATCCCTGATCGGTCACCGGACCGATCAGGAGCCACTCAGTAAGGTTCCCAAAAACCACTGTATGCTCCCTGATCGATCACCAGACTGATCAGGAGCTGAGCAAGAAGTGAACTCTAAGCTCCTTGATCGGTCACCAGACCGATCAGGAGCTGAGTAGTGAGTGAACTCTATGCTCCCTGATCGGTCACCAGACTGATCAGGAGCCGAGCAGTAAGTTCCCAAACTCACTGTATGCTTCCTGATCGGTCACCAGACCGATCAGTCATAGCTGGATCGGTCACCAGATCGATCCACAAGGGAACTTCGTGCCAACTTCCCTGATCGGTCACCAGACCGATCCAGGCTAGGCCAAAACCACTCTAAGTCAAGAGAACTGGCTCCCAGCCTCCCCTGACTCGTGCTCAGTCCCTCAGACCAAGACTCCGTGCCCAGCTTCACTCACCAGGACTTCAGTCAACCTGACTTTACTCACCAGGACCCGGCTTCACTCACCGGGATTTCCAATCACCTAACCCTCCGAGTTAGGAATTTCCACACCTAGCCCTCAAGCTAGGACTTTTCCACACCTAACCCTTCAAGTTAGGCTTCCTGGCTTCACTCACTAGGACCCGGCTTCACTCACCGGGATTTCCAATCACCTAACCCTCCAAGTTAGGAATTTCCACACCTAGCCCTCCAAGCAAGGACTTTTCCACACCTAACCCTCCAAGTTAGGCTTCCTGGCTTCACTCACCAAGACCCGGCTTCACTCACCGGAATTTTCAATCACCTAACCCTCCCAGTTAGGATTTCATCCACCTAGCTTCTCAAGCTAGGACCTGACCCTCCAAGTCAGGCTTTCATTAAACCTAGTCCCACTAGGTATGCCTAGTCCACGACCAGGACTTAATCCCAATCATCTCATCAACCTAAACTAAAATCGGTGTCAACACCAAAACAACAATCAGGGTCAGACTGCATCAACAAAAATAACAATCAGGGTCAGACTGCATCAACACATAGTTCCCAACCAGATTTGCCTAACACTCAAGTTAGGTCTAGTCTCTCGGTAGACTTCCGCATTGCCAACATGCGATCTCCCCGATTCACCTACACTTCACCTAGTCCCACTAGGTGTGCCTAGTCCCACTAGGTGTGCCTAGTCCCACTAGGTGTGCCTAGTCCCACTAGGACTTTCCTCGTGCCAACGTGCGATCTCCCCAATCCACCTGGACTTTTCCTGTGCCAGGGTGCGATCTCCCCGATCCACCTGGACTTCACCTAGTCTCACTAGGACTTTTCTAGTCAGGTCACCGGTCAACCTTGACTCACTTGACTCACATGATATTCAAACATCATTATCAAACATCGAAACATTCAAACTTAAGCTCACCAAGCTTACCAGACATAAGCTCACCCGAGCCTAGTCAAACAAGCTCAACCCTGACCTAACAAAGATTGTATCAACAATAGAAACTTATCTCACCTACTTTTGGTTCTCATGGTTGGTTCTGTTTTGACCATGGACACCATCTTGGATTCATGAGTGTTTCATTGAAGTGACATGTCTTCACACTCACATAGGTGACACTTCTATCAAGAGTATCCTATCATACTCCACCTTATAAAGGTATAGAAGTCATTAAAAGCATAAGCTTAATCTCACTACATGTGGTAGGATAGCACATGTTCATCCTAGGATTGGGATTGAGATAATATATCTCGTGTGCTGTAACACAACTTATGTAACTTCGTTGTCTCATTGAACCAAAATCTTAAGATCTCCAATCAACAAGGTTGGGTTACCGCTACAGTCGTTTTAGTTGTAGATTTTTAATCTCATTCCTCTTGATGAGCAGTATACTTGATCTCGACTTAATCCCTTCGTAAGAGGATCTGCCAAATTATCTTTGGACTTAACATATTCGATTGCAATCACTCCATTCGAGATCAACTGCCTAATGGTATTGTGCCTAATAGATACTTTATGCCCTTCCAATAGTTGAATGACTATCACAGTGTATAAGTACGACGGGCACAGGTTTTGTCCAGCTCAGAATATCTTCTAAGAACTTCTGTAGCCATTCAGCTTCCTCAACTACTTTGTCTAGCGCTATGAACTCGGATTCCATAGTTGATCGAGCAATGCACGTTTGCTTAGTGGACTTCTAAGATATCGCTCCTCCCCTCCCCCCCCCCCATCGTGAATACATATCCACTAGTGGATTTATAGTCTTTTGTATCTGATATTCAATTAGCATCACAGTATCCCTCTAAGACAGCGGGATATCTTTCGTAATGTAATATGTAGTTCATAGTATATTTCAAATATCTATGAACTCGTATCAGTGCTTTCCAATGGGTGTCATTTGGATTACTCGTAAAATAACTCAGCTTGTTGACCGCATAGGCAATATCCGGACATGTGCAGTTCGTGAGATACATTAAGCTGCCTATTATCCGAGAATATTCCAATTGTGATATGGTCTCACCATGGTTTTTCGCTAAGTATTGACTTAGATCCATAGGTGTTTTCACTGTAGATAGATCGTACGCATTGAACCTTTTCAATTCTGACTCTATATAGTGAGATTGTGTCAGAACTATCTAATCAAATGTCCTGATAATTTTAATTCCCAATATAACATCTGCTCAACCCATATCTTTCATATTGAAATTGTTGGTCAACATTGTCTTTGTACTCATGATTATCTCATGATTACTATTTATTATAAACATGCTGTCTACGTATAGACAAACGATTATATGACCTTCAGGTGTGGTTTTGACATAAATGCATTTGTCACATTCATTTATTTTGAATTCGTTTAACAGCATTACTTTGTTAAATTTTTCGTGTCATTGTTTAGGCGCTTATTTAAGTCCATATAACGACTTAATAAGTCGACACATCTTTTCCTCTTTTCTTGGAGCTACGAACCCCTCTAGTTGCTCCATATAAATTTCTTCTTCCAACTCACCATTTAAGAACGCAATCTTAACATCCATTTGATATATTTCAAGGACATACAGTGCTACGATGGCTATCAGTACTCGTATGGACGTAATCCTTGTCACAGGTGAGTAGGTATTGAAGTAGTCAAGGTCTTCCTTTTGCTTGGATCCTTTGGCTACAAGTCTGACCTTATACTTGTCAATTGATCCATTAGCTTTATACTTGCGTTTTAGTATTCACTTACAACCTAATGGTTTAGTACCAGTAGGAAGGTCCACTAATTTTCAAGTATGATTATTCATGATGGACTCGATTTTATTATTGACAGTCTCTTACCATAATAGGGAGTCGGGACTAGAGAAAGTGTTAGAATATGGAAAATTGAAGGGCTAAAAGACAATTAACTCAAGCTCTGGGGGCACTTGTGAGAATAACTAAAAAGGCAGGCGGTTTTTGTAAAAGACCAAAACCTTTTATTTATCCCCATTCCTTTTCCCTGCCGCAGATTTCTCCTTTCCGTTTTTATTTTTCTTCCCTTTTTCCTCACCTTGCGTGCCCTAGCGCAGGGAATCGCCGCTTCTTATCCTTGAGGCGGACCGCGAGATCGGGGGGAGATCGAGGCTCGCTTCTCCTTCCTCTCTTTCTTCTTCCTCCGGCTTCTGTTCTTCGCCAAGCCTTATGGTGTGCGATTGATCGCGATCACGAAGCAACAGGTTCTGCTCCTTCCCTGACCTCGCCGGAGCGAGACTTTGCCTATCTTCTTTTTCCCTCGTCCTCACCAAGCACTGGTCCTTCCATCGTTGAGGTAAGCCCTAACTGTTTCCTTGGTGGTTTACGGTTTAGGGGTGGAGGTTGTCGATTTAGCCCTAACCTCGTGAAATCTCCTGGTGTTGTTGATCGAGTGGCAGCGTGGAAGCTTGATTGGCAGATCAAGTTAATTGAGGTCCTCATCGGTGGGTTAAGGTAAGCGCGTTTGGTTCGTCATCTTGACTATTCTTGGCAGATTGAGAGTCGAGTGTGGAAGAGAAGATCTTCATTTTTTTATCTCTGTTGGAATTAGTCTTGCTGTTTCTTTGGATCGAACATGGTTATGAAATTGTTTGATTGGGACTTTGTTGTTCTTAAGCTTGATTCCCTTTTGTGTCAACCTCTGCCGTGAGAGTTGGATGTTAGAGTCGAATTGGTTATGTTGTTTTGGGTTTCCATCGAGCGACACCTTGATGGTCAAGTTGTGGATCAAGTTGTGGATCATAGAGATTGTTTTACTTGGATTTTTAGGTCAGTGGTGGGTGGGTGATCACTGTCGTGACCTTCAAATTGAGAATTGGTCTTGAGGGGATGAGTTCTGGGGTAGAAATCTGATTGGATCTCATGTTATTAAAAGGGTCAGTTGGACTAAGTTGTAGCTTGTTAATGTAATGAACTATAATTGGTTATGGGTTTAACTCTGTGTAGGATTGGTATTGACTTGGTTTTAATATCGTATTTAGCTAGATATCATGTGTGAATTTAACTAAATAATAGATATTTCTATATGCAGGAAATTGATTGACTTTTTCTACCTTGTTTTGGATTGCCTAGACGGGGGATTTTCGGCTTACGGACTTCTACATTGGAGGTGAGTATCTCTGACTCTTCTTTTAGATTAGTCACAGATATATATGCTTGATATGCTTTGTTTAGCAATAGAGTAATAGATTGTGTCATAACTCTTATATTTGTTTTGCTGATGTTGTTTGTGCCACAACTGGCATGTGATATCTATACCTTTAGGACTTAGGTTATGGTGCATTGTTTACGATCCTTGCATATCATGTTGATATAGGTGGATTAGATAGTGGATGCTGTTTGACCAGTGTTATGCATCATTGTGCACTGTGCATTACTGTCGATCAGGGGCCCCCTTTATGGGTGAGTCAGGTCGACAATCATACTGATCTACCCATACGGCCACTCGTGGGTTAGTGGTTGATGGAGTATTGGGTAGTGTGCTCTGTACTGCTCCGCTCATGCACTCATGGGTTAGTGAATCGGAGCGTGATAGCAGACAGATGTCCCTCCTTGAGTAGTCCATATACCAGGAGATGAGAGAGAGAGAGGTCTCTCCCCCATTTATATACATGGGGTAGGGGTAACACTCAGATAGAGATATCCTCCAGAGATGGCCTGGGGCTGATAGAGATATCGCCAGGATAGGTCATGGAGTAGGGGTGTTACACCGGCAGCATTCCGTCTACTCGATCGCTCAGGAGTAGTGATGGCAGAGTATGGACGGCAGTCACAACCCTACGTCGGAGGGTGGCCTCCGCTCAGCTTCCTCCCGTACATAGATGACAATGTCTGACTGATGGCAGGGGTGACCATGTCATTGCACCTTGGGTATACATATATTCTGTACTTACTTGTGCTTGCTTTACTTGGACGTTGCATATGATTGACATGCACTTACAGGAGACCTTTATGTCAGGGTTTTGGTGACACTGCTACAGTGGTTTGGTACTTTCTATTTCCTCGTCTTCAGTTGTACTTATTTCTACCTGTACCTATGTTATGTGATATCCTGTTACACTATTGCTAACTTAGACTATTCTGCGTATATGATGAGATATTCATTGAGTTCTATGACTTATCCCGTTAGCTCCTTATTTTTATTTCAGGATGATTGACTAGAGCGTGCCCGACAGCCTGTCCCAGTTCGCGTACTCGTCGAGATGTTTTCGAGATTTTCTTCTATTTTGTTGGTAGTACTTGTTGGTACCATTTTCTATATTTGTTATACTTTACATTTCCGCTGTCGCTTTTGTGTTTTGGTCGTAAGTCGGACCAGTCCGCAGTCAGGTATGGTTTACCCGGTTTTATTTTATGTTCTGTATCTATTTGAGGCCTGAGGCCCATTTAAACTGCGTGGTTGTGAAAGTCATGTCGAAAGGTGAACGCCCGAGACCCCCCCCCCCCGGGCCAAAAGACCCCAAGATCACCTCGGGGTAGCGGAGCCCAAGAATCCTTGACCTCAAGTAACTAGTCCCTTTCTTCGGATCTGTGGATAATCATCACTAATAATTATGGTATAATCATGACCCATAATACGCGGCTATTAAAGTCTTACTTATCGTAACGACCCAAATTTAATGGCTGCGAAGATCGTTACGAGGATTATCCAGTAACCGACAATTGAGGTGACGTGGAGAAGAACGTGGGGACACGTGTGACTACCGTCTCAGGTATAAAAAGTACTCTAACCTCCGGGTAAAGGAGTTACATTCATTCTTACACACACTTTTCCTTATTTCCTTCCATCTAAGAGACTTAGGCACTGACTTGAGCGTTGGAGTGGGCTCCGCTGGACAACCTCTGACGTGCTCCTCTTAACGCTCGTGTTAATCTCGCAGGGTGGGAACTCTTCCTCTCTCGTCATTATCCTCGTGGGTTGAACTCTGATGATTGTCGTCGATGTCGATTCCTTCCGGAATATATATATATATATATATATATAGAGAGAGAGAGAGTATGGATTAAGATGAAAACTGTGGTGTCTTCCACCTAGAAACATGATTTATTTAGTTTTGAGAAAACAAATTAAATGTGAATTATAACTAAAAGGAACCTAATTTATATTAATATTAATAACAACAAGAACAGAGAAGAAATGGTTACAGACTTGCATATCTTAAGAATGCATTTGGTTAGGAATTATCCCGGATAATCTTGTTTATTCCTCTAAGATTATCAATGAAAATCTTATTTAGTTTAGATAATTAGCGATTTCTAAGTAATGATTGATACCCGACATGTCAACAAAAGGATCATGCAACCAGAAATCGGAAAACCTTTGAAAAGTAAGGTTTTTCTTGATTCCGGAGTTATGAAATTTATCTTTCCAAAATTATCCTCCAATATTTATATTTAAGAAAAAAAATAACCATTACAATTTATTTACTTCCGAAAGTATTATTCATGGTCGACAACCGACAACGACGATCGACGACCGACAACGACGGCCAACGACCACCGTCGACGCCCGACGACCACCGTCGACGCCCGACGACCACCATCGACGCCCCGACGACCACCGTCGGCGACCGGCGACCATCGCCGGCAGCCGGCGCCCCGGCGACCACCGCCGGCGGCTGGCAACCACCACCAGCGACCACCGCCGGCGACCGACAACTGATTTCGTTGCTTTGTTTAGGAAGATGGTAGGGATTTAATTTGTTTCTCCATATTCGTCTCCGTTTTACATGGCGGAAGGAGCACGCAAAGATGTACTATCCAAATATTACAAAATTGTTTATGTTAATTACTTTAGAGGTGGAGTAATCCAAGGTGATCGAGTATCGTCCATATAAATATAAATATATATAAATAAATCACGGATGAAATTTTGTCCAAAAGTAATATAGCGGTCATTTTTATATGCAGAAGTTAGACACCTAATAAATTATTTTAAGTTCATTAAAAATTTATTTCAAAATTTATTAGTATAATGGTTCATAAAAAAATTAACGGTAACTGTCATTGAACAATAAATATTGTTTAATTAACCATCATTGACCAATAAATTAAACAATCTGGTATTTAATTTTGATATTGTCAGACAGCAATAATTAATCGTCATTGTGCAATAACAGTGAAAAAAACCGATTTGCTATGGAAAAAATAAATTATAAAGATTATTAATTCAGATAGAATTATTGAATAATAAAATAATTAGATCTGGTATTACATCACGCTATTCCCATGCATGCGCTATTGATAGCTCACGTTATCATTATTGCCTACCTCATGCATCCAACGACCACGCAAATGGCTCTATCGCTTTCTTCCTCCTCCTCCTCCGCAGTCGTCGTCTTTTTCTCTGATTCTTCGAGGGTCCACGGATTGGATCGGATGGTAAAACATCTGATCGATTTGGTCGAGGTCACAGATTCGAAGGTCGCTAATTACGTATGGGGATAAAATCTTAGTCTGCTGACATTAATTTCCTCGACCCCAGGCGTCTCACTACACCAGTGATAATCATGATTTACCTCCTCTGTGTTGGTCCTGGGACGGATTGGCGGAGGCGTTGAGATGAGCGTTTCGCCTTTGGTTCTTTCTCTAGTTCTTCATGCCCTCACGGGCTGAATTGGATGTTAAAATATTTAACCGATTATTTCGGAGTCATAGGTTCGAAAGTTGTCAGTTGCACATACGAATAAAATCTTAATCTGTTGGTATTAATTTTCTCGATCTCAGGCGTCTTATCATATCAGTAATAATTATGATTTATCTCTTTTTAAAAATTTATGGGTTGAAATTGGGGATTTCACTTTTCTACTTCTTTTCCTTATTGGGCAATTTACCAAAGGGCGTATCCAACTATTCGTAATTACCGAAAGGAGTATCATGGTTTCTATTATACCAAAGGGCGCATCCCATATAGTGAAGTTACTTTATACCCCTCCCGCCAAAGAATGACTTTATCAAACACAGTTTCGAGACAACCGAACCACTTTATCAATAAAATATTAATTTGTGGTTCGGATGGGTAGCAGTCGAAATTTTCTCCGTTCTCTCTCAGTGCAACAACATAAATGGAAGTCCTTCATTTCGGATAAAAGCTCACTCTCAACCTCTCTCAGCGCAAGAACTCGCCTTCTCGCAGTCCTACGTGCCCTAGCTATGATATAGTCGCGAGCTCATCTCCCGAATCCCTGCGGACAACCAAAACCTAGGCATTGCTCGAAAGCGTTTCTGTGTGATCCTGAGGTGGGTTTTAGTGTTAACGTTGAAGTGGAGACTGATCGGCATAATACACCAAGGGGTTAGGGTTTCTGCACGTTGGATATATTTGATAATGTCAGGCAAAAGGTTTGTAGGTGGTTCAGCGTCTTCTTCCTTGGCATTATCCACCAAGGTATGTTAGCGATATGCTTAGGTCAAACCAGCATTGTTTGTCAACATGTTTAAAATTATTTTGCTGAATAAATTTGTACTGTATATAAACTGTAGGATTCAGATGACATTGGACAAAAATTACGTTGGTGCAGTGTTTTAGGCCACTTTAAACAATTTTTTGAAGAATTTGACATTTTAAATGATCGACACATTGCGAAGATCAAAGGGTCGCCTTTCAGTTTTTTCCTGGACATACAAGAATTGCAGCATATCCGTGGAATTTTGGTTAATATATTTGAAAGTTGGGATTCAACCTCGCAAGGTTTTAAATTCTCAGGTAATAGTTTTAGTTATGAATTGTAGACAATATCTATAGTATCTATAGTAAGATAAGACAGTAATATAGATGGCCTGAAATGATTAGTTTTTGATAAAGTTTAATCATTTCATTTTAGGGCTACTGAGGGACTGAAGTGAAAATGACTTCAGGCCCTCGGTAGGCCTAAAATAAAATCATTTCAGGCCTACCGAGGGCCTAAAGTTAATTTAGTTCAGGCCCTTGGTAGGCCTGAAATGAATACATTTCAGGCCCACCTCGGGCCTGAAATGTAATCATTTCAGGCCCTCGTCGGGCCTGAAATGTATTCATTTCAGGCCCTCGTCGGGCCTGAATTGAATTCATTTCAGGCCCACGTAGGGCCTGAATTGAAATCATTTCAGGCCCACGTAGGGCCTGAATTGAAATCATTTCAGGCCCAACGTGGAATAATTTCAAGCCTCTATTCTTGATGATAACTAAATTTTGTAATTGTTTCAGGTGTACCGGTTGCGTTCTCCAGACGAGATGTTGCTTTAATACTGGGTATAGTGGACCGTGGTGTTTCGGTCCCTATTAATTCAACTAAAGCATCGGGTGACCTCTATCGTACTTACTTCTCAAAAGGAAAACAACCTACAAGAACAAGACTTGAGGAGTTACTTAAACATTTTTCTAAAAGTGTTGAATCAGAGGATGATGTGTTATTAGTGTGTAAATTTTATATTTTGTATATATTTGTTTATGTTTTATTTTCGTCTAGTACATATAAGGTTCCTCTAGGTCTTGTAGATATAGTAGATGATTATGACAATCTAGGTAGATTCAATTGGGGTAGAAGCTATCCATCAATTTTTGTCTCCACAAATACCTAAGATTGGGGACTTATTTTCATCACTCAGGGAAACGAGAGCACCACCAACCTCCCTTACCTAAAGGGATTTGCAGGGCTTTTGGCAGTGAGTAGAATTAGCTTGTTAAATTTTATAATATTTTGATGTCATTAATGGTATTGGCTGCAAAAATTTGTGTAGGCATGTTTTTTGGAGCATGTACCAATTCAAAAATCATATCAATGTTGAAGGGCCCCGAATAAATAAGTGGAGAATATTCCTTCGCATATTAGTAGGGGTGAGGGGCCTTGTCGACCGACTCTCGTCCGAAGAGGTAATTATTCTTAAATGTGATCTATCTGAGTTAGATAGAGAGGTAGTAACATTTGTGTACTTCGTAATTGACAGGTTATTGTTGAATTAATTCATACCCTACATGAGAACACATTGTTTGAGAACCTTGATATCGGTGATGACATACCACGGGCAATGGAGACATCAGAAGGAGATGTTAAGGCCTATGTGGTGAATGCATTCTTAAGGACAACCGAATCAAGGAGCTAACAGAGGAGAATATATGTTTGAATGAAAGGGTTAAGGAATTACTTTCAATTATTGAAAAAAAGGCATGGAGGTCAAGAAAGCTATCCTGTAGTCGATCCTCTTTTTGATCCAGTATCTTGTACACCTAGGAGAGGACGTGACCGAACTCGGTATGATTACAGGGATACTCCAATTGACAGTCCAGTATGGCACCAGCTTTTACCTAAGGGGAAGCGGGACAGGAAACAAATATCAATTGTTATGGACAAGGGAAAAAGGAAACTTAGTGAGGAGGATATGGATGATGCAAGAGGAAACATTTACGATGTAATGGAAGTCATGTCTGAAGAAGACATAGAGGAGGAAACAAGAAGAACCTCCGAACTATACAAAATGAGGCAACAAGGCATTGATGTAAGTGTGTTAATTTCATTTAAAATACATCAATTGTATTGAATTTGGTCAATAATTAGTTTGGCTAAATAAATTTTATTGATGTAGTTTGTGAAGAAACATTTTATGAATACAAAGAAGAAAAATAAGATAAAGAAGTGGTCTACCTGATAAATAGATTGGAGAATCTAAAGTAAGTTACAAAATATTATAGTTTAGGTTAGTTTTTATATATTCTCTTATGTAATATATAATCATATCAATTTACATGGCAGGTTGGCAAATGAATTTATCTGGGAGGATGCACCTTTGCTTTGAATTTGCATTCATTCTTACAAATCCTCA